>CM038679.1:214580331-215046862 GCA_021605205.1 Aegilops longissima | reverse complement strand
GGACCTTGATTGTATCTGTATGATGTAATGCTTTACTCATGTATTTCGTGAAGTGGCGATTGTAAGCCAACTATGTATCTCTTTCCCTTATGAATTACATGGGTTGTGTGAAGATTACCTCTCTTGTGACATTGCTTTCAATGCGGTTATGCCTCTAAGTCGAGCTTCGACACGTGTGAGATATAGCCGCACCGAGGGCGTTACAAGTTGGTAATCAGAGTCATCCCCGACTTAGGAGTCCCCTGCTTGATCGAATCGCTGGCGTTGTTGAGTCTAGAAAAAAAATGTTTTGAGTCTTAGGATTATATATATCGGAGAGTAGGATTCTTTTTACTCCTCAGTCCCTTTGTCGCTCTGGTGAGGCCTCCTGATGTAGATGTTTTGACTTTCCTCTCCTCAAATTTCACTAAATTTTTTAGGATCACACGGGTATCGTGGAATCTTTCCGATGGTTTTGTGACGAGAACATTGTTCTTGGTGCCTCCTGACATTTAGGGGTTGTGGCAGTGTCCCGGGGAGTTGAGCTCCGAGGTGTTGTCGTCACAATTTGATAGTTGCAGTTCTGGAATACCTGAGTTCCGCAGACATCGAAAATCCATTTTATGCAGTTGTTGGTGAGATAACCTAGATAACCCAGTACTGGGGCAAGCTCGAGAGTATTGCCATAACTTGTTTAACGGATGCTTTTCGAAGGTTGAGGTAAACGATTTCCGAAGGTTTCTTGGTTATGTGTGGAAGGATGGATACAGCTGGATCTAGGTATTGTTAGTTTGGGTGATATATTTTGTGTCCCCTGTATCCCCAACACCAGATTGCATAACCAGAAAGTTTCGGGAGTTTATAAGTGGGAATTCAAGTATCTCGAGGATATCTTTCCAATGACACATGATACGATATGGGATCTATCATATGTTTGTTTCCGCTTATTCTGCAAGCCACTCCTTTGTTTTGTTTTAAGTTGTGGTATTCGAGTTGCTTCAATGTCAAGTGTTGATTCCATACCTTTCCTAAATGGTGTTCTCATATTTCTATGTGAATACTAATCCTTCTTGATCATCAAGTTTGTGCAGAGCGACCTGACCCAAAATCGGTCAAATCTACGTGGTTCATACCATCCCAAGATCATCTTTGGTACTCACAAGACATCGATGAAATAATCAAAGTTCAATCACACCTGAATTTATTACATGATTCTCATATAGAGTCTTTATTACAAGAGAATAAATTCGCTCAAGGCCAACTCATGAGAAATAAACTACTAATGCTGCGGAAGCATAGAAGATAAAGCGAGTCCATCCGACTCCAAAGGGCAATCGCTAAGCGCGAGCGTAGCCTCACTCCTGATCGGAATAAATCTATGCAACATAAGACGTTGCAGCCGTGTAGGTCAGCTTTTTGAATAAGCTGGCAAGTCATGAAGAGAATAACAATAATAAAATTACTAACACTATATGCATTTTGGCTGTGGAGCTCTACGTTTCATCATTTTGCGAAAAGAAATTTTTTCCCTACTACAGTGGACTTGCTTGCAAATTACTACAAATTGTTGGTAGTTATTGAGATGGTTCCGCCAACCAATATCTCATTCCCAAATTATTAAGTCATAAACCCTCAAATTAATTCATTAGTTTTAGTGTTGAGATTTCGAATACTTCCAAGTTCCAGAGGCTCAATTTGTCCCAGAATCGGGACACGGCTAATCGATTAGGTCTTTAACTCTGCAGAGGTTTGCACTTTTCCGCAAGAATCATTCCTCCTTTTAAGTCTTCGCACTTCATGGTGTTTGAAGACGGACGAATGAAACAGGGTCTTCCAAAGAGTTCTTCAGCTACTGCAGTACCCATCCAATCCTACCGTTCTTCTACATCTCGTAGTACCGCCCAGCCAGCGTCACTACTAGGGTTGACCCAGCCAGAGCCCATAATGGCTTGCGGCTGCACAGTAAGCTTCGGTCATGGGGCATCCATCCGTCTCTTCGTGGCTGGGTGAAGCTTTCCGCAAGATGTCATGGCACTTCTCCATGCATCCCGCCAACCTTGGGTTCTCCGTGGTGCCCGTCAACCAAATCCTCCACCCAAAGAGTGAATTCAAGTCCATCTTGATTCTTGTAGTTCATGGGGTTGTCATCATCATTGACTCTCACATCTTTCTTATGAATTTCACTCAACCAAAACCCGTCTCTGAGCATAGCAAAGTAAACTACTTAGTCCCGGGGTCATGGTAACAAGGGGGATTGGTTCATCCTACCACATGTACTACTCAAGATTAATAACTTCAAAATTTCAACTACTGCATGCATGGTGGGGTGGTGATTATTTCTAATGCACAAAAACATAGGTATAGAAAATAACATGATCAAAACTTGCCTTGCCGATGATCCTCGTAAGCTAAAGATTCAGAGTAGCAAGCTTCAGACTCCGGAAACTCTACCGAGACAAACAATGATCACAATAAGCATATAGCATAGGATCACATAATACAATAGCATAACAATAGCAACATAACACACCAAAACAACCAAATCAAAACCCAAGGAAAAACTCAAGAAAAACCAACTCAAGTTTCCTACTTCAAACAACAACTAGGATAGTTTTATATAACAAAAATTTTCCCAACATAACCTAATCATGGTTTTATGTTAACTTAACAGAAAAGATTTCATTAAGCAACTAGGAGCAAAAAGAATTAATTTAAAATCTATTATGAAACTCCTATTAGGCCTAATTCAATTTCTATTAAGAAAATAAAATAAAACTTTTATTTATTATAAATAAAAGTTCATCCTATAAAGTGACAGAAACTATCCTAGAATAATCAATCACATGTTATAAATAAATTTATTTACTACTTAAAATAATAGGAAAAGCAGTAGCTAGTTAATTAATTAGGATTAACAAGATTCTGCTTAAAACTAATTTTTTATTAATCCTAAAATACCCAAATTAATTCCTATGGTTAGGTAATGTCAAAATAAAGTTGGGACAAAAGAATCATCCAAAAATAATTTTTCTAACTCATGTTATAACAGATTTACTATTCTGACTAAAACTAAAATAAAGCAATTTTAATTAATTTTAACATAGCTAAATATATTTTCTACAGAAACTATAGAAAATAGAATCACCTAAAAATATTAAACAGAATAAAAGATATGAATTTTTCAAAACAGGAACTATTCTGTTAAAACAGAAAACGAAAATAAATGGAAAAGGGCCTAATGGGCCTAAACTACGCACTGAGCGTAAAATAAACTAAACGGGCCCTAGGGTTAAACTAGTCGGGCCGGCTAAATAAAATAAAACCCTAACTAAAAACTAAACCGGACTAAACCGGTCGAACCGGGTTTTTATATAAAGAACATACCCCTTCGGGGGTGTTCTAATCTACGCCGTAGATAACGCATCGGACGGGGAGGGATGTCCGCGACTTACGGAGCTCGGGCGGCGGCGGCGTGGCATGAAGTCGTTAGCCTCTCCGGTCGTCGGGAGGTCGGCGGAGAGCTCAGGGAGTCGCAGACGAGCTCGGGAGGTGTTTGGTGGAGTCGGTGGCGGTCGGGAGGCTAGAGCGGCGACGGCGACAAATGGCGGCGGGCAGTGAGCTCGGAGCTCGGCGGCGTGAGAGAGGAGGAGGGTTCATGAGGGGCGAGGGGTGAATGGGGTGCGGGGAGGGTTTAAATAGGGGGGTCCTCGGCGTGGCAAGGGAGGCGATCGGGGGGAATCGGATCCGGATCTCACGGATCCGGCGATCGGCGGGCGCGGTGTTGCGTGGGCGGGGGTTGAAGACGGTGGTGGCCCACCTGAGAGAGAGAGAGAGAGTGGGGCGGTTGGCCGAGCCAAGCGTTCGGCGTGTGGGTGGCTGGTCGGCTCATTGGCTCGTTGGGCTGGCCTCTGGGCGCTGGTGGGCAGTCTGGGGCTGGCTGGGCAGGGCTGGTGGCGCTGGGGTGGGTTTCCTTTTTTAAAATTTATTTTTTAATAAAACAAAAACAGAGATAAAACATAATCTATAAATATTTTATATAGCACATATATATACCAAAATGATCAGGGGAATATTCCCTATCATTTGAACATTTTTCCAAAGGCAAAATCCAAACTTTATAAAATTTCATTTTTCCAATATTCAAATAAAACCCAAATTTGAATTTAAAACTTTTGGCATTGTTTCCTCCGATATTTTTTGGAGTGTCATGTTTACTCCTCTCATACTTTTGATCAAGTATTTATCAGGCATAGTTTTTGAAATGATTCCCACTTGCCAAAGTTTGAATTCAAATTCAAAACTCAAAATCTCTTCTGAAACTCCAAATTCAAATTCAAACAGGATGCATAGATGCTTAGCTATAATTGTAAACATTCCAAATAGGAAATTTGGGATGTTACAAACCTACCCACCTTAAGATGAATCTCGCCCTCGAGATTCGGGTTGGCTAGCAAATAGGTGCGGTGGTCTCAAGAAGGTCTTCTTGGCGCTCCCAGTGGCTTCTTCCTCGGTGTGGTGACTCCACAGCACCTTGGAAAATTTGATGACCTTGCTGCGGGTGACTCGCTCGCAGTCTCGAGAATTCAGACGGGTTTCTCCTTGTAGGTCAGATCACCGCTCAAGCTGTATGGCCTCTAGGGGCACCGTGTCTCATCAACGGAATATCGGCCATGTCGGCATGACATTTCTTGGTGAGAAACATGGAAGACATCATGAACTCCGGACAATCCTTCCGCAATTCCAACTTGTGCGACTTCTCCACGACGCTCGAGGATTTTGTAGGGCCAATGAATCGGGTGCTAACTTTCCTTTAACACCAAACCTCTTGATTCCACGAAGTGGAGACACACGAAGGTATGCTCGGTCTCCTGCTTCGTAAGTTACTTCCTTGCGCTTACTGTCGGCATAACTCTTCTGTCTCGACTGTGCTATCTTGAGCCTGTCTCGAATCAACTTGACTTTCTCTTCGGAATCCCTGATAAGGTCGGAACTGAAAAGTGATCGATCTCCAACACTATCCCACAGCAATGGTGTTCTGCACCTCGTTCCGTATAGAGTTTCAAAAGGGGCCATCTTCAGACTGGATTGATAACTGTTGTTGTATGAGAACTCTGCGTATGGCAAATTATCATCCCAGCTAGACCCATAGTCTAGCACACAAGCTCTCAACATGTCCTCCAGAATCTGGTTGACTCTCTCGGTCTGTCCATCTGTCTGCGGATGAAAAGCTGTACTGAATTCCAGCCTCGTACCCAAAGTTTCATGCAACTGCTTCCAAAACTTTGAGGTAAACTGCGTTCCTCTATCTGACACGATACTCCTCGGAACTCCATGCAGACACACGATCCTGGTCATTGATATCTTGGCCAACTTAGCACTGGTATAGGTAGTCTTCACGGGAATGAAGTGAGCTACCTTGGTCAATCGATCAACCACTACCCAGATAGAATCATAACCTGAACGGGTCCTGGGTAATCCTGTGATGAAATCCATTCCAAGTTTCTCCCATTTCCAATCTGGAATCAGCAAAGGTTGAAGTAACCCTGCTGGCTTCTGATGTTCTGCCTTTACTCGTTGACAAACATCGCATACGGCCACGCACTCGGCAATATCCTTCTTCATACCGCCCACCGAAACTTTCCTTCAAATCCGGTACATCTTGGTGTTACCGGGTGAATCGAGTACGGTGAATCATGAGCCTCAAGAATTAGCTTCACGAGTTCGGGATCATTGGGCACATAAATACGATCCTCGAACCATATAGTTCCGTGCTCATCCTTACAGAATCCTTTAGCTTTTCCTTCATTCATCTTCTGCTTTATCTCATCAATTTCCTTGTCCGACTTCTGGGCTTCACGGATCCTTTCGGCCAAAGTGGACTGAACTTCCAGAGTTGCAACATATCCTCTCGGAACTATCTCCAGTCGGAGATCTCTGAGGTCATCGACTAACTCCTGGGGTAATCCTCCTTCTGTGAGAGTATTCACATAACTCTTACGGCTCAAAGCATCTGCTACAACATTAGCTTTACCGGGGTGGTAATGCAATCTCATGTCATAGTCCTTGATCAACTCTAGCCATCTCCTCTGCCTGAGGTTCAACTCTTTCTGCGTGAAAATATATTTCAAACTCTTGTGATCTGTGTAGACATCACAACGGTTTCCGCTGAGGAAATGTCTCCAGGTCTTGAGTGCATGCACTACGGCTGCTAACTCCAAATCATGTGTGGCATAATTCATCTCATGAGGTCGTAGCTGTCTGGAGGCATAAGCTACAACTTTTCCTTCCTGCATTAGTACTCCTCCGAGTCCTTGACGAGAAGCGTCACAATAAACCTGGTATTCCTTGTGTATGTCCGGCAAAATTAACACTGGGGTTGTAACCAACCGTTTCTTCAATTCCTGAAAACTGGCTTCACATTCCTTGGTCCAAACATACTTGGCTTCCTTCTTCAACAGCTCAGTCATGGGCTTGGCAATCTTCGAGAAGTTCTCAATAAACCTCCAATAATATCCTGCGAGTCCGAGAAAACTGCGGATCTCCTTGATCGAGGTGGGTGATCGCCAATCGGTGGTCGATTCAACCTTGGCGGGATCAACTGCTATTCCTTCTCCTGAAATAACATGTCCGAGGAATCCAACTTCCTTCAACCAAAATTCACATTTGCTGAACTTGGCATACAATCGATGTTCTCAAGTTTCTCGAACTAGACGCAAATGTTCCTTATGCTCTTCCTCGCTCTTGGAGAAAATCAATATATCATCGATGAAAACTACGACAAACTTGTCTAGATATTCCATAAACACCTTGTTCATCAAATTCATGAAGTATGCAGGAGCATTATTCAATCCAAATGACATGACGGTATACTCATATAAACCATACCTGGTAGTGAATGCTGTTTTGGGTATATCCTTTTCACGGATCTTCAACTGATGATACCCTGATCGAAGATCGATCTTAGAGAATACCTTGGCTCCAACTAGCTGATCAAACAGATCATTAATCATCGGCAGAGGGTACTTGTTCTTGATGGTTACTTCGCTCAACGCATACGATAATCCACAACCATCCTCAAGCTTCCATCCTTCTTCTCTACCGTAAGAACTGGGGCTCCCCAAGGTGATGAGCTTGGCCGAATATATCCTTTCTCCAATAACTCATTAATTTGATCCTTGATCTCTTTCAGCTCATTCGGTGGCATCCGCTAAGGTCTCTTGGATATTGGGGCTGTGGGCAATAACTCGATCAGAAATTCAATGTCTCGTCGGTGGCATTCTGGTAATTCCTCCGGAAACACATCGGAAAATCTTGCACCTCTGGCACTTCCTCTGAACAACTCCCGTGAGGGAATGCACTGATTCTTCATCTGGCTATGCACGGCTACATACTTGATCCTCTTACGCTCCGGGGTGGTGAGCAGAATAGACTTTTGGCACGATCTATGTTTCATTCAAACTTCGTCAACCAATCCATGCCTAGGATTACATCCAAGGTCCGGGTTTCCAACACTATGAGGTCTGCGGAAATTTATGGTTTCCGATGTTGAGGGTTGCATGACAGCCTAAGCTCGCCATCATTTCTCCTCTGCGGGCCGACGCGAAGGGGGCTTCTAAGGGTTTTAGTGGGCAACCCGTACTTTTCCACAACTACCCTTGATATGAATGAATCGCTGCACCGGAATCAAAGAGTACCAAATCTGAACGTGAATTCAATAAAACTTACCAACCACGATTGTCGGCTGATCATAGATGTCCTCCACGTCAATGTGGTTCACCTGAGCACGAGGGAACGGATTGGGCTTCTTCACTGAGCCTCCATTGCCATTTCCATTCCTCTGCTTGGCCTCCGGGCAGTCGGTGGCGTAGTGCCCTGTCTTCTGGCACTTGAAGCAGGTGATGTGGGTCAGATCCTTCGGAGCCGGGGCAGAACGATGCTGATTGCCATTACTGCTTCCATTGCCATTGCCATGGCCACGACTTGTTGTCTGGCTGCGGTTGTTCCCATTTCCTCCATGGTTATGACCTCCATGGTTATGATGGGTGTGCCCTCCTGAGTATGGTGCATAACGGGGCTTCTGCTGAGCTCCTGAGTTGTGCTTCCCCTGGCTATACTTCCGCTTGTGGCTTTCAATCTGCTGCTGCTTGCCTTCAAGTATGGTGGCCTTGTCTACCAGCTCCTGGTAGTTGTTGAAGGTAGCCACAATAAGCTGCATACTCAGCTCGTCATTGAGTCCCTCGAGAAATTTCTCCTGTTTTGCGGCATCTGTGGCCACATCATCCGGGGCATAGCGAGCTAGCTTGCTGAACTCATCCACGTACTGTGCCACAGTACGGTTCCCCTGGCATAAGTTGCGGAACTCACGCTTCTTCAGACTCATGGCTCCAGCTGAAACATGAGCGGTGCGGAAGGCCTGCTGGAATTGATCCCACGTGATGGCACCAATGGGATAAGTGGCGGTGTAGTTCTCCCACCAAGAAGCTGCAGGTCCATCAAGTTGATGCGCGGCATAGCGCACCTTCTCTGCATCAGTGCATCCAACAGTGATTAGCTCTCTTCCGACTTTGCGGAGCCAATCATCAGCCACAACCGCTCGGTGCTACTAGAGAACTCATGGATTCAGCCTCGTGAATCGGGTCAAGTTGTCCACAGGGGTGGTGGCGGTGGATTGTTGGTGTTGTTGTTCGATTCGGATGAGTAGCTGCATGAGGGCATTCTGCTGCTTTGGAGCAGCTGGGTGAGCTCTGGCGGAAAACCGTGTCACGTCTCGGAGGCATCGATGTTTTGGAGTGGATGAGAAAATTAGAATAGAACAATGGTCTATGAGAAATAACACTACCCATATGAATGCACAATCATAAACACACCAATCATTTATTCATTCCACTCAAACATGGTTCAATCTCGATTACAAAAGCTCATGACTAATCGAAAATATCGCCTAACTGATCGTTAAAAAGTAAAAATAACATGGTGGTCGACTAAAAGTCTTCATCAATAATCCTTGCGTCCTCTGGTGTGATGTCCTCTGTTGTGGCGCCTCCTCGGCGGCTTCCTCGGTGGAACTCCTTCATAATCTGATCATTACTCACGAGGGTCCATCATCTCCACTCGAAAAAGGTCCTCTCCCAAGTCCATCTTTTCCTCTATCGCGGCAAGCTTCATCTTGGTCATCGATTGTCTCCATGAAGTCCGCGACTTCTTCCTCATGGTTAAGGAAGTCTGCGTGTGCCTTCTCCTCCGGTTCAGTTCACGGAACAAAGCCTCCTATGTGCCTTCGAGTTACTGGCGAGTCTGAATCTCCCGCTTCCGAGGAGACACTCCAAGTCTGGATGTAAGAGAGTGGAGTCGTCCTCACGGTGCGGATGATATCTCCATTCCGTGCTCTGCGAGAAACCATGGCGAGGTCCGAGGGATCGAGCTCGCCCTGTACTCCTCTCGGAGATGTCCAAGTGCTCGATAGATCGCCATGTCCCTTCCGATGATCCAGTTGAAGTCGGTGAACTCGAAGTCAATAGGCTCCGTATGTCCTCCGAAGGTCCTCCATGGGATATGCACCTCAATCCTGTAGCGGGTGTCCGTCGGAAGTGCATTAGTTGGCTTCCCGGTGATCGAGGGTAGAGCAATCTTCAGTTTCTTCACCATCTGGACCAGCTTCCTGCCGAAGGGCATCGTCTCATCGGTGGCAAAACTCCGTAGCAAAGCGGGGTGAACTCGATGGCCATCTAGAATGTTGAAAATCGGAGAGGAGTTAGAAATGAACAGGGAGAATTACGGAATGATAAGGATATAAAGTAAATGGTCTCTTCCTATGGCTTTCCGATCCTAGGGGTTACGATCCTACGGTCATGTGTGTGCTCGATACCATCTCTCAGAGCGACTGACCCAAAATCGGTCAAATCTCTATGTCTGTACCATCCCAAGATCATCTTTGGTACTCACAAGACATCGATGAAATAATCAAAGTTCAATCACACCTGAATTTATTACACGATTCTCATATAGAGTCTTTATTACAAGAGAATAAATTGGCTCAAGGCCAACTCATGAGAAATAAACTACTAATGCTGCTTGAAGCGAGAAGATAAAGCGAGTCCATCCGACTCAAAGGGCAATCGCCAAGCGAGCGTAGCCTCACTCCCGATCGGAATAAATCTCGCAACATAAGACGTTGCAGCCGTGTAGGTCAGCTTTTTGAATAAGCTGGCAAGTCATGAAGAGAATAACAATAAAAAATTACTAACACTATATGCATTTTGGCTGTGGAGCTCACGTTTCATCATTTTGCGAAAAGCAAATTTTTCCCTACTACAAATGGACTTGCTTGCAAATTACTACAAATTGTTGGTAGTTATTGAGATGGTTCCGCCAACCAATATCTCATTACCAAATTATTAAGTCATAAACCCCTCAAATTAATTCATTAGTTTTAGTGTTGAGATTTCCGAATACTTCCAAGTTCCAGAGGCTCAATTTGTCCGTAACCGAGGACACGGCTAATCGATTAGGTCTTTAACTCTGCAGAGGTTTGCGCATGTAACATCCCAAATTTTCAATTTGGAATGTTATACATTAGGTCATCATGCATATCATATTTTCTCGCATTTTTCCGATCCTAGAAAATTTCACGCAACTCAAGGACCCTCGGAGAGAGTTGGAAGTTTCATTATTTTCATATTTGGGATTTCTCAAATTTTGAAAATAGGATCATTGGATTTATTTAATTATCTTCATAAAGCTTTCCTATAAAAAAATTAAGAGAGGGAATAATATGACTTTCCCAACATTTAGGAAAATTGAAGATTTTATAAATAAATCAAATTTGGTTTTGAACAATTTATTTTGCTTAGGCAAAATGAGCATTTAAAAAAATATGCATATTTGCCCGCTTTTAAAGTTCATTTTGTTAGACTCATTTTAGGAGTCGGAAAATTTAATTTTATTAAATTCGAGTTCGTTTGGTATTTTTTAATCCGTTTAGTTTTGTTTTTTTTAAAACTGCGCTTCCCACTTTGGGCAAGGCCCCACCTGCCCAAGCAGCCTGCCCGCCTCCTCACAAGACGCGCGCCTGGAGGCGCCCCGCCGCCGACGCCGCCCCGCCGCCTGGAGTCCGCCTCGACCCGCCCCGGCTTGCCCTCCCCAAGCGCGCCACCCCCCTCCTTAAATACTCGGCCGCCCCCCCTCCTCATCCCGCCGCCGCCTAACCCGAGCCCGACTGAGCCCCCCGCCGAGAGAAGCCGTCGCCGACCTCGCCGCCGTCGCCGAGCACCCACCCCCTCGCCGCCCCTCCCGACCGCCGGCTTCTCCCCCGAGCCCGCCGAGCCCGCGGCCAAGCAACGGAGGTAGCCGCTGCCGTCGCCCCGATCCGGTTTTCTTAGAAAAACCCGATCCGGTTTTTTTTTAAGATGTTCGGTTTTTAAAAAAAAACCTAGATGGTTTTATTTTTTTCGGTTTTCTTAATTAATGAACGTTCACCGAATCGTTCGTTTCAGTGAATGTGTTCGTTGGATTAGTTCTGTTAACGAACGTCCGTTATTTAATCCGTTCGTCGTTTTCTTTTAATCGGATCTAATCCGTTATTTTTTTTCTGATTCGATTTCCGATCCGATTTTCAAATCTGTTTTATTTCTTGCTCGTTTATCGAATCAGGTGATTCAAGCGCTGGAGTTTCATATTCTAAACGCCGTTCCGACTAACTTACTTACACAGGGTTTTGCTCTGTAAAATTTTGACCTAGTTTCAGATTGCTAAACCGAGTCGTTCTCTCTCGAGTTTCGACTTTCGATGCTTTATTTGATTCGATTCTTTTGCAACCAGGGTTCTTAAGTTGAACTCTCTGGTTAGATCTTTTATTCGAGATTTCCCTGTGCATTAGATGAGTACTTATTGTATGCTTGTTGTTTGTCTGCGTTAGATCACCCGGAGTGCGCCGCTTGTTACTTCGAATCTCTAGGTCTCGCGGATCATCAGCAAGGCAAGTAACACTTGATCATACCTTTCTACTACCCAGTTTTATTGCATTAGATCAAACCCTCAAACACTTGCATGTTTAGGATCTAATTAAATTGTGGGATTGGGAAGTAGATTTGAGGTAGTACCTATTACCTGTTTTACTTATGAAACCTTGGGAGTCACTTCTACGTTTGCTTATTATGCCATGCTATGCTAGTAGACGTGGATTGGGTGAGTGAATATCCATGACAGATGTGAGATTGTTAATTAATGGTTTATCTAAGGTGGCAACCTAAACACACATCTGGGTGGATTGAGGCACCTGGTTTCTATCAGACTTACTGTATTTCTTCGGACCGCCACCTGGGCTCTAAGGGATCATAAGATTATTCAAACCGAAACTTCCGTGTGCAGCCACAAGCCAATTATGGGCTCTGGCGTAGTTGACTAAGTTGTGCGAACTCTTACGGGTAGGCTAGCTGATGTAGGGGATGTAGGTTGGTACGGTCTACCCACATGTAAGGTGCTAGCGCTTCTGAAAGACTATGTCTCGGTCATCCGTTTCTCAAACACCATGTAGTGCGAGAACCAAGCGGAGGCGATCGAGTCTTGTGGGGAAAAGTGCACAAACCTCTGCAGAGTGTATAAACTAATCATGATTAGCCGTGTCCCGGTTATGGACGATTTGAGTATCCGTAATTGAATATCATGTGAATCTCAACATGTTACTACTAATAAATGTATTGGGTTTTGATGAGTACTTTTTAATTGGGATTGAGGATGCTATCAACCATTCTCAATGTTTAACAACCACCATGATAGTTAAATAAAATTATTCCTTTGATGTAGGGAAAACTAGCTTTATGCAAAATGTAATCAGAGAGCCTTACCACCAGCCATATATGCATGTAGTATAGGCTTGTTGCTTCATTACTCTCTATGTGTTACATTGCCAAAGATATTCCATGTCTTGACCGTTTTGGGCTGCAACTTTCACGTTGCAGACTTTTTTATTTAGTAAGGTGTTAGGTCGTGGTTCTATACTCGGTGATGCCGATGGAGTTGATGGACTCGCTTATCTTCCAAGCCTTCCGCTGTTATTGTTAGATGGCCTTAAGCCATATTATTGTAATAAGTTCCTTGTGGACAACGATGTAATAAGTGTGTGATTGCTACTCTGCTATAAATCCTTGAAATCTTGTGTGGTGTCGGCATTCATCGATCCGGGGATGACATCGAGCACGAGACTTGATCCATTCGGTCTGGTCGCTCAGAGAATGGTATCGAGCACACGCTTGTTGTGAGGACACGACCACTAAGTTAAAGCCATAGATCACTACTCTCTTCCCATTTTCTAACCCTCATCTTTTCTACTCTCTTTAGGATGACGGACGCGAAGATCAAGTACACCCAACCGGATGAAGGCACACCTTTTGGATTTCACTTGAAGGAAGTTACCAAGTACGAACATTGGACTACCAAGCTTCACGGGACTTTCAACGCCACTCTGCTCAAGAGGATTTGGAAGATTCACGCTCACGTTCCAGAAGGACATTCGCCCCAATCACCAAGCCTATAGATAGTGTTTTCGATTGCACCAACTTGAGTGCAGGAAAGAGCATGGCAGCTCACATCACCATGGGACGCATTGGAGAAGTTTATCAAGAAGACCTCAAGGACACCATCTACCAGATTTATGGACGCCGAGATGACAAATGGGACATTGTCAGCACCAAGAAGGATAGATCCATTGCAGCTTTCATCCAGAGTTAAATCAGCACATTCGACGCCAGAGAACCAAATGTGCAACGACATGTTGGAGTTGCGAAGACAAAGGAAGGATCATCGAATCGAAGAAGAACTAAAGACTACACGCAAGGACTACATGGACGAGATCGTAGCTCTAGCAAGACACAATAATGACCTTAAGTATGAGATCAAGAACTCAAGAAGAAGTTGGTGCTCGGAATGAAGACCAGTATGTCGAATACCCAAGCGACTACATCAACATCGACGACACCGATTCGGATCCAAGTGAACCCGATTTTGAAGACGGTCGAGCAGACATCATGGAGTCTTCCACCGGTTCAAATTAGTAGAAGTCCCCACATATTAGTAGTATTTCCTCCATGTAAACATTGTAGTACACGACTTTTGCGATAGTTAGATCGTTGTAAGCCCTTGTTTGATTGAATGAAGTGATTTGTGTGTTTTGCTCATGTGCATTTTGTAGTGATTCCCCTTAGACCTCATTCTATTCTAAATTTCTCTTCTTTTCTAAACCCATCGATGCCTCCAGACGCGACCCGGATTCGTTTTCCGCCAGAGATCACCCAACTGATCCAAAGAGCGTATACCTCGATCCAAACATTGGTGCGAGAACCGGGAACAACAACAACAACAACCCACCACCACCACCACCTGCGGATCATCCGACTCGCTTGCTTAGACTGAACCGCCGGTGTATTCAAAGAGCACCGAGCCGATTGTAGCAGATGTGGCTCCGCAAGATAGGAAGGAGCTGACCCGCGCAGGATGCACAGATGGTGAAAGAGTGAAGTTTGCAGCACATCAGCTTGAAGGACCCGCAGAAGCATGGTGGGAGAATTTCACACCACTTACCCGTAGACACCGTCACATGGGATCAATTTCAGCAAGCTTTTCGACTGCCCATGTTTCAGCAGGAGCCATGGCTATGAAGAAGCGTGAGTTTCGCAACTTACGCCAAGGAGGAAGGATCTGTTGGCATCGTGGATGACTTTAGCAAATTAGCACGTTATGCCCCGGATGACGTTGCTACCGATGCAGCTAAACAGAGAAGTTTCTAGAAGGACTAAATGATGAGTTCAGCATGCCGTTGATGGTATCCAGTTTCAACAACTACCAGGAGTTGGTAGACCGAGCCCTCATGATTGAAGGAAAGCAGCAGCAAATTGAGAACCGCAAGAGGAAGTATGGGCAAGGGAAGTATAACTCGAGCTCAGCGAAGCCTCGTTATACCCCTAAATCAGGAATTCAGTTTCAGATACCCATAGAGGAGGTAATTCGCATAACCATAATGGCACTAAGAATGGGAATGGGAATGGAGGAAGCAACGGACAGAGTCGCACCAACCCGTCAACACCATCCAAGGTAGACTGAGTCACATCACTTGCTTTAAGTGCCGCAAGATGGGCATTATGCAAATGGTCGCCCGAAGGCCAGAATGGAAATGGCAATGGAAGCTCTGGAAAGAAGCCCAACCCTTTCAACAGGGGACAGGTGAACCACATTGATGTGGAGGAGGTTGAAGATCAGCCCGATGCAGTAATCGGTAAGTTTTTGGTTAAGTCATTTACTGCAGTTGTTCTTTTCGATACTGGTGCATCGCATTCATACATATCAAGGGAATTTGTGGATAAGTACAAGTTACCGACCCAAGCCCTTAGGTCACCCATGCTAGTAACCTCACCCGGAGCAGAGTACATGGCTAGTAAATGGTGTGATCGACTGCCATTAAGGATTGGACACTATGTTTTCCCCTCGGACCTAATAGTTCTGGAATCCCAAGGATTGGATGTGATATTAGGAATGGATTGGTTATCAAAGTATGGAGGAAACATTGATTGCTCCACTAGATCAATTTTGCTCACCACACTAGAAGGAAGAAGGATTATATGTATCACGCACGAGAGCGAGGAGAGCACAAGTTAATTGCTTATCAGGAGTGGTGCAGGAAGAAGTACCAGTGGTGAAGGATTTTCCTGATGTATTTCCGGAGGAGTTGCCAGGAAATGCCACCGGATAGAGACATTGAGTTTTTTGATCGAGCTGTTGCCAGGAACAGGCCCGATATCGAAGCGACCGTACAGGATGCCCGCAAAGGATTTGGCGGAAATCAAGAAATAGATTAAGGAACTATTGGATAAAGGTTTTATACGCCCAAGTTCTTCACCTTGGGGATCACCCGTTTTGTTAGTGGAGAAGAAGGATGGATCTTTGAGAATGGTTGTTGATTATCGGGGATTGAATGAAGTAACAATCAAGAACAAGTACCCACTACCAATGATAAATGATCTGTTTGATCGCTTGCAAGGAGCCAAAGTGTTTTCCAAGATCGACCTGCGATCAGGGTACCATCAGTTGAAGATTCGGGAGCAGGACATACCCAAGACAGCATTTACCACGAGATATGGACTGTACGAGTATACCGTTATGTCATTTGATCGATTTAACGCGCCAGCCTATTTCATGAACCTGATGAACAAAGTGTTTATGGAGTTTTTGGATAAGTTTGTCGTGGTGTTCATTGATGACATTTTGATTTTTTCAAGAATGAAGAGGAACACAAGGAACATTTGCGATTGGTTTTGGAGAAACTAAGGAACACCAGTTGTATGCCAAATTCAGCAAATGTGAGTTTTGGTTAAAGGAAGTTGGATTTTCGGACATGTTATATCCGGAGAAGGGATAGCAGTTGACCCCACAAAGGTTGAGACCGTAATTCAAATGGGAATCACCGACAGTTTGAGAGATTCGAGTTTTCTTGGACTCGCAGGATACTACCAAGATTCATTGAAAATTTCTCAAGGATTGCTAAGCCTATGACTGAATTGTTGAAGAAGGAAAACAAATTCATATGGACCGAGGACTGTGAGGCAAGTTTTCAGGAGTTGAAGAAAAGATTGGTTACCTCACCAGTTTTGATATTGCTGATCGCATTTAAGGATTATGAGGTGTATTGCGGCGCTTCACGCCGAGGACTTGGAGCAGTGTTTATGCAGGAAGGAAGAGTTGTTTCAGTATGCTTCACGACAACTTAAGCCCCATGAGTTGAATTATGCCACTCATGATTTGGAGTTAGCAGCCACAGTGCATGCCTCAAGACGTGGAGACATTTTCTCATTGGAAATCATTGTGAAGTATATACGGATCACAAGAGTTTGAAGTACATCTTCACACAGAAGGAATTGAATCTCAGACAAAGGAGATGGTTAGAGCTTATCAAGCACCCCGGAAAGGCTAATGTCGTAGCAGACGCATTGAGCCGTAAGAGCCACGTCAATACCCTAATGATGGGAGGGATACCCAATGAGTTAGCCGAGGACCTTCGAGAGCTATGTTTGGAAATAGTTCCGAGAGGCTATGTAGCAGCATTGGAGATTCAGTCGACACTGATGGACAAAATCAGAGAAGGCCAAAAGGCAGATAAGGAAGTTGCCTCTATAAAGGAGGAAATGAGCAAAGGAAAAGCTAAAGGATTTCGTGAGGATGAGCACGATACCCTATGGTTTGAAGACCGTGTTTATGTGCCCAATAACCCAAAGATCGGAAGTTGATTGTACAAGAAGCTCATGATTCACCCTATTCGATTCACCCAGAAATACCAAGATGTATTTGGATTTAAAGAATACTTTTCGTGGACCGGAATGAAGAAGGATATTGCGGAGTATGTAGCAGTTTACACGTATGTCGAAAGTAAAGGCAGAGCATCGAAGCCAGCAGGATTGTTACAACCATTGCCGATACCGAATGGAAGTGGGAAAACTAGGCATGGATTTCATCACAGGTTTGCCAAAGACCCGTTCAGGATATGACTCGATTTGGGTTATAGTCGATCGCTTAACTAAAGTAGCTCATTTCATTCCAATCAAGACTACCTATAGCAGTGCTAAGTTGGCAAAGATATACATGACCAGAATTGTGTGCTTACACGGAGTTCGAGGAGCATCGATCGATAGAGGAACCCAGTTTACCTCGAAATTTTGGAACCAGTTACACTAAACATTGGGAACCAGATTGGAATTGAGACAGCTTTCCACCCATGCACCGATGGATGATCGAGAGAGTCAATCAGATTTTGGAGGACATCTTTGAGAGCTTGTGCACTAGATTATGGATCTAGCTGGGATGATAATTTGCCGTATGCAGAATTTTCCTACAACAACAAGTTACCAAACCAGCTTGAAGATGGCACCTTTCAAGGCTCAGATGGAAGAAGGTGCAGGACACCGTTGTCATGGGACTAAACCGAGATCGCCAGTTGTTTGGACCAGATTTGATTAAGGAGTCCAACAGAAAGTTAAGTTGATTCGAGACAGGCTCAAGGTAGCCCATCCGCATAAAAGAGCTATGCCGATTCAAAGCGCAAAGCGATTGAGTATGAGGTTGGAGACAGAGTATATCTCGAGTATCCCCGCTTGAGGAGTTAAGCGTTTTGGAGTTAAAGGAAAGTTAGCACCCGTTTTGCTGGATCAGATAAGATTTTGCAACGCATGGGAGAAGTTGCTTATAAGTTGGAATTGCGGAAGGACTGTCAGGAGTTCATGATGTATTCCATGTTTCTCGATTGAAGAAATGTCACCCGAGATAGCAGAGGTACTGCTAAGAGACACAAGTACACTGGAAGCAATTCAGTTGAAGGATGACTTAACATATGAGGAAAAACCGGTTAAGATTCTCGATTATGCCAGTAGAGTTACCCGCAGCAAAGTTATCAAGTTTTGCAAAGTTCAGTGGAGCCACCACACTGAGGATGAAGCCACCTGGGAAAGAGAGGAAGTTTTGCTCAAGGACCACCCTCACCTATTTTCTAGCCAACCCGAATCTCGAGGGCGAGATTCATCTTAAGGGGGTAGGTTTGTAACATCCCAAATTTTCAATTTGGAATGTTATACATTAGGTCATCATGCATATCATATTTTCTCGCATTTTTCCAATCCTAGAAAATTTCACGCAACTCAAGGACCCTCGGAGAGAGTTGGAAGTTTCATTATTTTCATATTTGGGATTTCTCAAATTTTGAAAATAGGATCATTGGATTTATTTAATTATCTTCATAAAGTTTTCCTATAAAAAAATTAAGAGAGGGAATAATAT
This sequence comes from Aegilops longissima, assembly GCA_021605205.1. Lineage (NCBI taxonomy): Eukaryota > Viridiplantae > Streptophyta > Magnoliopsida > Poales > Poaceae > Aegilops > Aegilops longissima. The sequence goes on along the minus strand of CM038679.1, from coordinate 215,028,073 downwards.
GACTTTCCCAACATTTAGGAAAAATGAAGATTTTATAAATAAATCAAATTTGGTTTTGAACGATTTATTTTGCTTAGGCAAAATGAGCATTTAAAAAATATGCATATTTGCCCGCTTTTAAAGTTCATTTTGTTCGACTCATTTTAGGAGTCGGGAAAATTAATTTTTTAAATTGGAGTTCGTTTGGTATTTTTTAATCCGCTTAGTTTTGTTAAAAAACTCGCCCCCACCTTGGGCTAAGGCCCAGCCGGCCCAGCCTGCCCGCCTCCTCCCCTCAAGACGCTCTTGCTGGAGGCGTCCCGCCGCCAAGACGCCGCCCCGCCGCCCGAGTCCGCCTCCGACCCGGCCCGGCTTGCCCTCCCCAAGCGCGCCACCTCCCCCTCCTAAATACTGCCGCCCCCCCCTCTCCTCTCCTCATCCGCGCCGCCCAACCCGAGCCCGACTGAGCCCCGCCGCCGAGGAAGCCGCCACGACCTCGCCCCGTGCCGGAGCACCCCACCGCCCCTCGCCGCCCCTCCCGACCGCGGACTCGCCCCGAGTCCCGCTGAGCCTGGCTGGCCACGGAGGTAGCCGCCGTCGCCCGATCCGGTTTTCTTAGAAAACCCGATCCGTTTTTTAAGATGTTCGGTTTTTTAAGAAAAAACCTAGATGGTTTTATTTTTTCGGTTTTCTTAATTCTGAACGCTCACCGAACCGCTCGCTTCAATGAATGTGTTCGTTGGATTAGTTCTGTTAACGAACGTCCGCTATTTAATCCGTTCGTCGTTTTCTTTTAATCGGATCTAATCCGTTATTTTTTTTCGATTCGATTTCGATCCGATTTTCAAATCTGTTTTATTTCTTGCTCGCTTATCGGAATCAGGTGATTCAAGCGCCTGGAGTTTCGTTACGAAACCGCCGTTCCGACTAACTTACTTACACAGGGTTTTGCTACTGTAAAATTTTGACTTAGTTTCAGATTGCTAAACCGAGTCGTTCTCTCTTGAGTTTCGACTTTCGATGCTTTATTTGATTCGATTCTTTTGCAACCAGGGTTCTTAAGTTGAACTCTTTGGTTAGATCTTTTATTCGAGATTTCCCTGTGCATTAGATGAGTACTTATTGTATGCTTGTTGTTTGTCTGCGTTAGATCACCGGAGTGCGCCGCTTGTTACTTCAATCTCTAGGTCTCATGGATCATCAAGAAGGCAAGTAACACTTGATCATACCTTTTCTACTACCCAGTTTTATTGCATTAGATCAAACCTCAAACACTTTCATGTTTAGGATCTAATTAAATTGTGGGATTGGGAAGTAGATTTGAGGTAGTACCTATTACCTGTTTTACTTATGAAACCTTGGGAGTCACTTCTCGCTTGCTTATTATGCCATGCTATTCTAGTAGACGTGGATTGGGTGAGTGAATATCCATGACAGATGTGAGATTGTTAATTAATGGTTTATCTAAGATGGCAACCTAAACACACATCTGGGTGGATTGAGGCACTGGTTTCTATCAGACTTGCTCAGATTTCTTTGGACCGCCACCTGTGCTCTAAGGGATCATAAGATTATTCAAACTGAAACTTCCGTGTGCAGCCACAAGCCAATTATGGGCTCTGGCGTAGTTGACTAAGTTGTGCGGACTCTTACAGGTAGGCTAGCTGATGTAGGGGATGTAGGTTGGTACGGTCTACCCACATGTAAGGTGCTAGCGCTCGAAGACTATGTCTCGGCCATCCGCTTCTCAAACACCATGTAGTCACGAGAACCAAGCGAGGCGATCGAGTCTTGTGGGGAAAAGTGCAAACCTCTGCAGAGTGTATAAACTAATCATGATTAGCCGTGTCCCCGGTTATGGACGATTTGAGTATCCGTAATTGAATATCATGTGAATCTCAACATGTTACTACTAATAAATGTATTGGGTTTTGATGAGTACTTTTAATTGGGATTGAGGATGTGTCAACCATTCTCAATGTTTAACAACCACCATGATAGTTAAATAAAATTATTCCTTTGATGTAGGGAAAAACTAGCTTTATTAAAAATGTAACCAGAGAGCCTTACCACCAGCCATATATGCATGTAGTATAGGCTTGTTGCTTCATTACTCTCTATGTGTTACATTGCCAAAGATATTCCATGTCTGACCTGTTTGGCTGCAACTTTCACGTTATGCACTTTTCTGATTTACGACAGTAAGGTGTTAGGTCGTGGTTCTATACTCGGTGATGCCGATGGAGTTGATGGACTCGCTTATCTTCCAAGCCTTCCGCTGTTATTGTTAGATGGCCTTAAGCCATATTATTGTAATAAGTTCCCTTGTGGACAACGATGTAATAAGTGTGTGATTGCTACTCGCTATAAATCCTTCAATCTTGTGTGGTGTCAAGACATCGATCCGGGGATGACATCGAGCACGAGACTTGATCCATTCGGGTCTGGTCGCTCTACAAGACTTTTCCCGCAAGAATCATTCCCTCCTTTTAAGTCTTCGCACTTCATGGTGTTTGAAGACGGGACGAATGAAACAGGGTCTTCCAAAGAGTTCTTCTGGCTACTGCCGGTACCCATCCAATCCTACCGTTCTTCTACATCTCGTAGTACCGTCCAGCCAGCGTCACTACTAGGGTTGACCCAGCCAGAGCCCATAATGGCTTGCGGCTGCACAGGTAAGCTTCCGGTCATGGGGCATCCATCCGTCTCTTCGTGGCTGGGTGAAGCTTTCCGCAAGATGTCATGGCACTTCTCCATGCATCCCGGCCAACCACTGGGTTCTGTGGTGCCCGTCAACCGTCCTCCACCCAAAGAGTGAATTCCGAAGTCCATCTTGATTCTTGTAGTTCATGGGGTTGTCATCATCATTGACTCTCACATCTTTCTTATGAATTTCACTCAACCAAAACCCGTCTACGAGCATAGCAAAGTAAACTACTTCGTCCCGGGGGTCATGGTAACAAGGGGATTGGTTCATCCTACCACATGATACTACTCAAGATTAATAACTTCAAATTTTCTACTACTGCATGCATGGTGGGTGGTGATTATTTCTAATGCACAAAACATAGGTATAGAAAATAACATGATCAAAACTTGCCTTCTTGATGATCCTCGTAAGCTAAAGATTCAGAGTAGCAAGCTTCAGACTCTGAAACTCTACCGAGACAAACAATGATCACAATAAGCATATAGCATAGGATCACATAATACAATAGCATAACAATAGCAACATAACACACCAAAACAACCAAATCAAAACCCAAGGAAAACTCAAAGAAAAACCAACTCAAGTTTCCTACTTCAAACAACAACTAGGATAGTTTTATATAACAAAATTTTCTCAACATAACCTAATCATGGTTTTATGTTAACTTAACAGAAAAGATTTCATTAAGCAACTAGGAGCAAAAAGAATTAATTTAAAATCTATTATGAAACTCCTATTAGGCCTAATTCAATTTCTATTAAGAAAATAAAATAAAACTTTTATTTATTATAAATAAAAGTTCATCCTATAAAGTGACAGAAACTATCCTAGAATAATCAATCACATGTTATAAATAAATTTATTTACTACTTAAAATAATAGGAAAACAGTATCTAGTTAATTAATTAGGATTAACAAGATTCTGCTTAAAACTAATTTTTTATTAATCCTAAAATTCCCAAATTAATTCCTATGGTTAGGTAATGTCAAAATAAAGTTGGGACAAAAAGAATCATCCAAAAAATAATTTTTCTAACTCATGTTATAACAGATTTACTATTCTGACTAAAACTAAAATAAAGCAATTTTAATTAATTTTAACATAGCTAAATATATTTTCTACAGAAACTATAGAAAATTTGCAAACCAACAAAAAAAGAATCACCTAAAAATATTAAACAGAATAAAAGATATGAATTTTTCAAAACAGGAACTATTCTGTTAAAACAGAAAACGAAAATAAATGGAAAAGGGCCTAATGGGCCTAAACTACGCACTGAGCGTAAAATAAACTAAACGGGCCCTAGGGTTAAACTAGTCGGGCCGGCTAAATAAAATAAAACCCTAACTAAAAACTAAACTGCATTTAAACCGGTCGAACTGGTTTTTATATAAGAACATACCCCTTGGGGTGTTCTAATCCACGCCAGAGATAACGATCGGACGGGGAGGGATCTCCGCGACTTACGGAGCTCGGCGGCGGCGGCGGCGGCGGCGAGTCGCTGGCCTCTCCGGTCGTCGGGAGGTCGGCGGAGAGCTCCGGCCAGTGACGAGCTCGGGAGGTGTTTGGTGGAGTCGGTGGAGGTCGGGAGGCTAGGCGGCGACGGCGACGCAAAATGGCGGCGGTGAGCTCTGGCTCCGCGACGGCGTGAGACAGGATGAGGGTTCCATGAGGGGGCGAGGGGTGAATGGGGTGTGGGGAGGTTTAAATAGGGGGGCTCGGCGTGGCAAGGGAGGCGATCGGGAGGGGGAATCGGATCCCGGATCTCACGGGATCCCCGGTCGGCGGCGGGCGCTGCGTGGGAGGGGGTTGAAGACGGTGGTGGCCCACCTGCCAGAGAGAGAGAGAGGTGCGGCGCGGCGGTTGGCCGAGCCAAGCGTTTTGGCACGGGTGGCCTGGTCGGCTCGGCTGGCTCATTGGGCTGGCCTCTGGGGCACTCTGGTGGGCAGTCTTGGCCTGGCTGGGCAGGGGGCTGGCTGGCCTGGGGTGGGTTTTCCTTTTTTTTAAATTTATTTTTTTAATAAAACAAAAACAGAGATAAAACATAATCTATAAATATTTTATATAGCACATATATATACCAAAATGGTCAGGGGAATATTCCCTATCATTTGAACATTTTTCCAAAGGCAAAATCCAAACTTTATAAATTTTCATTTTTTCCAATATTCAAATAAAACCCAAATTTGAATTTAAAACTTTTGGCATTGTCTCCTCTGATTTTTTTTGGAGTGTCATGTTTACTCCTCTCATACTTTTGATCAAGTATTTATCAGGCATAGTTTTTGAAATGATTCCCACTTGCCAAAGTTTGAATTCAAATTCAAAACTCAAAATCTCTTCTGAAACTCCAAATGGCATTCAAATTCAAACAGGATGCATAGATGCTTAGCTATAATTGTAAAACATTCCAAATAGGAAATTTGGGATGTTACATTGTCATCTCAATTTCTTCTCACCGGTGCGCTTCTCTTCAAGATGATCCCATCATTCTCCCCATTCATGAGATCAATTCTCAGTTTTTGCAACGGTGTTTGTTTCATCCGTCCCAAGTTTCCTTTATTTTCCCGCCCTCCACCCTTTTATTCAAGGACTCATATATCTTAATCAAGCATCCACTTTATTGCTGTGAAGTCTCTTCATTATTTTTCTTCAATGTTATTATCCGTGATTCTCATAAAGATACTAACGGAGCGCCAAGTTTATCATTCTTTGTTCTCTTATCTTCCCGGTGGATTCAATTCAAGCTTTGTCGATCATATCCTTTTCCCTGCTTCAAATGTTTTCCCATACCGACGCACCTCATAATCTTTCAGTTCTTGTTATTCAATTGTTCCGAGTGTTGAAGATATCTCAGAAGATTCGCATTTCCATTCCCAATCCGTTCAAGCTATCTGGAGATAATTATCTCATTCAAGCCATTTAATTCAACCGGCGCAATCTCTCTTTAAATCGCTCAACGATGTTTCTTTTGAGTGGGCCCTAACCCACGTGTCTTTTCGAGGATCTTACCTGACTCTTCTAATTTTCCCAGAGCTATTCCCAAATTCTTTTCGAAGTTTGACGTAAGAATAAATTATCATTAGTCATATTCCTTCTCCAAGATCTTTCAAATTCTTTTCATCGTTGGTTCAACCTTTCTAATTTTCATCCCGGAGTATCGCAAGAATTCATGCTGGTGTTTCTCATCGTCATTCTCAACATTTGAAGACCAAAGTAGAGTTTCTCTTAAATCCTGCTCCATTCTCTTCAAGATTCATGGTTCTAGCTTGATGCCATCCTCTCATAATTGTTTTAGATTGTGAGAATTCTTTCCACCCATCCGGAGCATTTGAAGTCTTTTCAGTTTGATTCCCGAGCCCATCATCTCGAATTATTCATTCCGACTTTCAGCTCTCGTTCTCCAAATCTTAACGGTGCATCGCTCAAATATCCTCTAATCCTCTCAAGTATCTTCGCTCATTTTCCAATTCTTCCCGGTGATTTGTGCCTTTGCTACTTTCATTTTCAATTTTACGGTGGTTCGTTCAAGATTCCTCTTCCTTTATTATCGTGTCAGTTCATTCGTCCTTTCCAATCCTCTCGATGATTCGTTGAAGACTTCTTCAAGTTGGCGCTTATATCTCTCTTCAATCCTTGCAAAAGAATAAGTAGTGTGCCAAATCCATTGCTTGTCATCAATTTAATTGGTGAAGGATGAGCATAATGTAGTTCTTATTCTTGTTTCATTGAGTAAATTCAATTCCTTATTCCGGAGGTTCATCAAAATTCTTGATTTCATTTTTTCATCTTTCTTTCCGGAGTTCCAAGTTTTCTCGGTTATATCATTTCAAAGCTTCATCTTATCACTGCAAGGCTTCACCTTGTGTTTTCAACTTCTCTTTCTTTCTATCATCCTTTTTACCGGAGTTCTTCATGGAGTTTCTTCATGGTGGTTCATCAAGGATTTAATTCATTCTCGAAGTGTTCTCAAGATTCTTGTTGGAAGAGCTCAAATATTCTTCTTCCTGCATTCCAAAGTGCAATTCTTTCTACCTTTTGAGGTGGTCTTATGTCATTCTTGACAATTTCGCTTCGTGTTTCATGATTCACACATTGTTAAGAATGAGATATTTAAACCCATCATTTTTCTCTTCGTTCAGGAGATCCTTTGCAACCCATCAATCTCTTCATTGGAGTTATCTTGGGCTATATTTCACCTAAAGCTTTCCCTAAGGATTGTTGTTAATTATGGTGCTTATAAATGACCCAAGTTCTTCATTTGTCCTCTCGGTGAAATAAGTTTCTTGTCTCCTTGTTGATATCAATCCAATCGTTTGTTTTCGTTGGTGGTAGAAGCTCACCTCATAATGTTGAGATGTTTCCATAAGTCCACTACAAGGTTATTCTTTTCGTTGTTGGTTTTCCAACAACTCCGTTCTATCCTTCTTTTTTAAGGGTGCTTTCCAAACTCATTTGTGGTAGAAGTTGTCATTTTCTTCTCCATTCCTTTATTCCAATGATCTATCTTCAATTTTTCTTCCGGAGGCATTGTGATGTTGCTCTCTTCGACCCATCATCTTCTTTTGTCAAGACCATGTCCTTTTCCTTGCTTATCGATTTAACCGGAGTGTTGTGTCTATCGTTCCTCTTTTAACCGGAGTCTCATCCAGGTGCTTTCATTTTGCCAAGTTCATGATTCTAATTCCTTCCATTTTTAGTCGGAGTGCTGCCCAAATTATATCATCCTTATTCCTTCCCTATCTTGTTTTAACCGGAGTGGTTTAAATATCTATCTTGCCACTTAACCTCTTGGTTCTCGTCGTATCCAATGTTCTATTCTCTAACGGAGTGTTTTCAACTTTGTTCATCTTCGTTGTTTTCTTTCTTTCAATTTGCTCAACCTCTCAAGGTTCTTTGGTTTCACTCGTTCGTCAAAGAAGCAACTTTGTTTCACCTTTTCCTCTTCCGTTTCTCTCCGGTGCCATCCTTAGATCTCGGACGAGATCCTCTTGTAGTGGTGGAGTGTTGTAACGCCCCAATACCCACGCCCGAAGCCTTCCATGTTTTGCATGTCGGCTGTGTTATTTATTTGTTTGTTGCATTCATCATGTCATCATTTGCATTGCATCGCACGCTGTTGCCGTCATGATTTCATAAAACTTGCTTCCGCCCGTAGTTGTCGTGTCCCCTGTCTTCGTCTCAAATTTTGAAAATAGGATCATTGGATTTATTTAATTATCTTCATAAAGCTTTCCTATAAAAAATTAAGAGAGGGAATAATATGACTTTCCCAACATTTAGGAAAATTGAAGATTTTATAAATAAATCAAATTTGGTTTTGAACAATTTATTTTGCTTAGGCAAAATGAGCATTTAAAAAAATATGCATATTTGCCCGCTTTTAAAGTTCATTTTGTTAGACTCATTTTAGGAGTCGGGAAAATTTAATTTTATTAAATTAGGAGTTCGTTTGGTATTTTTTAATCCGTTTAGTTTTGTTTTTTTTAAAACTGCGCTTCTGCCTGGCAAGGCCCAGCCCTGCCCAGCGCCCGCCCTCCTCTCCTCACAGACGCCTGGAGGCGTCCCGCCGCAAGACGCCGCCGCCGCCGCCCGAGTCCGCCTCGACCCGGCCCGGCTTGCCCTCCCCAAGCGCGCCACCCCCTCCTTAAATACTCGGCCGCCCCCCTCCTCATCCTCCCACGCCGCCTAACCCGAGCCCGACTGAGCCCCGCCGCCGAGGAAGCTGTCGCCGACCTCGCCGCCGTCGCCGGAGCACCCACCCCCTCGCCGCCCTCCCGACCGCCGGCTTCTCCCCGAGCCCCGCGAGCCCGCCATGCCAAGCAACCGGAGGTAGCCGCCGCCGTCGCCCCGATCCGGTTTTCTTAGAAAAACCCGATCCGTTTTTTTTTAAGATGTTCGGTTTTTTTTAAGAAAAAACCTAGATGGTTTTATTTTTTTCGGTTTTCTTAATTAACGAACGTTCACCGAACCGTTCGTTTCAGTGAATGTGTTCGTTGGATTAGTTCTGTTAACGAACGTCCGTTATTTAATCCGTTCGTCGTTTTCTTTTAATCGGATCTAATCCGTTATTTTTTTTTCTGATTCGATTTCCGATCCGATTTTCAAATCTGTTTTATTTCTTGCTCGTTTATCGGAATCAGGTGATTCAAGCGCCTGGAGTTTCGTTACGAAACGCCGTTCCGACTAACTTACTTACACAGGGTTTTGCTACTGTAAAATTTTGACCTAGTTTCAGATTGCTAAACCGAGTCGTTCTCTCTCGAGTTTCGACTTTCGATGCTTTATTTGATTCGATTCTTTTGCAACCAGGGTTCTTAAGTTGAACTCTCCGTTAGATCTTTTATTCGAGATTTCCTGTGCATTAGATGAGTACTTATTGTATGCTTGTTGTTTGTCTGCGTTAGATCACCCGAGTGCGCCGCTTGTTACTTGAATCTCTAGGTCTCATGGATCATCGCAAGGCAAGTAACACTTGATCATACCTTTCTACTACCCAGTTTTATTGCATTAGATCAAACCCTCAAACACTTGCATGTTTAGGATCTAATTAAATTGTGGGATTGGGAAGTAGATTTGAGGTAGTACCTATTACCTGTTTTACTTATGAAACCTTGGGAGTCACTTCTACGTTTGCTTATTATGCCATGCTATGCTAGTAGACGTGGATTGGGTGAGTGAATATCCATGACAGATGTGAGATTGTTAATTAATGGTTTATCTAAGGTGGCAACCTAAACACACATCTGGGTGGATTGAGGCACCTGGTTTCTATCAGACTTACTGTATTTCTTCGGACCGCCACCTGTGCTCTAAGGGATCATAAGATTATTCAAACTGGAAACTTCCGTGTGCAGCCACAAGCCAATTATGGGCTCTGGCGTAGTTGACTAAGTTGTGCGAACTCTTACGGGTAGGCTAGCTGATGTAGGGGATGTAGGTTGGTACGGTCTACCCACATGTAAGGTGCTAAGCGCTTCGAAAGACTATGTCTCGGTCATCCGTTTCTCAAACACCATGTAGTGCGAGAACCAAGCGGAGGCGATCGAGTCTTGTGGGGAAAAGTGCTCAAACCTCTGCAGAGTGTATAAACTAATCATGATTAGCCGTGTCCCCGGTTATGGACGATTTGAGTATCTGGTAATTGAATATCATGTGAATCTCAACATGTTACTACTAATAAATGTATTGGGTTTTGATGAGTACTTTTTAATTGGGATTGAGGATGCTATCAACCATTCTCAATGTTTAACAACCACCATGATAGTTAAATAAAATTATTCCTTTGATGTAGGGAAAAACTAGCTTTATGCAAAAATGTAACCGTAGAGCCTTACCACCAGCCATATATGCATGTAGTATAGGCTTGTTGCTTCATTACTCTCTATGTGTTACATTGCCAAAGATATTCCATGTGCTGACCTGTTTTGGGCTGCAACTTTCACGTTGCGAGACTTTTCGAATGACAGTAAGGTGTTAGGTCGTGGTTCTATACTCGGTGATGCCGATGGAGTTGATGGACTCGCTTATCTTCCAAGCCTTCCGCTGTTATTGTTAGATGGCCTTAAGCCATATTATTGTAATAAGTTCCTTGTGGACAACGATGTAATAAGTGTGTGATTGCTACTCTGCTATAAATCCTTGAAATCTTGTGTGGTGTCAAGATTCTCGATCCAGGGATGACACTGAGCACAGAGACTTGATCCATTCGGGTCTGGTCGCTACAGAGAATGGTATCAGAGCACACGCTGACTGTAGGACACGACCACTAAGTTAAAGCCATAGATCACTACTCTCTTCCCATTTTCTAACCCCTCATCTTTTCTACTCTCTTTAGGATGACGGACGCGAAGATCAAGTACACCCAACCGGATGAAGGCACACCTTTTGGATTTCACTTGAAGGAAGTTACCAAGTACCTGAACATTGGACTACCAAGCTTCACCGGGACTTTCAACGCCACTCTGCCTGAAGAGGAGCGCTGGAAGATTCACGCCACGTTCCAGAAGGACATTCGCCCCAATCACCAAGCCTATAGATAGTGTTTTCATTGCACCAACTTGAGTCAGGAAAGAGCATGGCAGCTCACATCACCATGGGACGCATTGGAGAAGTTTATCAAGAAGACCTCAAGGACACCATCTACCAGATTTGCGGACGCCGAGATGACAAATGGGACATTGTCAGCACCAAGAAGGATAGATCCATTGCAGCTTTCATCCAGGAGTTAAATCAGCACATTCGACGCCAGGAGAACCAAATGTGCAACGACATGTTGGAGTTGCAGAAGACAAAGGGAAGGATCATCGAACTGGAAGAAGAACTAAAGACTACACGCAAGGACTACATGGACGAGATCGTAGCTCTAGCAAGACACAATAATGACCTTAAGTATGAGATCGAAGAACTCAAGAAGAAGTTGGTGCTCCGGAATGAAGACCAGTATGTCGAATACCCAAGCGACTACATCAACATCGACGACACCGATTCGGATCCAAGTGAACCCGATTTTGAAGACGGTCGAGCAGAGACATCATGGAGTCTTCCACCGGTTCAAATTAGTAGAAGTCCCCACATATTAGTAGTATTTCCTCCATGTAAACATTGTAGTACACGACTTTTGCGATAGTTAGATCGTTGTAAGCCCTTGTTTGATTGAATGAAGTGATTTGTGTGTTTTGCTCATGTGCATTTTGTAGTGATTCCCTTAGACCTCATTCTATTCTAAATTTCTCTTCTTTTCTAAACCCATCAGATGCCTCCGAGACGCGATTCGGATTCGTTTTCCGCCAGAGATCACCCAACTGATCCAAAGCAGCAGAATACCTGATCCAAACATTGGTGCAGAACCGAGGAACAACAACAACAACACCCACCACCACCACCACCACCTGCGGATCATCGACTCGTTTGCTTAGATCGAACCGCGGTGTATTCCAAGAGCACCGAGCCGATTGTAGCAGATGACTGGCTCCGCAAGATAGGAAGGAGCTGACCACTGCAGGATGCAGATGGTGAAAGAGTGAAGTTTGCAGCACATCAGCTTGAAGGACCCGCAGCAAGCATGGTGGGAGAATTTCACAGCCACTTACCCGTGAGACACGTCACATGGGATCAATTTCAGCAAGCTTTTGCTTTGCCCATGTTTCAGCAGGAGCCATGGCCATGAAGAAGCGTGAGTTTCGCAACTTACGCCAAGGAGGAAGGACTGTTGGCAATCGTGGATGACTTTAGCAAATTAGCACGTTATGCCCCGGATGACGTTGCTACCGATGCTGCTAAACAGAGAAGTTTCTAGAAGGACTAAATGATGAGTTCAGCATGCCGTTGATGGTATCCAGTTTCAACAACTACCAGGAGTTGGTAGACCGAGCCCTCATGATTGAAGGAAAGCAGCAGCAAATTGAGAACCGCAAGAGGAAGTATGGGCAAGGGAAGTATAACTCTGGAGCTCAGCAGAAGCCTCGTTATACCCCTAAATCAGGAATTCAGTTTCAGCATACCCATAGAGGAGGTAATTCGCATAACCATAATGGCACTAAGAATGGGAATGGGAATGGAGGAAGCAACGGACAGAGTCGCACCAACCCGTCAACACCATCCAAGGTAGACCTGAGTCACATCACTTGCTTTAAGTGCCGCAAGGCTGGGCATTATGCAAATGATCGCCCGTAAGGCCGAATGGAAATGGCAATGGAAGCTCGAAAGAAGCCCAACCCTTTCAACAGGGGACGTGTGAACCACATTGATGTGGAGGAGGTTGAAGATCAGCCCGATGCGAGAATCGGTAAGTTTTGGTTAAGTCATTTACTGCAGTTGTTCTTTTCGATCTTGGTGCATCGCATTCATACATATCAAGGAATTTGTGGATAAGTACAAGTTACCACCCAAGCCCTTAGGTCACCCATGCTAGTAACCTCACCCGAGCAGAGTACATGGCTAGTAAATGGTGTGATCGATCGCCATTAAGGATTGGACACTATGTTTTCCCCTCAGACCTAATAGTTCTGGAATCCCAAGGATTGGATGTGATATTAGGAATGGATTGGTTATCAAAGTATGGAGGAAACATTGATTGCTCCACTAGATCAATTTTGCTCACCACACCAGAAGGAAGAAGGATTAAGTATGTATCACGGCACGTGCCGAGAAGAGCGCAAGTTAATTGCTTATCAGGAGTGGTGCAGGAAGAAGTACCATGGTGAAGGATTTTCTGATGTATTTCGGAGGAGTTGCTGTGAAATGCCACCGGATAGAGACATTGAGTTTTTGATCGAGCTGTTGCGTGAACAGGCCCGATATCGGTTTAACCGACAGGGATGCCCGCAAAGGATTTGGCGGAAATCAAGAAATAGATTAAGGAACTATTGGATAAAGGTTTTATACGCCCAAGTTCTTCACCTTGGGGATCACCCGTTTTGTTAGTGGAGAAGAAGGATGGATCTTTGAGAATGGTTGTTGATTATCGGGGATTGAATGAAGTAACAATCAAGAACAAGTACCCACTACCAATGATAAATGATCTGTTTGATCGCTTGCAAGGAGCCAAAGTGTTTTCCAAGATCGACCTGCGATCAGGGTACCATCAGTTGAAGATTCGGGAGCAGGACATACCCAAGACAGCATTTACCACGAGATATGGACTGTACGAGTATACCGTTATGTCATTTGGACTGACTAACGCGCCAGCCTATTTCATGAACCTGATGAACAAAGTGTTTATGGAGTTTTTGGATAAGTTTGTCGTGGTGTTCATTGATGACATTTTGATTTTTTCGAAGAATGAAGAGGAACACAAGGAACATTTGCGATTGGTTTTGGAGAAACTAAGGGAACACCAGTTGTATGCCAAATTCAGCAAATGTGAGTTTTGGTTAAAGGAAGTTGGATTTCTCGGACATGTTATATCCGGAGAAGGGATAGCAGTTGACCCCACAAAGGTTGAGACCGTAACCAAATGGGAATCACCAACGACAGCTTGAGAGATTCGAGTTTTCTTGGACTCGCAGGATACTACCAAGATTCATTGAAAATTTCTCAAGGATTGCTAAGCCTATGACTGAATTGTTGAAGAAGGAAAACAAATTCATATGGATGAGGACTGTGAGGCAAGTTTTCAGGAGTTGAAGAAAAGATTGGTTACCTCACCAGTTTGATATTGCGGATCAGACGAAGGATTATGAGGTGTATTGCACGCTTCACGCCGAGGACTTGGAGCAGTGTTTATGCAGGAAGGAAGAGTTGTTTCGTATGCTTCACGACAACTTAAGCCCCATGAGTTGAATTATGCCACTCATGATTTGGAGTTAGCAGCCGCAGTGCATGCCCTCAAGACGTGGAGACATTTTCTCATTGGAAATCATTGTGAAGTATATACGGATCACAAGAGTTTGAAGTACATCTTCACACGTATGAATTGAATCTCGCACAAAGGAGATGGTTAGAGCTTATCAAGCACCCGGAAAGGCTAATGTCGTAGGACGCATTGAGCCGTAAGAGCCACGTCAATACCCTAATGATGGGAGGGATACCCAATGAGTTAGCCGAGGACCTTCGAGAGCTATGTTTGGAAATAGTTCCGAGAGGCTATGTAGCAGCATTGGAGATTCAGTCGACACTGATGGACAAAATCAGAGAAGGCCAAAAGGCAGATAAGGAAGTTGCCTCTATAAAGGAGGAAATGAGCAAAGGAAAAGCTAAAGGATTTCGTGAGGATGAGCACGATACCCTATGGTTTGAAGACCGTGTTTATGTGCCCAATAACCCAAAGATCAGGAAGTTGATTGTACAAGAAGCTCATGATTCACCCTATTCGATTCACCCAGGAAATACCAAGATGTATTTGGATTTAAAGAATACTTTCTGGTGGACCGGAATGAAGAAGGATATTGCGGAGTATGTAGCAGTTTGCGACGTATGTCAGAAAGTAAAGGCAGAGCATCAGAAGCCAGCAGGATTGTTACAACCATTGCCGATACCGAATGGAAGTGGGAAAACTAGGCATGGATTTCATCACAGGTTTGCCAAAGACCCGTTCAGATATGACTCGATTTGGGTTATAGTCGACCGCTTAACTAAAGTAGCTCATTTCATTCCGATCAAGACTACCTATAGCAGTGCTAAGTTGGCAAAGATATACATGACCAGAATTGTGTGCTTACACGGAGTTCGAGGAGCATCGATCGATAGAGGAACCCAGTTTACCTCGAAATTTTGGAACCAGTTACACGAAACATTGGGAACCAGATTGGAATTCAAAGACAGCTTTCCACCCACAGACCGATGGATGATCGAGAGAGTCAATCAGATTTTGGAGGACATGCTGAGAGCTTGTGCACTAGATTATGGATCTAGCTGGGATGATAATTTGCCGTATGCAGAATTTTCCTACAACAACAGTTACCAAACCAGCTTGAAGATGGCACCTTTCGAGGCTCTGTATGGAAGAAGGTGCAGGACACCGTTGTCATGGGACGAAACTGGAGATCGTCAGTTGTTTGGACCAGATTTGATTAAGGAGTCTGAACAGAAAGTTAAGTTGATTCGAGACAGGCTCAAGGTAGCCCAGTCCAGACAAAAGAGCTATGCCGATTCAAAGCGCAAAGCGATTGAGTATGAGGTTGGAGACAGAGTATATCTCAGAGTATCCCCGCTTCGAGGAGTTAAGCGTTTTGGAGTTAAAGGAAAGTTAGCACCCCGTTTCGTTGGACCGTATAAGATTTTGCAACGCATGGGAGAAGTTGCTTATAAGTTGGAATTGCCAGAAGGACTGTCAGGAGTTCATGATGTATTCCATGTTTCTCAGTTGAAGAAATGTCACCCAGAGATAGCAGAGGTACCGTTAAGAGACACAGTGCCACTGGAAGCAATTCAGTTGAAGGATGACTTAACATATGAGGAAAAACCGGTTAAGATTCTCGATTATGCCAGCAGAGTTACCCGCAGCAAAGTTATCAAGTTTTGCAAAGTTCAGTGGAGCCACCACACTGAGGATGAAGCCACCTGGGAAAGAGAGGAAGTTTTGCTCAAGGACCACCCTCACCTATTTTCTAGCCAACCCGAATCTCGAGGGCGAGATTCATCTTATAGGTTTGTAACATCCCAAATTTTCAATTTGGAATGTTATACATTAGGTCATCATGCATATCATATTTTCTCGCATTTTTCCAATCCTAGAAAATTTCACGCAACTCAAGGACCCTCGGAGAGAGTTGGAAGTTTCATTATTTTCATATTTGGGATTTCTCAAATTTTGAAAATAGGATCATTGGATTTATTTAATTATCTTCATAAAGTTTTCCTATAAAAAAATTAAGAGAGGGAATAATATGACTTTCCCAACATTTAGGAAAAATGAAGATTTTATAAATAAATCAAATTTGGTTTTGAACGATTTATTTTGCTTAGGCAAAAATGAGCATTTAAAAAAAATATGCATATTTGCCCGTTTTTAAAGTTCATTTTGTTCGACTCATTTTTAGGAGTCGGGAAAAATTAATTTTTTTAAATTCGGAGTTCGTTTGGTATTTTTTTTAATCCGTTTAGTTTTGTTAAAAAAAAACTGCGCCCCCCCCCCCGCCTGGGCCAAGGCCCAGCCGGCCCAGCGCCCCGGCCCGCCTCCTCTCCCCTCACAAGACGCGCCTGGAGGCGCCCCGCCACAAGACGCCGCCCGCCGCCGGAGTCCGCCCCGACCCGCCCCGGCTTGCCCTCCCCAAGCGCCGCCACCTCCCCCTCCTAAATACTCGGCCGCCGCCGCCCCCTCTCCTCATCAGCGCGCCCAACCCGAGCCCGACCGAGCCCCCGCGCCGAGAAGCCGCCGACCACGCCCGCCGTCGCCGAGCACCCCCCCTCGCCTCGCCCCCTCCCACGGACCTCGCCTGAGCCCGCTGAGCCCGCGGAGCGGCCGGCCAGCCACGGAGGTAGCCGCCGCCGTCGCCCGATCCGGTTTTCTTAGAAAACCCGATCCGCTTTTTTTAAGATGTTCGGTTTTTTAAGAAAAACCTAGATGGTTTTATTTTTTCGGTTTTCTTAATTAATCTAACGCTCACCGAACCGTTCGTTTCAATGAATGTGTTCGTTGGATTAGTTCTGTTAACGAACGTCCGTTATTTAATCCGTTCGTCGTTTTCTTTTAATCGGATCTAATCCGTTATTTTTTTTCTGATTCGATTTCCGATCCGATTTTCAAATCTGTTTTATTTCTTGCTCGTTTATCGGAATCAGGTGATTCAAGCGCCTGGAGTTTCGTTACGAAACCGCCGTTCCGACTAACTTACTTACACAGGGTTTTGCTACTGTAAAATTTTGACTTAGTTTCAGATTGCTAAACCGAGTCGTTCTCTCTTGAGTTTCGACTTTCGATGCTTTATTTGATTCGATTCTTTTGCAACCAGGGTTCTTAAGTTGAACTCTTTGGTTAGATCTTTTATTCGAGATTTCCTGTGCATTAGATGAGTACTTATTGTATGCTTGTTGTTTGTCTGCGTTAGATCACCCGAGTGCGCCGCTTGTTACTTGAATCTCTAGGTCTCATGGATCATCGGCAAGGCAAGTAACACTTGATCATACCTTTTCTACTACCCAGTTTTATTGCATTAGATCAAACCTCAAACACTTTCATGTTTAGGATCTAATTAAATTGTGGGATTGGGAAGTAGATTTGAGGTAGTACCTATTACCTGTTTTACTTATGAAACCTTGGGAGTCACTTCACGCTTGCTTATTATGCCATGCTATTCTAGTAGACGTGGATTGGGTGAGTGAATATCCATGACAGATGTGAGATTGTTAATTAATGGTTTATCTAAGATGGCAACCTAAACACACATCTGGGTGGATTGAGGCACTGGTTTCTATCAGACTTACTGTATTTCTTGGACCGCCACCTGTGCTCTAAGGGATCATAAGATTATTCAAACTGAAACTTCCGTGTGCAGCCACAAGCCAATTATGGGCTCTGGCGTAGTTGACTAAGTTGTGCGGACTCTTACAGGTAGGCTAGCTGATGTAGGGGATGTAGGTTGGTACGGTCTACCCACATGTAAGGTGCTAGCGCTTCGAAGACTATGTCTCGGTCATCCGCTTCTCAAACACCATGTAGTGCGAGAACCAAGCGGAGGCGATCGAGTCTTGTGGGGAAAAGTCGCAAACCTCTGCAGAGTGTATAAACTAATCATGATTAGCCGTGTCCCCGGTTATGGACGATTTGAGTATCCGTAATTGAATATCATGTGAATCTCAACATGTTACTACTAATAAATGTATTGGGTTTTGATGAGTACTTTTTAATTGGGATTGAGGATCTTGTCAACCATTCTCAATGTTTAACAACCACCATGATAGTTAAATAAAATTATTCCTTTGATGTAGGGAAAAACTAGCTTTATTAAAAATGTAACCAGAGAGCCTTACCACCAGCCATATATGCATGTAGTATAGGCTTGTTGCTTCATTACTCTCTATGTGTTACATTGCCAAAGATATTCCATGTCTGACCCGTTTTGGGCTGCAACTTTCACGTTATGAGACTTTTTGAACGACAGTAAGGTGTTAGGTCGTGGTTCTATACTCGGTGATGCCGATGGAGTTGATGGACTCGCTTATCTTCCAAGCCTTCCGCTGTTATTGTTAGATGGCCTTAAGCCATATTATTGTAATAAGTTCCCTTGTGGACAACGATGTAATAAGTGTGTGATTGCTACTCGCTATAAATCCTTCAAATCTTGTGTGGTGTCAAGATTATCGATCCAGGATGACGAGCACAGAGACTTGATCCATTCGGGTCCGGTCGCCACAAAGTAGACTTTTCCCGCAAGAATCATTCCCTCCTTTTAAGTCTTCGCACTTCATGGTGTTTGAAGACGGACCAATGAAACAGGGTCTTCCAAAGAGTTCTTCTCGCTCACGCCGGTACCCATCCAATCCTACCGTTCTTCTACATCTCGTAGTACCGCCCAGCCAGCGTCACTACTAGGGTTGACCCAGCCAGAGCCCATAATGGCTTGCGGCTGCATTGTAAGCTTCCGGTCATGGGGCATCCATCCGTCTCTTCGTGGCTGGGTGAAGCTTTCCGCAAGATGTCATGGCACTTCTCCATGCATCCCGCCAACCTTTGGGTTCTCCGGGTGCCCGTCAACCGTCCTCCACCCAAGAGTGAATTCAAGTCCATCTTGATTCTTGTAGTTCATGGGGTTGTCATCATCATTGACTCTCACATCTTTCTTATGAATTTCACACAACCAAAACCCGTCTACGAGCATAGCAAAGTAAACTACTTCGTCCCGGGGGTCATGGTAACAAGGGGGATTGGTTCATCCTACCACATGATACTACTCAAGATTAATAACTTCAAATTTTCTACTACTGCATGCATGGTGGGGTGGTGATTATTTCTAATGCACAAAAACATAGGTATAGAAAATAACATGATCAAAACTTGCCTTGCTGATGATCCTCGTAAGCTAAAGATTCGTAGTAGCAAGCTTCGCACTCCGGAAACTCTACCGAGACAAACAATGATCACAATAAGCATATAGCATAGGATCACATAATACAATAGCATAACAATAGCAACATAACACACCAAAACAACCAAATCAAAACCCAAGGAAAAACTCAAAGAAAAACCAACTCAAGTTTCCTACTTCAAACAACAACTAGGATAGTTTTATATAACAAAAATTTTCTCAACATAACCTAATCATGGTTTTATGTTAACTTAACAGAAAAGATTTCATTAAGCAACTAGGAGCAAAAAGAATTAATTTAAAATCTATTATGAAACTCCTATTAGGCCTAATTCAATTTCTATTAAGAAAATAAAATAAAACTTTTATTTATTATAAATAAAAGTTCATCCTATAAAGTGACAGAAACTATCCTAGAATAATCAATCACATGTTATAAATAAATTTATTTACTACTTAAAATAATAGGAAAACAGTATCTAGTTAATTAATTAGGATTAACAAGATTCTGCTTAAAACTAATTTTTTATTAATCCTAAAATTCCCAAATTAATTCCTATGGTTAGGTAATGTCAAAATAAAGTTGGGACAAAAAGAATCATCCAAAAAATAATTTTTCTAACTCATGTTATAACAGATTTACTATTCTGACTAAAACTAAAATAAAGCAATTTTAATTAATTTTAACATAGCTAAATATATTTTCTACAGAAACTATAGAAAATTTGCAAACCAACAAAAAAAGAATCACCTAAAAATATTAAACAGAATAAAAGATATGAATTTTTCAAAACAGGAACTATTCTGTTAAAACAGAAAACGAAAATAAATGGAAAAGGGCCTAATGGGCCTAAACTACGCACTGAGCGTAAAATAAACTAAACGGGCCCTAGGGTTAAACTAGTCGGGCCGGCTAAATAAAATAAAACCCTAACTAAAAACTAAACCGTACTAAACCGGTCGAACCGGGTTTTTATATAAAGAACATACCCCTTCGGGGGTGTTCTAATCTACGCCGTAGATAACGCATCGGACGGGGGAGGGGATCTCCGGCGACTTACCGGAGCTCGGCGGCGGCGGCGGCGGCGGCGGCGAGTGCGTTGGCCTCTCCGGTCGTCGGGGAGGTCGGCGGAGAGCTCCGGCGGGTGCGGACGAGCTCGGGGAGGTGTTTGGTGGAGTCGGTGGAGGTCGGGAGGGCTAGGGCGGCGACGGCGACGCAAATGGCGGCGGCGGTGAGCTCGGGCTCCGGCGACGGCGTGAGACAGGATGAGGGGTTCAGCGAGGGGCGAGGGGTGAATGGGGTGTGGGGAGGGTTTAAATAGGGGGGCTCGGCGTGGCAAGGGAGGCGATCGGGAGGGAATCGGATCCGGATCTCACGGGATCCCGGCGGTCGGCGGGCGGCGCTGCTGGTGGGAGGGGGTTGAAGACGGGTGGTGGCCCACCTGCCAGAGAGAGAGAGAGGGGTGCGGCACGGGCGGTTGGCCGAGCCGGCGTTGCTGGGCAGGGGTGGCCTGGTCGGCTCGGCTGGCTCATTGGCTGGCCTCTGGGCCACTGGTGGGCAGTCTTGGTGCTGGCTGGGCAGGGGGCTGGCTGGCGCTGGGGTGGGTTTTCCTTTTTTAAATTTATTTTTAATAAAACAAAACAGAGATAAAACATAATCTATAAATATTTTATATAGCACATATATATACCAAAATGGTCGGGAATATTCCTATCATTTGAACATTTTTCCAAAGGCAAAATCCAAACTTTATAAATTTTCATTTTTCCAATATTCAAATAAAACCCAAATTTGAATTTAAAACTTTTGGCATTGTTTCCTCTGATATTTTTTTTGGAGTGTCATGTTTACTCCTCTCATACTTTTGATCAAGTATTTATCAGGCATAGTTTTTGAAATGATTCCCACTTGCCAAAGTTTGAATTCAAATTCAAAACTCAAAATCTCTTCTGAAACTCCAAATGGCATTCAAATTCAAACAGGATGCATAGATGCTTAGCTATAATTGTAAAACATTCCAAATAGGAAATTTGGGATGTTACATTGTCATCTCAATTTCTTCTCACCGGTGCGCTTCTCTTCAAGATGATCCCATCATTCTCCCCATTCGCGAGATCAATTCTCAGTTCTTTGCAACGGTGTTTGTTTCATCCGTCCCAAGTTTCCTTTATTTTTCCCGCCCTCCCACCCTTTTATTCAAGGACTCATATATCTTAATCAAGCATCCACTTTATTGCTGTGAAGTCTCTTCATTATTTTTCTTCAATGTTATTATCCGGTGATTCTCATAAAGATACTAACGGAGCGTCAAGTTTATCATTCTTTGTTCTCTTATCTTCCCCGGTGGATTCAATTCAAGCTTTGTCGATCATATCCTTTTCCCCGTTTCAAATGTTTTCCCATACCGACGCACCTCATAATCTTTCAGTTCTTGTTATTCAATTGTTCCGGAGTGTTGAAGATATCTCAGAAGATTCGCATTTCCATTCCCAATCCGTTCAAGCTATCTGGAGATAATTATCTCATTCAAGCCATTTAATTCAACCGGCGCAATCTCTCTTTAAATCGTTCAACGATGTTTCTTTTGAGTGGGCCCTAACCCACAGGTCTTTTTCCAGGATCTTACCTGACTCTTCTAATTTTCCCAGAGCTATTCCCAAATTCTTTTCGAAGTTTGACGTAAGAATAAATTATCATTAGTCATATTCCTTCTCCAAGATCTTTCAAATTCTTTTCATCGTTGGTTCAACCTTTCTAATTTTCATCCCGGAGTATCGCAAGAATTCATGCTGGTGTTTCTCATCGTCATTCTCAACATTTGAAGACCAAAGTAGAGTTTCTCTTAAATCCTGCTCCATTCTCTTCAAGATTCATGGTTCTAGCTTGATGCCATCCTCTCATAATTGTTTTAGATTGTGAGAATTCTTTCCACCCATCCGGAGCATTTCAGAAGTCTTTTCAGTTTGATTCCCCGGAGCCCATCATCTCAGAATTATTCATTCCAGCTTTCAGCTCTCGTTCTCCAAATCTTAACGGTGCATCGTTCAAATATCCTCTAATCCTCTCAAGTATCTTCGTTCATTTTCCAATTCTTCCCGGTGATTTGTGCCTTTGCTACTTTCATTTTCAATTTTTACAGTGGTTCGTTCAAGATTCCTCTTCCTTTATTACCGTATCAGTTCATTCGTCCTTTCCAATCCTCTCGATGATTCGTTGAAGACTTCTTCAAGTTGGCGCTATATCTCTCTTCAATCCTTGCAAAAGAATAAGTAGTGTGCCAAATCCATTGCTTGTCATCAATTTAATTGGTGAAGGATGAGCATAATGTAGTTCTTATTCTTGTTTCATTGAGTAAATTCAATTCCTTATTCCGGAGGTTCATCAAAATTCTTGATTTCATTTTTTCATCTTTCTTTCCGGAGTTCCAAGTTTTCTCGGTTATATCATTTCAAAGCTTCATCTTATCACTGCAAGGCTTCACCTTGTGTTTTCAACTTCTCTTTCTTTCTATCATCCTTTTTACCGGAGTTCTTCATGGAGTTTCTTCATGGTGGTTCATCAAGGATTTAATTCATTCTCGAAGTGTTCTCAAGATTCTTGTTGGAAGAGCTCAAATATTCTTCTTCCTGCATTCCAAAGTGCAATTCTTTCTACCTTTTGAGGTGGTCTTATGTCATTCTTGACAATTTCGCTTCGTGTTTCATGATTCACACATTGTTAAGAATGAGATATTTAAACCCATCATTTTCTCTTCGTTCAGAGATCCTTTGCAACCCATCAATCTCTTCATTGGAGTTATCTTGGGCTATATTTCACCTAAAGCTTTCCCTAAGGATTGTTGTTAATTATGGTGCTTATAAATGACCCAAGTTCTTCATTTGTCCTCTCGGTGAAATAAGTTTCTTGTCTCCTTGTTGATATCAATCCAATCGCTTGTTTTCGTTGGTGGTAGAAGCTCACCTCATAATGTTGAGATGTTTCCATAAGTCCACTACAAGGTTATTCTTTTCGTTGTTGGTTTTCCAACAACTCCGTTCTATCCTTCTTTTTAAGGGTGCTTTCCAAACTCATTTGTGGTAGAAGTTGTCATTTTCTTCTCCATTCCTTTATTCCAATGATCTATCTTCAATTTTTCTTCGGAGGCATTGTGATGTTGCTCTCTTGACCCATCATCTTCTTTTGTCAAGACCATGTCCTTTTCCTTGCTTATCGATTTAACCGAGTGTTGTGTCTATCGTTCCTCTTTAACCGGAGTCTCATCCAGGTGCTTTCATTTTGCCAAGTTCATGATTCTAATTCCTTCCATTTTTAGTCGGAGTGCTGCCCAAATTATATCATCCTTATTCCTTCCCTATCTTGTTTTAACCGGAGTGGTTTAAATATCTATCTTGCCACTTAACCTCTTGGTTCTCGTCGTATCCAATGTTCTATTCTCTAACGGAGTGTTTTCAACTTTGTTCATCTTCGTTGTTTTCTTTCTTTCAATTTGCTCAACCTCTCAAGGTTCTTTGGTTTCACTCGTTCGTCAAAGAAGCAACTTTGTTTCACCTTTTCCTCTTCCGTTTCTCTCCGGTGCCATCCTTAGATCTCGGGACGAGATCCTCTTGTAGTGGTGGAGTGTTGTAACGCCCCAATACCCACGCTCCAGAAGCCTTCCATGTTTTGCATGTCGGCTGTGTTATTTATTTGTTTGTTGCATTCATCATGTCATCATTTGCATTGCATCGGCACGCTGTTGCCGTCATGATTTCATAAAACTTGCTTCCGCCCGTAGTTGTCGTGTCCCCTGTCTTCGTTGACCGTTCCGAGTCCCATCGGGTTTTCGCTTCACACTTGACCTCGTTCGCCTAACCCCTCTTTGTACAGTGCATCGACCCCTCGCCCGTGTCCGAAACTTACCGAACCCGACCAGCTAAGTCATCACCGTTGGATCCGGATCATCCCCAAACATCCTTAAAATATCTCTGTTTTTTTATTTGGACCCCTAACCTAATTCACCTGCTATATAACCAGACAAAACCCTAAAATCTAGGGAGATGTCCCATCCATCCTCTGCCCGCCGCCACCTACCTACCTTCTCTCTTCCTCGGGATCCATCCCGATCCAGCAGCCGACCCACCTACCTCCATCGTTTTCCCCAATGGCCCAACCAGCGCCCCGCCTGTTTGATCCGGAGGAGAGGAGCTCCTCCTTGCCCCACCTCGCCTCAATCCAGCAGCACGGCAGCTCCCCAGCGCCCGCAACCCTCCTCCTTGCTCGATCCCGAGCGGGAGAGTACCACGACGGCTCGTCCCCGTGCAGCCCGCGAGGCACCGGTCTCCTCAGCCCCTCCGGCACTGCAACAACTCTCGCCGGCCCTTTTGTAGTTCGTCGCCACCGACGCACTCAGCCACCTAGACTGCGCCCCGTCTTCCCCGTCGACCAGGACCGGCCTCGACCCTCTCTCTCCCTTCGTTCTCCTCCTCCTGTCGTTTCCCTCTCTCCCTGTCGCTCAAACTTTCTGTCTTTTGAACAAAGGACGTGCGCCGCCTCCTTCAGCGCCGCCCATGGCCTCGTCTTCGGCTAGTACGAGCCGTCCCCGACCTCCACCTTGTCGCCCATGCTATCTCCTTGCTCCACCTCGCCGTCGTCCCGCCGGTGAGCAGCACCAGCAGGTCGTCCTCGCCGCACCTGCTCCCTTCCCTTTCTCTTCTTTGCTGAAGCTTCCGCGCTCTCACACGACCCTCTCTCTCGCTGTCCTCTGTTACAGCTCCCGGATCCGCACCTTCCTTCATTCCCTGCATCGCTGCGTCGCCGGAGCAGGAGCTCCATCCGCCGCCGCGCCCTGCATCGCCTAAAGCCGCCCCGCGTCTCGCCTCCTCTGTCTGCTTCCTCTGCATCGAGCGAGGCCAGGAAACCGCGCCCGCGTTGACTTCTCGTCGTGAGGCTCCAGTCGGCCTCATCCCGATCTCCAGGCCCACATCTGCCAGCCCGCGTCCAGCCTCCCCACCGAGCCGGCCCATGAGGCCTGGTGAGCCTCAGATCCAGCGCCCTCACCCTGTGCACTCTTGGGCCAGCTAGATTCGGCCCAATGTGTTTTTTTTCCTGCTGCGAATTTGTCTAATTTCGAGAGAAACCTGTTTTGCAGAAAAAAAAACCCTCATGTTCATGCATGTAATAGCTAATTAACCATGCATCGGATTAAAATGTCTTAAATATGTAAAATGCTCAGAAATTTGTGTAGTTTAATAATATGCCACTTTCATCTATGTTTAAAATGTTTAAACTTGCTGTTTGCATTAATTTGCTTGAATGCCATGTTAAATGGTTTATTTCATAACTAAATAACCGTAGCTCCATTTTAAATAAACTTTATATGTAAATGGGGTGGAAAAATGCATAGAATAACTTGTTGCACTTCATTTGGCTGTTTAACAATATTAAAATTGTGTTTAGGGCAGAACAGTAGCAAATTCGAAATATGCATATGAGGATTTTCCGAATTGTTATTTGTTGTTTCGGCCTCATTTAAACTTGCCTAAATAGTTAGTTTAATTATGCTTCAACTCTTGCCATGTTAATCAACATTTAATATTCTTGGGTACATAAACGAGAGAGAACTAAATAATTGATGTGGTGTTTTCTTCAATACGCAACTTCCTTGCATATTGAGCTCCACTTAATTTGTAGTGTTGTTTGTTGCACTTTGCCATGCCATGCTCATTAAACCGGACATGCATCATACTTGATTGTGCATCATGCCATGCTTATGTGATGGTTGTTTACCATGTTGTTTGCTTCTTTCCGGTGTTGCTTCTTCGGGTTGGTTCCGATAACGTCGCGTTTGTGAGGATTCGTTCAACTTCGTCCGTTTGTCTTCTTCATGGACTCGTTCTTCTTCCTAGCGGGATTTCAGGCAAGATGACCATTACCCTCGATATCACTTCTATCTTTGCTTGCTAGTTTCTTCGTTATATCGCTATGCTGCGCTACCTATCACTTGTTTACCATGCCTCCCATATTGTCATGTCAGCCTCTAACATTTTTCACCCTGCCTAGCAAACCATTGCTTGGCTATGTTACCGCTTTTGCTCAGCCCCTCTTATAGCGTTGTTAGTTGCAGGTGAAGTTGAAGATTGCTCCATGGTGGACAGGATTATGTTTGGATATCACAATATCTCTTATTTAATTAATACATCTATATACTTGGTAAAGGGTGGAAGGCTCGGCCTTATGCCTGGTGTTTAGTTCCACTCTAGCCGCCCTAGTTTCCGTCATACCGGTGTTATGTTCCTTGATTTTGCGTTCCTTACGCGGTTGGGTGATTTATGGGACCCCCTTGACAGTTCGCTTTGAATAAAACTCCTCCAGCAAGGCCCAACATTGGTCTTAACATTTGCCACCTAAGCCTTTTTCCCTTGGGTTCTGCAGACTCAAGGGTCATCTTTATTTTACCCCCCGGGCCAGTGCTCCTCCGAGTGTTGGTCCAAACTAGAGCACCGTGCGGGACCGTCCCTTGGCAACTTGGGTTACATTGGTACCTGTACGCTTAGCTTATCCGGTGTGCCCTGAGAACGAGATATGTGCAGCTCCTATCGGGATTTGTCGGCACATTCGGGCGGTCTTGCTGGTCTTGTTTTACCATTGTCGAAATGTCTTGTAAACCGGGATTCCGAGACTGATCGGGTCTTCCCGGGAGAAGGAATATCCTTCATTGACCGTGAGAGCTTATAATGGGCTAAGTTGGAACACCCCTACAGGGTATTATCTTTCAAAAGCCGTGCCCGCGGTTATGAGGCAGATGGGAATTTGTTAATGTCCGGTTGTAGAAAACCCGAAGTTGATCTTAATTAAAATACATCAACCGCATGTGTAACCGTGATGGTCTCTTTTCGGCGGAGTCCGGGAAGTGAACACGGTGTTGGAGTTATGCTTGACGTTGGTTGTTCTGGGATCACTTCTTGATCATAGTTGTTCGATTGTGCTTTTGCCTCCTCTTCTCGCACTCTTTTGCGTATGGTAGCCACCATATATGCTAGTCGCTTACTGCAGCTCCACCTCATACCTTTACCCTTCCCATAAGCTTAAATAGTCTTGATCTCGCGGGTGTGAGATTGCTGAGTCCCGTGACTCACGATACTTCCAAAACCAGTTTGCAGGTGTGCCGATGAAACCGTGCAGTTGGCGATTTATCCGAGCTCAAGGAGGAGCTCGATGAAGATCATGTTCACTGTGTTGTTTCGTTTCAGTTGATCAGTAGTGGAGCCCAGTTGGGACTATCGGGGATCTGTGTAGCATTTGGGGTAGTCTTCTTTTATTTTGGTTGCATAGTCGGACCTTGATTGTATCTGTATGATGTAATGCTTTACTCATGTATTGCGTGAAGTGGCGATTGTAAGCCAACTATGTATCTCTTTCCCTTATGAATTATATGGGTTGTGTGAAGATTACCTCTCTTGCGACATTGCTTTCAATGCGGTTATGCCTCTAAGTCGTGCTTCGACACGTGTGAGATATAGACGCATCGAGGGCGTTACAGGTGGCACTGAGACTGCTAGGGTTTCACAAAGTTTTAAAATCGGTCACACTGATTAGCTATTCTCGGTCAGACCAAGAGTTACTAGTGCAATGGCGTTAGCCAAATCGGTGGGACCGTGTTTTTCAACTCGGTGGGTCCGAGATGGTTTCGGCGGAAACCTAACCTTAAATTTTCGAATCACATCTATTCTAAGGATTGTTTTGATTGGATAAAGGTGTTTCAATCAGGGCAAGAAGCATTATGAACATAATGTGCTGAGAATCAGACGAGGATAGCACTGTGATCGAGTTCATACCCTAGTTCGGCGGTGAACTTGCTACGGCGGCAACGGCGGAGATGAAATCCGTAGACGGTGGCGGAGACCAGCGACAAGAGGCGGCTGGCGATGAAGTCGACGATCTGGAGACCTAGTAGGCAGAGCGAGCAATGCGCGGGCGAAGAGTTTCGGAGAAAGTTTTCCAAAATTTGCCCGTGAGAATATATAGCCCGACACTGTTGGTGTGACCGAGTGGAACAACTCGGTGGCACCTAGATGCATAACTGTTAATAGTTACAGCAACTCGGTGTGACCAAAAAGTTCAAATCGGTTGCACCGAGATGAAAACCAAGATCGACTTAGTGATCTCGGTATGACCGAAAGGAATGAATCGGTCCTACAAGAAGTTTTGGAAGTTTAAGTCTATGATGAATTGGGGACTCCAAGTGCTCCTCACACAGAGAAAAGCATAGATAGCTAGAGAAGGTTCTTAGGCATTCTTGTCCATCCACTTGGCTAAAAAAAGAAGAAACCAATCAATCAAAACAACAAGTGGATGTCCTCGAATGAGTAAAATATGCAAGCAACATGCTCACACAATGAAATGACAAATAACATATGTGACGAAGCATGCACATCCAATTCTAGCATCTATCACATAATTGGCGATGACTAGGTCATCTATATATGAGTATATTGACTTAGGAGTTAAATGAGAACATTTGATCATAGGTCATACTCATCGTTTAAGCTCAAGTGGGGTTACCACTTTTACATAAAGCATTTATGTGTTCACATCTTTAGAGTTGCTTTGACTCAATTCTTAGAGTTAAGCTCCCCCTAGATGTGAGATCCCCCCCTTAGAGGGATGAACTAACCTTGGGTTTTGTCGATGATGACTTCATGTAGGTGTTGAAGATGTGGATGCTCAATGTTGATGTAGATCTTTTGGAGCAATCCTTTGGAGTGAGTTGCACATTCAATACCTACATCGGTTAGTCCCACAAGGAACAAACAAGAGTTTCCATAGACATAGAGTGATGCACGCACAAAATGATATCCATGAAATCATTAGGTTACCTTGTCCCTTGCCTTACCAACATGAGGTTTTGTGACTCTTTGAACTAGTGCAAGATATGAAAGATGGTTGCACTTGTCCTTGCCATAATGACATGAGTGAAGAATGTTGGCGGAGTCACCCTCAAGAACTCTCTAGTTCTTCTTCTTCGGGATCCACATCATCTTGATGGGAATCCTTGGTGTACTAGTTGTACTTGATGAAGTAGAACTTGACGTAGTCTTGGGAACCCACTTGACCAAGGCCTTAGGTGCTTCTTCAAATGCATCAATCTCCTCTTGAAGCTTGTCCTTGCCTTTGTTCTTGTGGTCTTGTGGTGGAAGATCATCTTGTACTTGTGTTCCCTTGAAGGAAGTAGGATCATACTTCTCTTGTTGAGGAACAAACTTCGTCTTGGGGTATTGATCTTCTTCCCACTCAACTCCATTGGCATTGAACTTTCGTTCAAAACCAACACCTTGATTCTTCCGGTGCCTTCCTTGCTTGCGTACAATCTCCTCGAATTGCTTACTCCCGGCAAGGCTCTTGTATACACCTTTCACTATAATTCCCTTCAATAAGCTATTTTCTTACTCAAGTGTAACTTGGCTAAGAGAATCATTAGTGGAATCAAGAGAGCTACTAGAAGCAACAAAATTGGATAGCATTGTTATTGTTACTACTAGAGAAAGAATCTTTCTTGTTCTTGTTACTAGACTTGAATTGAGGCATGTAAGTAGATAAGAGTAAACGCTTGGCAATGTAAGAAGAACTTTTCTTACGAAGTTCATCATTGATTGCTTTTAGTAACTCATGCTCTTGCTCAAGATTGAGCTTTTCAAAGCGTAACTTCTCATGAGCCCTTGAAAGTTCTCGATGATCTTCGAAGATAATTTCATGAGCTAACTTAAGAGTGTTTAGTTCTTTCGTTAGAAGCTC
This sequence comes from Aegilops longissima, assembly GCA_021605205.1. Lineage (NCBI taxonomy): Eukaryota > Viridiplantae > Streptophyta > Magnoliopsida > Poales > Poaceae > Aegilops > Aegilops longissima. The sequence continues at coordinate 214,998,146 of CM038679.1, read as the reverse complement.
AATCTTCTCCTTATCATTGTCAATAGTTTCATCTTGGTTAGCATGATTAATTGGCGTTTCATCATAGTATTCATCACTAGAGTTGTCAACAAGTAAATCATCATCACCTAGCAAGTCATCTTCATCACTATTAAAATCCACGTACTCGGGGTGTGTTACCTTAGGACCTTTGGCCATGAAGCATCTTCCAATTCCTTCATTTGGTGAATCAAATATATCATAGGAGTTGGTTGACACAAGTGCTAGACCGGCAACACCTTCATCTTGAGTGTATTCGGAGTCGGAGTGATAGCTTCTCTCAGAGTGATTGTCGGAGTCGGAGCCGGATACCCATTCACCAACGCTAGCTTGATGTCTTCGTTTTGTGTAGCTCTTTGATGACTTGTACTTCCTATCTGAATCCTTGCTTCTCCGTCAGGGTCTTCGTTCATAACGATCATCTCTACTCCTTCTCTCTTTTGGTGGTGATTCTTCTCTTCTACTTCTTCTCTTGGAAGAATCTTCTCTTCTTTTGTAGGGTGCCGTACACTCATTGGAATAGTGTCCGGGTCTCCCACAATTGTAGCAATTGCGCTCTTGACTAGAAGATCTTTTGTCATTGTAGGACCTGGACTTAGAGCTTCTTTCTTTGCTTCTACTCTTGTAGAATTTGTTGAAGTTCTTCACCATTAAGCTCAATTCTTCATTGATGGTTTGTTTCTCACTTGATGATGTGGGGCCGTCACATGAGGCTTTGTAAGCACCACTTGACTTGTTGTGAAGTTCCTCCTTATCCTTGAGTGACATCTCATGAGCAACAATTCTTCCAATGACTTTCGTAGGCTTGAGATCTTTGTAATTTGGCATCATTTGGATCAATGTGCACACGGTATCATATTTTCCATCCAATGCTCTTAGGATCTTCTTGATGATGAATCTGTCGGTCATCTCTTCACTTCCTAAGCCGGCAATCTCATTTGTGATAAGAGAAAGCCTAGAGTACATTTCAGCGACACCTTCACCATCCTTCATTTTGAACTTGTCAAGCTGACTTTGGAGCACATACAACTTGGATTCCTTGACGGAGTCGGTACCTTCATGCATGTCAATCAAAGTATCCCAAATTTCCTTTGCATTCTCAAGACGGCTGATTTTGTTGAACTCTTCGGGGCACAAGCCATTGAAGAGGATATCACAAGCTTGAGCGTTGTATTGCAGCATCTTCAACTCTTCCGCGCTAGCTTCACGTTTCGGTTCTCTCCCATCAAAGAATTCACCTTGCAAGCCAATACACACAATAGCCCAAACGGCGGGGTTATGTCCGAGAATATGCTTTTTCATCTTATGCTTCCAACTAGCAAAATTAGTGCCATCAAAGTAAGGACCTCTACGGTGATAATTTCCCTCGCTAGACGCCATACTCTCCTAGGTTGTGAAACCAAGGCTATGACCACCAAAAGCTATGGAAATCAAAGCAAATGGAAACCTGGCTCTGATACTACTTGTAGGACCTTGAAGTATGTCTAGAGGGGGGTGATTAGACTACTTGACCGATTAAAAACTTAACCTTTTCCCAATTTTAGACTTTGGCAGATTTTAGCTATCCTTGAACAAGTCAAGCAATCTTCACACAATTCAAGCAAGCATGCAAAGAGTATATAGGCAGCGGAAATTAAAGCATGCAACTTGCAAGAATCTAAAGGGAAGGGTTTGGAGGATTCAAACGCAATTGGAGACACGAATGTTTTTGTCGTGGTTCCGATAGGTGGTGCTATCGTACATCCATGTTGATGGAGACTTCAACCCACGAAGGGTAGCAGTTGCTTGAGTCCACGGAGGCTCCACCCACGAAGGGTCCACGAAGAAGCAACCTTGTCTATCCCACCATGGCCGTCGCCCACGAAGGACTTGCCTCACTAGCGGTAGATCTTCACAAGTAGGCGATCTCCTTGCCCTTACAAACTCCTTGGTTCAACTCCACAATCTTGTCGGAGGCTCCCAAGTGACACCTAGCCAATCTAGGAGACACCACTCTCCAAGAAGTAACAAATGGTGTGTTGATGATGAACTCCTTGCTCTTGTGCTTCAAATGATAGTCTCCCCAACACTCAACTCTCTCTCACAGGATTTGGATTTATGGAAAGAAGATTTGAGTGGAAAGCAACTTGGGGAAGGCTAGAGATCAAGATTCATGTGGTTGGAATGGAATATCTTGGCCTCAACACATGAGTAGGTGGTTCTCTCTCTAACTGGTAAGTTGGAAGTGTAGGTTTGTTCTGATGGCTCTCTCCATGAATGAAGAGGAGGTGGAGGGGTATATATAGCCTCCACACAAAATCTAACCGTTACACACAATTTACCAAACTCGGTGGGACCGAATCAATAAACTCGGTCGGACCGATTTAGTAAACCTAGTGACCGTTAGGGTTTTCGGTGGGACTGACATGCAACTCGGTAGGACCGATATGGTTAGGGTTAGGGCATAACGTAATCTTGGTGAGACCGATTACACAAACTCGGTGAGACCAATTTTGGTAATTAGCTAACCAGAGAGTTGGTCGGGTAAACTCGGTGGGACCGATTCGCTCTTTCGGTGAGACCTAAAAGTTACGAAAGGGAAACAGAGAGTTTACATTGCAATCTCGGTGAGACCGAGATCCCTATCGGTGATACCGATTTGCCTAGGGTTTGTGGCAGTGGCTATGACATTTGAACTCGGTGGCGCTGGATAGAAAGAATCGGTAGGACAGATTTTGACTTTAGGTTTAGGTCATATGTGGATGTGAGAAAGAAGTGGAGGATTTTGGAGCATATCACTAAGCACATGAAGCAAGAGGCTCATTAAGCAACACCTCATCCCTCCTTGATAGTATTGGATTTTCCTATAGACTTAATGTGATCTTGGATCACTAAAATGTAAAATGTAGAGTCTTAAGATTTTGAGCTTGAGCCAATCCTTTGTCCTTAATATTTTGAGGGATCCACTTTCATCATCCATGCCATGCCATTCATTGAGCTTTCCTGAATTTTTTTTCTTGGAATAGCATTAGCTCAATGAGCTATATGTTGTTATGAATTACCAAAACCACCTAGGGATAGTTGCACTTTCAAACAGACATGACATTCCATGGGTGAATTTGATTTGGGAAGCACACTACAATGAGGACAAGTTGCCAGGAGATGAGTTAGTAGGTTCTTTCTGGTGGAAGGAAAACTTGCAATTAGTTCAGCAGTTTAAAGGCTTAGCAAGGTGTAACTTGGGAGATGGCAGAAGTGCTTTTTTCTGGTTTGACTTATGGTCTGAGCAAATACTGCAGCATCAGTTCCCACATCTTTTCTCCTTTGTGATTAATGCAAAACTTACAGTGCAGCAGGTCCTGGTCATAGAGTACTTTGAAGATCTTTTTCACCTTCCACTATCAATGGAAGCCCATGAACAATTCTTGCAGCTTGAAGAGATGTGTTACTCCATGAGGCAATCATAGTACCAGAACCACAAAGACACATGGAGTTACATCTGGGAGAATGAACAATTTTCCTCTGCCAAGGCTTACAATGTTATGATTGGTTTCAAACAGACTCCGCCACACTTCAACTAGATCTGGAATTCATCATGCCAACCCAAGCACAAAATGTTCTTCTGGATGCTTTTACGTGACAGACTCAATACAAGAAATCTTTTGAGAAGGAAATCATTTGTTTTAGAAGACTATAACTGTGCTCTCAGGGGGTGCCAACAGGAGGAAACCCTGTATCATTTGTTCTAGGGATGCACTTTTGCTAAGAGATGTTGGGATCACATCTGCCCCATGAGATCTCCAAATTTATCTGTTCTTGAGGCATTTCAGGACATTAAAGAAAAGCTAGGACTACCTTTTTTCATGGACATAATTATACTTACCTCTTGGGGTATCTGGATTTCCAGAAACAACAAGATCTTTGAACATATCCACCCCACATTCCAAGGATGGAAAAACATATTCTTGATGGAGCTGAAGTTACTAAAGCACAGGATGAGACCAAAGCATGCTAACCAATTCAACTCATGGCTGGCTCTTCAAGGATAGCTTCTTTTCTCTGTTTTGGCATCTACTTCCTGCCCAGTCTCTAGCTTTAGTCTTAGTTCTAGCCTTTCTCTTAGTCTTTCTTTAGTTACTCCTAGCTTCTTTAGCTTCTTCTCTTTTTTCTTTTTTCTTCTTCTTTTTTTTCTCTGTTCTTCTTAAGGGGCTCCTCTTAAGCCCTTGTAGTCCTTTTTTTCTTTCCTTGTACTGCTGGACCTTGCCTGGTTATTTATAAAAATTGCAGTGGGGTGTTTTGCCCTACTGTTTATAGTCAAAAAAACATTGCTCTTGTCTAAAAAACGAAAACAACGCTAAAGAAAAACTCTGCAGTGCTCACACCTCAAAAGCACAAATACTGCTAGAGCTGCTTGGTCCCAACTATCGGCCGCTCCTTGCGCAATTCTCTCATTTATTGACTACATAGGTTGACAATGGTGTGGGACCGTGATGTCAGGAAACCAGGAGGATGCAAAAAAATTACAGTTGTAGTATATAATAAGGAGGCACTTGCGGACGTGCGGCTATGGCCCTGGTGGGTCCCCACTGTCATCCTCTCCAAGTAAAGTCATCTCCTCATTCGTCATATATGTTGACCATGTTGACAACGCGAGACGGCGGCACCACGGCGAGTGCAACACCTCAAAGGACGATGAAGAGGGCCTCGCGGGCCCTACGGATGGTTTGATACAGCGCCCGCTGCCCATCCGGGAAGCCAGGATCATAGGGGCACATGTCCGTGACGGCATTGTCATTCGCTTGTTCACCGGTGCTGGTTGACGAGACGGAGGTTGCAGCACAGTTCCTCCTATGCTGGTAGCTCCTCTGGCATTAGGGCTCCGAAGTGTGGCCGCACCTGATCTATGGTGAACACGGCATGAACCGGCATGGACAGTGGCACCGGCTCCTGGTCGGAAGCTACGTCCGTCATCTGATTGTCATCGCTCAGCTCGGCGAGCTCGCTGACGAGCCTGTCACATCCCAAATTTTCAATTTGGAATGTTATACGTAGATCATCATGCATATCATATTTTTATTGCATTGTTGGCTCGATCCTAGAAATCCTACACAACTCAAGGACCCATGGAGAGAGTTGGGGATTTCGTTATTTTCATATTTGAGTTTTCTCAAATGTTGAAAATAGGATCATTTGCTTTTATTTATTTTATCTTCAATTATTTCTAATGTCAAAATATGAGAGAGGGAATAAAATGACTTTCCCAAAATAAAGAAATAATGAAGATTTTAATAAAAAAATCAAATAAGATTTTATTTTGGAGTTTTTCGCCTTTTTATTTGAATTTAGGAAAAATACGCGTTTTTCAAAATTGCATTTAGGCCCCAAATAAATGATCATCTAGTCCGGCTTGATTTTAGAAGCCGGGGAAAATTTATTTCGGGATTTTTGGTGTCCGTTTAGTATTTCTTTTTATTTTTCTTCTGCGCAGAATTATTTAAAAAAAACGCGACCGACCTTGGGCCGTGCCCGAGCGGGACTCCGGTCGGGGCTCTATAAATAGCGCCCCGGCGCCCCAGGCCCGAGCCGCCCGCCAGCCCACCCGCCGCCGCCCACGCCCGCCCAAACCCTAACCTAACCTAGCGCCCGCCGCCATCGCCGCCGCACACCGCCGTCGTCACGGAGCCGCCACAGACCTCGCCGCCAAGAGCCGACCTCGCCGACCCGCCGTTAACCCCGCCGACCCCGCCGCCGAGGTTCGCCGCGCCTCGACTTCCGTGCCTTCGGTTTTTTTTTAAAAAACGAATGGTTTTCGTCGGTTTATTTTTTTAGATCGGTTTTTTTCGGTTCGGTTAAATAGCGAACGTTCGTTCGTTCGTTCCTTTTTAATGAACGCGTTCGTCAGATTAGTTTAGTTAACGAACGTCCGTTCGTTAACCTGTTCGTCGTTTTTCTTTTTCTCGGATTTTAATCCGCGATTTTTCTGATCGCGATTCCTGATCCGATTTTCGTTTTAGTATAACTTTTCGCTCGTTTATCGGAATCAGGCGATTCAAGCGCCTGGAGTTTCGTCTCGAAACCCTATTTCCGAATAACCTACTTAAACAAGTTTTTGCTTCGGTAAAATTTGACTTAGATCCAGATTAGTAAAACGGAGCTGTTTTCTTTCGTCGTTTGAATTTCGTTGCTTTGTTTGATTTGTTTCTTTTTGCAAACCGGAGTTCTTAAGTTGAACTATCTGGTTAGATCTATTTGGGTTTTACCTGTGCATTAGATGAGTACTTATTGTATGCTTGTTTGTTTGTCTGCGATAGAATACCCGGAGTGCGCCGCCTATTACTTCGAGTCTCTAGGTTTCGCGGATCATCAGCAAGGCAAGTAACACTTTGATCATACCTTTTCTACTACCCAGTTTTTATGCATTAGATCTATCCTCAAGCATTGCATGATTAGGATCTAATTAAATTGTGGGTTTTGGGAAGTAGTTGATGTAGTACCTATTACCTGTTTATTTTCAAACCTTTGGGAGTTACTTCTACGTTTTCTTATATTGCCATGCTATGCTAGTAGACGTGGATTGGGTGAGTGTATCCATGACAGATGTGAGAGTGTTAATTAATGGTTTATTTAAGGTGGCAACTTAAACACACATCTGGGTGGATTGAGGCACCAGGTTTCCATCAGGACTTGCCTGTATTTCTTCGGACCGCCACCCAGGCTCAAAGGGATCATGAGATTATTCAAACTAGAAACTTACGTGTGCAGCCACAAGCCATTATGGGCTCTGGCATAGTTGATTTAGTTGTGCGAACTCTTACGGGTAGACTAGTAGATGTAGGGGAAAGTAGGTGTACCGGTCTACCCTATGTAAGGTGCTAGCGCTTCCGAAAGACTATGTCTCGGTCATCCGTTTCTCAAACATCATGTAGTGTGAGAAATCCAACGGAGGCGATCGAGTCTTGTGGGGAAAAGGGCGCAAACCTCTGCAGAGTGTATAAACTAATCATGGTTAGCCGTGTCCCCGGTTATGGACATCTTGAGTATCTAGTACTTGGATATCATGTGAATCTCATCATGTTACTTCTAATTAATATTGTTGGGTTTTTAATGAGTACTTTTAATTGGGATTGAGAATGCTGTCAACCATTCTCAATGTTTAACAACCACTATGATAGTTAAACAAATTTATTCCTTTGCAGTAGGGAAAAATTGGCTTTACGCAAAACTGTAACCATAGATCTTTCCACCAGCCATATATGCATGTAGTATAGCTTAATCCATTATTGTTCTCTATGTGTTACATTGCCAGCATATTCCATGTGCTGACCCGTTTTCGGGCTGCAACGTTTCATGTTGCAGACTTTTCAGACGATGAGTAAGGTGCTTAGGTCGTGGTTCTATACTCAGTGATGCCGTTGGAGTTGATGGACTCGCTTATTCTTCCAAGACTTCCGCTGTTATCGTATTTAGATGGCCTTAAGCCATATTTATTTTGTTAAGTTCTCTCTTGAGACATTCGATGTAATAAGTGTGTGATTGCTACTCTGTTATAAATCCTCTGAGTACTATGTGGTGTCAGCATTACTGATCCAGGGATGACACTAAGCACAGAGATCAGACTATTTGAGGTCTGGTCGCTACAGAGCCAGCATGATCGGTTGCAGGACCGACCCGCTGCCAAGCACAAGTGTGACTGCCCTTGCCCACCCAGACCGCCTCCCTCGGCCGCGCGCGCTTTCTGCCTGAAACGGTCAGTGTCGCCCACCCCGCTTCCCGGTGCAGGCGATTGCTCCGCCTTCAAACGACACAAGTGTCGTCCGTGTGTCCTTTTGCCGCCCACATTAATGATACGCGGTTGCCGAGGTGGCTACTCCGGCGCCATACGTCCATCCCACCACCGCCCACCATTGCTATACAAACTGCTGTGCTGACCATAGCCGCAGGCATCCGCCTCCGTTCCCTTTCTCCTTCCCACACCACTACTGCCCACCATGGCTTCCTCGTACTCCAGCGCTCTTCGGGACGGGCGAACGACGAACCACAAGGAGATGGCAGCCATCGCTGCCGACTACCTGGCCAGCAGGCAGCCAGAGAACATGGTAGTCGATGATCCCTCGCCAACCCCTCCTCCACACCATCCTCGCCGGTGCATTGCACCATGACCATCGCCAAGGACCGTGCCCAATACATGGACATGGTGAGGCAGAAGCGTGAGGACCAGTTCCGGGAGGAGCATGCCGACGCCGCCTACAACCACCATCTCCTCCAGGAGGACCTGCAGGCAGAGGAGCAGATCGCCGCGGAGCAGGCAGAGCAGGAGGCGCTGCTCGACTCGTACCGCTCCGCCCGCGAGGGCCGCCTCGAGCGCTAGCAGTACCACATGTGGGTGGCGGAGGCTGCGGCCGCCTACAAAGAGGGCGATGGAGCGGGCGAGGCATTGTTCGGGGAGACCGAGGATGAGGCAGAGGACAATGCCAGCTCCGATGAGTCCCTGCTCCACTGGCGTCGACGAGGCCCTGCTCCGTCGAGGCCCCGCGGAGCCAACAACAAGGCAGAGGACACTGCCAGCTCCGCCGAGGCCCCGCCCCATCGGCACTGAGGCGGATGCCCTACTCCGCCGAGACCCCGCCCCGCCAACAACGAGGCAGAGGACAATGCTGGCTCCGACTAGTCCCCGCTCCGGTGGCGTCGACGAGGCCCTCCTCCGCCGAGGCCCCGCCCCGCCGGCACCGAGGCGGAGGCCTTACTCTGACGTGACCCCGCCCCACCAACAACGAGGCAGAGGACATCGCCGGCTCAGTCGAGGCCCCACCCTGCCGGCAACGAGGGGGAGGATTTTCCCCGCTCCGCCGAGGCGCCGCCCCGCCTGCAACGAGACAGAGGACATTGCCGGCTCCATCGAGGCCCCGCCCTGCTGCCAACGAGGTCGCGCCACACAGAAACAAGGAAGAGTAGAACACGGTAGGTCGCCGCCGCTCAGGTCCAATTAAGGCCACCGCTGCTACCCTCCGGTTGAAGCCAAGCTAGGCGGGTTGACCATTGACGGCCGATTAGCTTCTTGGCGGCGACGTGGAGTCGGAGAGCTATGTTGGAGAAGGACGCCGCTTCTACTTGTGCAGTTGGCTCACTAACACATGGGCCCAACAAGCATCTGGGCCACATGTCTGTTACACAACTGCACCTGCAGTTAAGTCACTGAAGCTCAATCTGCTGGAGAAGAAGCTTCTGTTCGGCTCAACAGGACATAGGTGGGTAGCTTCGGTTAATTAATTATACCTCCAGCGCACCCCTTTTTAGTTGAAGAATGTATGAAATGTAATGAAATATGTAATGCTTATATGAAATCCGACCGAGAATGAATGAATTTAGTTCGATTAGTTCAAATCCTTGTATCACTGGCATTGGATGAACATGCAAAACAAAACGTACTAGCATTATTCCCAGGGTGATCACCTTGTTTTCATCAGTTTCACATGTACTCCCTCCGGTCCTTTTTAGTCTACATACAAGTTTTGCCTGCAGTCAAAGTATCTCTACTTTCACCGGAGTACAAAGAGTTTGAGCAGCTTTTTAGCGTTCCTGCACATTCCAATCAAACACACAGGCCTGGCAATTCATAGGGAACATTCAAAATAATCGATGATTATGCATCTCAGCAATTCACATGTCAGAGCCAATATTAACTTCACAACTAAAGAATAAAGAAAAAATAGATCTACGCTGCTGATAGCAAAGGGAGTCCCATTCGAAAATATCAAACGCATGTCTTCTTGCTAACATCAATGAGAAAAATTTGACAAGATTGTCCCATTCCAAAATGTCAAATACTTGTTGTTTTTGTGCATCAATGAGCAAACTTTGACAAGGTTTTCCCATTCCAAAATATCAAAAGCCTATGATTGTGGAATGGGCAGGGTTTGCCATCAGTTCGGACGTTGACATGGCACCTCGTGCTAAATAAACCAGCTGTTCTTTTTGTGTAGTTCCACCAAAATCAACCAAATTCATGCATAGCTTGTATGATTTCGCCCTTATATGTTGCAACGCCTAGAACATATCGGCACCTCCTTTCTTGTGGTGGAAATGAATGATTCGATGTATTCATAAACATTTTGTGCAATTCCCATTGAAATCAGGCTAAGCACCCCTGTTTGCACAAATACAAAAAAAGTGATTAGTATAAAGCAAACTGTACTATGAATTGATAGTTTAAATAGGCACCTACATGGTCCATGTAGAGCACACTTTAAAAAAATGGAACTCACCGGAAAGAATCCTAGAACAACATTGTACTTGCACATCACAGCAAAAAGATGGAGATATGTCTATGTCAGTCCTTCTGAGCTGAAGTTAGTTTGGTCTTGTGGGGAGTAATGTAACCATCCTCGAACTACTCCTTCTGATGAGAAGATAGTCAGGGCTTCTTCATCCTGGCATAATCGGAACTAGTCACTTCACATACTCCGTATTCTTCTTCAGAGGAAGATGATCCTGTTGTGCAAATACAAGAGGACAACTAAATGCTAGCATCTCTGTTTGCTATGAAAAAAGGAAAAGAAATATTTAAAACAACACAGAAGAAGCATTTCTCAAGGACAATACCACTTTCTCATGACAGTATCTAAACAGTAGCACAACACCAACAGAGATGACAAAGCTCAATCATATGGATAAAATGCGTGGGCGAGTACCAACCTTTGTCAGGAGGTTTATTGTGTAGAGCATACAGATAAAGCACTACTCTGGAACCATCTGTTGTTATCTACTGTGGTTGCCATGCTTACTATATACTCCTCGATTAGTTTAATGTTTCCAACATCTTCTTGTGCAGTTCCACTAAAATATATGGTATATTCAAAGAAGATCCCTGTTTGCACAAGTACAAACAATTACATATTAAATTAAGAGTGGCATCAAATCAGTGGGCAAAAAATTGCTCATTCCTGCCATAGGAATAAATTAAGATGCAAAACTATATCATTACTTGTGTCATCACAGTTCCAGTGCTTCATTACAGCACCGGGAGTTGATTTTTGTTTTTCTTCCGCTTTTTATTTGCCTTCGTCACTTGGTTCAATAACAAACAAGCTTCGCATTCAATGTAAGATTTGGCATGTTAATTAGGGAGCACAAGTATAGCACTAAACAACGACATTAATTTTCTGATGAAAGTGGTAAAATACAGGCCAATAGTTGTGAAATATCCTTATCTTACCTCAATGGGATATTATGGTGCACATACAGATTGGAAGTCTTGTCTTCATTTGTGCAGTTCACTAAAATCAAGCAACATTACCATACAAGTAGCACAACATATGAAAGCACACTGCACAATCATGTGAAAGAAAGCTAGTACTGACCTCTCATGACGCGGAATTCAAACAACTCACAAGAAGAAGATCTGAACCAAATTTGCCAACACGGATTGGAAGTAAGATCTCCTCTTGTGCAGTTCCACTAAGATCAAGCAATCAAGCAACATTGTCGGTGTGACATTTTGGTTGAACTGCACAAAACACTCTTAAAACAAAGTGTTTTGTTCAGTGCAACAAAAGGTCACAATAGCAACAAGGTGAAGTAGATAACCCTGTTTACACAGAGGTGCAAAGGAAACAACTAGTGGTCAATAACGGTGGATGACACAGAAGCCAACAAAAAGAAGCATCTAACTTATCTAAATGGGAAAGAAAGCAAGACGGTAGCATTTCTCAAACGGTGGCATTGATTAATATTAACAGAGAGATTATATTAACAATAAAATTCGTTAAACATGTAATTTGCTTTTAACTGTGGCATTGCATCAATTTTCCAGCGGCATTATTAGATGATGTCTGTTTACAGGGACTTTTTGGTGTAGGGACTAAAAAAATTCCATGTCAATCGCATCTAAACCAAACAGGAGGGACTTTTGGGGACTAAAAGTGGGCATTTGGGACTAACGAAAGAAGACCCCGAGGGAGAGTCTTTTGGGTACTTTTTCCAACAGTTGCCCCTGCCCCGCATCACACCTTCTCTCTATTAGTTCATTACTAGGGGTAACATGGTCTTTTAGTATGTTATTTAATAACCTCTTGTCCATGTTTAGTCCCTGGAACCAAGCAGGTAGGGACTAGTAACTTTTTAACCAAATAGGGCCTTAGATTAACAACAGCTAAAGAGTTGCACGGGACAGTGGACGCACCAGCACCATGTGCATCTACCGATGTCTGAAGGGGTGATGCACAGTCTGTTGCAACAAAGAACAAACAACCAAGGAGCATATTTGTTTTGGTCCCAGTTTTGTTATCTTTAGACTCCTTTCCCTATGTGAGTGCAGCAAATCTAGTCATGCTCAAACTCTATAGCCTTGTCCCCCGAAACAAAAGGATCAGTTCGTTACAGATGTGCGTACTGCGTTTGTTATTGTTTTCCCTTTTCGACCAACGTAGGTGCTGGATAGCCAGCCTGTACTAGTACTTTGTCCCTTCCTTTCCTCTTTGAACCACATCCTAGATTCATGCTATACAACATTCCCCACTACGTTCCCCCATTCCTTTCCTCTTTGAACCACGTTTTAGATTCATGCTATACAACTTTCCCCACTACTTTCCCCCTTCCTTTCCTTTTTGAACCACATTCTAGATTCATGCTATACAACTTTCCGCACAACTTTCCCCCATTCCTTTCCTCTTTGAACCACGTCCTAGATTCATGCTATACAACTTTCCCCACTACTTTCCTGTTTGATCCAACACCTAGATTCGAGTGCAGCAACAGAAAAAGCCCACATGCAGCTAGAGCAATGCATGTGGAATAAGTAATTATACCTTAAGGTTCTTGGGGTGTCGTTCAGTGGGCGCCCGGAGGCCGTTCAGCCCACACTACGTACGGCAGCAAGGAAGAAGGGTGCCAGTGTCAAAACCGGCGGTTCTCGGGTAGGGGGTGCCAAACTGTGCGTCTAAGGTCGATGGTAACATGAGACAGGGGACACGATGTCTAGCCAGGTTCGGGCCCTCTCTATGGAGGCAATACCCTAATTCCTGCTTGATTGATCTTGATGAATATGAGTATTACAAGAGTTGATCTACCTCGAGATAGTAATGGCTAAAACCTTAAAATTCTAGCATGTATGACTATGAGTATGATTCTTGCCTCTACGGACTAAGCCCTCCAGCTTATATAGACACGGAGGGGACTAGGGTTGTACAAGGTCGGTTACAGAGAAAGGAATCTTCATATTAGGATGCCAAGCTTGCCTTCCACGCCAAGGAGAGTCCCATCCGGACATGGGAGATAGTCTTCGGTCTCGTATCTTTATGGCCCATCAGTCGGTCCACGTACCATAGTCCGGACGCCCGAGGACCGCCTAATCCAGGACTCCCTCAGTAACCCCTGAACCAGGCTTCAATGACGAGGTCTACGGCGCGCAAATTTTCTTCGGCATTGCAAGGCGGGTTCCATCTCCGAATACTCCAACATAGTCTTTGGACGCAACGAACGTGTCCGGCTCTGCAAAACAAATTCCACACACAACCGCAGAGAGTATAATATTTCACGAGTCCAATCCGCTGACAACTTTTGGTAATGTGACACCACGTCACCACCCCGTCATTATTTCGAACCGTTTTTTCGCCTGCCGCTTCGAGATGTGGTCTCATTGGCATGTCTTGTCAAAGCAGAGATCGTGTCCCCTTATTCCGGGATTCTCATCAATACGGGCGTGGTAATCCAACCGTTTCGTTTGCACAGCTCTTGGGAACAGGCGAGTTTTAAGGCGAGTTGGGAGGCGCTTGATATTCACTGCCTTTATAAGGATATAAGGATTCCCTTCTTTCACCCACACCTTTTCTCTCTCTCTGCCCTCCCATTCTTGAGCTCCAGCGCCCAAGTCTTCATCTTTTCCGCCTCAAAAAAGCACTCGACCATGTCCGGATCGCTAAAGATTTAAAACCTCTGAAGAGCTGACCGGCTCTCGCCGTATCATGACAGTCAGTTTTCAGCTTTCTCTACTGAGGTGCTCATCCGGATAAACCAGGACACACAGTAGTTCTCCCTTTACTACCCAAGCCGATATAGCGGAACGTAAGGTAGTGAGCACAGGAGCCAGGCAACCCAACTATTAACCAAAGACATGATTCAGAGCCAATGCATATAATGCTTAATTCGGAGTGCCGAACTATATTGTAAAAAGTGTTCGTACTTTGGTGTCGTATTATGGGTCGCGATGAAGCCCCTGGTAGATTAAAGCGTACCAAAGTGCACGGGTGCAACTTGAGAAGATTATCAAAAAAGGAAAAAAGGGGGTAGTAAGCTTGTGCTGCAGAAATTGGGCCGCAAACTGTTTCCATTATGGTTTGATTAATACGTCAAAGAGTATTTTGTAAAAATGGTGCAATAAGCGACCATGCTATTTGACATGCCACAACCAAGGGAGAGCTGCGTGCGGGTCCTGAAAACAGGTAGAGTCATTGTTAAAGAGACCACCTAGAAATTCCCTTGTACGCCAGTGTTTCGTGCCATCTTGGTGTATCCATCATGTCGAGAGGACCGATTATTAGGTCGTCAGAAGAAGCCTGCGGAAAAGAAACATGAAAAGGATAAAAAAGAAAAATTGAAAGTATGTGTGTCCAGGTGCGGTCGAGCCGTATTATGGATCACAAGCTAGTTATGCCTCCGTCTATGCGCATGGTATTTTGAGTGTGTAGTTATGTATGCGTGGTACGAATGCCGCCACTTGGTTGGGACTGGGATGGAGGCCAAATTTCTAGTCGAGCTCTTGATGAGCTGGGCTATCCTGCTTCACAGTAGTCCGGACACGTTTGATGTCCGGGAGCTCGGCCGACGAATTAAGGTTCTTCTTGAGAGGGCCGCTCTGTACTTCTGCTGCTAACGCAGCGGTGTGCTCCTCGGTACGGAGGGAGCGTTCCGTGTTTCCACTGACTGTTGTGATGCCGCGTGGACCAGGCATCTTGAGCTTAAGATAAGCGTAGTGTGGCACCGCGTTGAAGCACGCAAATGCGGTTCGTCCAAGCAGTGCGTGATAGCCACTACGAAAGGGGACGATATCAAAGATCAGCTTGCACTTACCGGCAGGAGTCAATCTCCAAGAAGTAAGGACACATCTATTTCGCTTTAGAAGTTGTACGGAGATCCGAAGACAACCTCTAGTGTGATTGAGCCCGTACGGCGGGCCTCTAAACCTGGTATGACTCCTTTAAAGGTAGTCTTTGTGGGCTTAATTCTTGAGGGAGTAATGCCCATTTTGCGCGCTGTATCTTGGTAGAGCAGGTTCAGGCTGCTACCATCGTCCACGAGGACTCGCGTGAGGTGGAATCCATCAACGATTGGGTCGAGGACCAGTGTGGCTGAACGCCATGACGGATACTAGTCGGATGGTCCCTGCGATCAAAAGTGATCGGGCAGGAAGACCATGGGTTGAACTTTGGGGCGACTGGCTCCATCGCGTAGACGTCCCTGAGCGCGCGCTTGCGTTCCCTCTTGGGGATGTGGGTAGCGTATATCATGTTCACTATTTTAACTTGGGGAGGAAACTTCTTCTGTCCCCCTGTGTTCGGTGGCCGGGGCACCTCGTCATCATCCTCGCTTCGCGACCCCTTCTCCTTGTTCTCGGCATTTGACTTGCCGGCCTGTTTAAAAACCCAACAGCCTCTGTTGGTGTGATTGGCTGGTTTGTCGGGGGTGCCGTGTATCTGGCATGGGCGATTGAGTATGTGGTCCAAGCTGGATGGGCCTGAATTGTTCCTTTTGAACGGCTTCTTCCACTGGCTGGACTTGGAGCCGCTGAATCCGGCGTTGACCGCAATGTCGTCGGTATTATCACTGTTGTTTCGACGCTTGTGTCTGTTGCGTCGGGGCTTGCCGTTGCTATTTCTGGCTTCCGTAGTGCCAGGTTCGCTTGCATTGTTGTGTCTACGGGCTAGCCAGCTATCTTCGCCCATGCAAAAGAGGGTCATAAGTACCATAAGGGCTGCCATGGACTTCGGCTTTTCTTGGCCGAGGTGTCGTGCGAGCCATTCGTCTCGGATGCTGTGTTTAAAGGCCGCCAGGGATTCGGCATCCGGACAGTCGACGATCTGATTCTTTTTGGTTAAGAACCTAGTCCACAGTTTCCTGACTGACTCTCTGGGCTGTTGAATTATGTGACTTAAGTCGTCGGCATACGGAGGTCGAACATATGTACCTTGGAAGTTATCGAGGAAGGCCTCTTCCAAGTCCACCCAGCTGCTGATGGAGTTTTCAAGCAAACTGTTCAACCAGTGTCGGGCTGGTCCTTTGAGTTTTAGTGGGAGGTATTTGGTGGCATGGAGATCATCGCCGCGGGCCATATGAATGTGAAGAAGAAAATCATCGATCCATACCACAGGGTCTGTTGTCCCATCGTATGATTCGATGTTTACGGGTTTAAACCCTTTTGGGAATTCGTGCTCCATTACCTCATCAGTGAAGCAAAGGGGGTGTGCGGTGGCTCTATATCGGGCAACGTCACAACATAGCTCGGATGGAGTCCGTCTACGTTTCTCGACCCGGGCGTGAGTATGATTGTTGCGTTCGGCTAGGTAGCCGTTGTCGCCTGACGGGGCACATCCCTGTAATCCATAGATCGATATGTTTTGGCCTACTCTACTGTCCTAGTCCTGCCGTAGGTCATATGTATGTCCCCGAGCTGTTTTATCTCTGCCTTTCCGTGAGGTGGGGCATGCTGGTGTTCAGCTTGAGTTGCCGCTTTATCCCGATCGCGTGGTGGTCGGTTAGCCGCATTGTGCGATGATGGTATGGGCTCCATCGCCTCATCATCGAACTGAGGTAGCAATTTATGCTTCGGGTATCTTTTGGCTGGGCGCTTGAGGCCGTATTGCTCGGCTTCCAGGACATCAGTCAATCTACCGTTTTTTATAGAAAGACTGTAAGGGAACCCCCTACAGTATAATTGGTGCAACAAACCCAAATTGCAAGTACCATGCCTTGAACCTGGGTGGGTGGGAAGGTATCAACCCCTTCCCACCACTAGGCTATGCCTTAGTCTGCTCAGTCCATCTATTGTTGAGCAAATCTTGATCAGCTTGAAGCTGTTGCTGCTTCTTTTTCAGGCTCCTTGCAGTGGCTATTAGCCGGCGCTTAAAGCACTCCAGCTCGAGAGGTTCCTCAGGCATGATAAAATCCTCGTTGCCAAGGCTCACCTCCTCCTCGGAGAGATGAAGATAATTACTGTCCTCCGAGTCTTCGTGTATGGCCTGTTCATCGGGGCTAACTTGCCCGTCATCCCGTTCGTCCTGTTCGGAAGCTGCCTCAACGGGGTCTTCATTGTCTGTGGCACCGTCCGGAGTGTTATCTTCTCTTGTGCCGGTATCGCTGTGTTTTGCATGGCGTGACTTAGAGCGGTGCCGCCGACGTCGGCGTTTTGGCTGTATCTTAGGAGGTTTATGCTCGACTGGATCCTTCTTGTTAATTCTGTTGTTCTCTTCAGGTGTGTCCACCATGTATACGTCATACGAGGAAGTGGCCGCCAACGTCCAGTAAACGACGGGTTTTGGGCCTCCTCTTCTCCGGCATCGTCGTCCCTATCGTCGATGTCTTCGGAGCCATAATCGAGCATGTCGGTTAGGTTCTCGACAGTGGCTATGAAGTGGGCGATGGGTGGGAAGCAAAATTCTCCGTCATTGGCCTCTAGTTCGAACCGGATATAATTCGGTTGTGAGTCCCCCGCTAAGGAGAGTGTTTTTAATGAGTTTATCACATCGCGTAAAGGCGAGTGCTGGAAGATGTCCACGGAGCTGAATTCGATGATCGACGACCGGTCAAGCTCGTCGTGCGCGGACACACATGCTTCAGAACCTGTAGCCAGAAACATGTCCGAGGTTCCGGTAACACAAATCTCACTTGAGGTTGGGTCCGTGTGTGGCTCCAACGCCGCTGAGTCTACGGCCTCCATGGCGGGGTTGAGCCTTCCGTCCTCGGATGGCGTGATCTTCTCCGGATCTAGGGCCGGAGCAGTTGCAGGCGCTATCTCCTGGGTATGGTTCGATGACAGATTTAAGTCATGTTCATCGTGGTGACAGGGAGCAGCTACTGCCATAGTCTCGAATCCGTCGAAGATCAAGTCTCCGGGGATGTCTGGGACATAGTTCAAGCTTCCGAATCTGACCTGATGGCCAGGGGCGTAGCTATCTATCTGCTCTAGATGGCCAAGCGAGTTGGCCCGCAGTGCAAAGCCGCCGAATACGAAGATCTATCCGGAGAGGAATGCTTCTCCCTGGACATCATTGTTGTAGATGATTGACGGGGGCATCGAACCTCTTGACAACGACACAATGGAAATCTCATTGAAAGCACCAATGTCTGTGTCAAAACCGGTGGATCTCGGGTAGGGGGTCCCGACCTGTGCATCTAAGGTCGATGGTAATAGGAGACAGGGGACACGATGTTTACCCAGGTTCGGGCCCTCTCTATGGATGTAATACCCTACTTCCTGCTTGATTGATCTTGATGAATATGAGTATTACAAGAGTTGATCTACCTCGAGATCATAATGGCTAAAACCCTAAAAGTCTAGCCTGTATGACTATGAGTATGATTCTTGCCTCTACGGACTAAGCCCTCCGGTTTATATAGACACCGGAGGGGACTAGGGTTGTACAAGGTCGGTTACAGAGAAAGAAATCTTCGTATCAGGATGCCAAGCTTGCCTTCCACGCCAAGGAGAGTCCTATCCGGACACGGGATATTGTCTTCGGTGTTGTATCTTTACGGCCCATCATTCCGGTCCGCGTACCATAGTCCGGACGCTCGAGGACCCCCTAATCCAGGACTCCCTCAAAGGGGTTGGAGGCCCTCCCGCACCGCCGCTGGGTGAAAGAGAACAGCTGCGCCGGTGGTGGATTCCCTCCCTCGCTGACGGCGACAGCGTTAAGCCGCCTTCCCTTCTCGGCGGACAGATCCAGCCGGCTCTTTGACCAGCATTGAGGGGAGAGAGAGAGGCCAACGAAGTCTTGTTTAGATCTGGAGAGGGTGTTAGAGTGTGAAGACAGCAACTACAAGCGCTGAGGCTTGAGCGTGTATATATATACTGGAGAGAGAGTGTGAAGAGTGCAAACCGTAGAAAACAAGCGCCAAGGCTCCAACGTATACGTGATGAGGTGATTATACAGTCACTACGAGATCGTATAGCTCCGTATCCATCCATTTTGACCAGTCAAAGAATCCTCCTGGCACCGCCCCAGATCACTTTCTCTCTTTGTCATGCGGGGCCTACCTGTCATTGGGTGGAAGAAAGAAGTCGGACAAAAACAAAATTATGCTCAAGTGTAGTTATCCAACCCGAGACCTCAAGTTTGATGAGTGAACAGGCTAACCAGCTACACCACCCTCCCATTATGTTCAACGAGAGGAAAATAACCTTTTATACATTCCTGCATTCGTGTGACAAGCATGCCATGCTTTTTCTGTGTGCGAGTCATTGGGATTTAAACCATAATCCTGTCATGTGGCTTTGGTGGTAAGGTCTTTTGGGATTTAAAGCAGTGTTGGTAGTACAGAAATAATGCAGACTTAGTCACCTTACCTCTCTCCATGTAGTACGTTGGGTCCCACTAGTAAGAGGGTGAAACAAACAAATTAATAAGAAAAATTAAAAGCGCCAGCGGTGTATCTTACCTCACAGATCACGCTACTGCTCGTGAACACTATCCAATTGGCCCCTCTATTCGCTCACGCACAATTTTAAGTGAATCCTTATTATAACATGCACACAATTTTGGGCACTTGTATTCGACCTAAGTTAGTGTGCCACCGTATCTTGTACTACTCCCTCCATCTAGGTGTAATAAGTAACGTTAGAAGGTGCAGCGGGACCAAGGTGCGCACAGATTGGAGGAGAAGGAGAAACTTGACCGGTCCTTCCTCCAACCAAGGCCCTGATTTCTGTCTCTAAATGCAACAATTAATCCCAACAACTAAGAGATGCCGTTTTAGCTACCATGCAGGGCCACGTATTAACTCGCATGCAAGCCGACTTTGATTTCTAGACTGATCAACGCGTAGTTGCGCTCCATGCATTGCGTTTCCGAGGGAGATAACAAGGCAGAGTAAGGAGCGCTTGGTTACATTGCTTCGGCTGGTCATAGTGGTGAGTAACTTGGACTAGTAACATGCATGATATTCCTATTCTATGAACATGTGTGTGTGCGTGTGTGTGTGTGTGTTTAAAAGCATGTGTGTGTTAGAGAGAGCGACACATCGACCTACTCATATAGAGAGATGGTGTGTATTGTATGATTTAGCCGTGAGAGTTGGTGCATCCTCTTCCGGTCGTCCGGTCGGGATAGGCGGACCGCTGCCATGCCCTCTCCTGACCAGCCTGGCCCACCCAAAGCCCCTCCATCGCCCGCGCGTGCTTCCAGCCGGAAACGGTCAACGTCGCTCCAAAGAATCGGTGTCGCATTCATGCCCAGGCAGAGCAGACGCAACCTCTCACTGGCGCCTGCGTTGAAGAGAGAAGCGGATTCAAGAGTGATGGTTGCTTCGTCCGTCCAACTTACTGCTGGGTCTATGTGATTTGACGGCTCATTGGTCATTATTACTGAGGTGGTAGGACTGCTGGATGTCCCACGCTTTCGGTGAAAGGAGGTACTACTAGATTACAATTTTCTTCATTCTTACAACGGAGGAGTGCGAGAGCAGTGAAAACACGCAGGCTCAACGATTACACGGCCCACCTCACATTATCACCATATTTTCTGGACACCGTGCGACACCTAACTCTTTACATAGTACTACTAGTATAGTACGTACTGTAATTTATCAGCGAGATAAATTTGTACAATGCTATGAAGCTTCCAGCTTCTGTTTCATGTATCTTGCGTCGAGGGTTGCCCGTTGCAACATTTCATAAATACAAAGGAGACTAACATGCATGCTATTGCATCTCAATGATTGACAGATCATAGCCAATATGTACTCCCTCTGTTCCAAAATAAGTGTCTCAACTTTATGAAAACTTTAGTACAAAGTTGTACTACTACTAAAGTTGACACTTATTTTGGAACAGAGACAACTAAAGAAAAAAACGATCCATGCAGTCCCTAGCCCTTGAACCTTAAACCCTAACCAGGCTTTAATTTGTTGGCAATGTTGGAGCTTCCGAAGAAATGAAGTTTGCAACCCTTTGACCATCGGATCATTTTGTGCAGTTTCACCAAAATCGAGATGAGGATCGCTGTGGCAAAGAAATTAAGAAGCGTGATTAGAATAAGATTACTGGGGCTAGTTGATGAGACATAAACTCATCACAAATACAGTAAGTAGAAGCAAGTAGAGGTATGTGCGGGGCAAAGATGTAGAGAAATATCCACATGGAATGATGTGGGCAGCTGGAGCAGTGGTGCAAGCCGGCTGTAAAGGGAGTTGTACCTGAGGGGTGTCGAGACGTAGCTCAACCTAGAGGGGGGCGGTGGGAGGCGGCAATTGCCCACGTCGCGGCAGTGAGCAAGGGACGAAGGCAACCTCACCGGCTCTGTGAGAGAGAATGGTAGGGACCCCTGATCGGGACGTGCCGACAGTGGGTTTACGCCGTCAGCGACAGCGACCGCATCTACACTAAGCATCCACCACGTCCGCCGGGATGTTAGAGATGTGGCCACAGTCGTTTTGTGCGAGAGAGTGTGAAGAGAGCAACCCCAGCAAGCAACCGTGTAGGCTCGTCATGCCTATGTATATAGTGGAGCGGTTTCATTTTCTCCCCATATGAACCTATTTATATTCCGTACGTGCCACTGAAGAAAAAAAATATTTATAAATGACGCGACACCTACTACTCGTTCTCCTATAAACCTTGCGCTTGGCGTCTCCAAAATATTAACCTTGCAATTGGCTCTTCACCTCTTCGGGAAGTCGAGCAATAATAGTACTGCAGTAAATATCGTTCTGGCTATATGAGACTGAATGAATTGCTGCACGTCCACCACGTGGGCGAGGGAGAGTGCGTACTATTACGTCCGTTTCAATATGGACAACATACGGAGCAAAATGAGTGAATCTACACTCTAAAATATGTCTATATACATCAGTGTTTGGAGTATGTACTAGTAGTTTATATTGAAATCTAAGGACATATATTCCAAACAATATGATAATCTCTCTAACCAAGGTAGAGACAAGGAGTAAACGGAGGGAGTAGTAAAATTTTCTCCTCGTCCTGCGAGCCACCGCGCGTGGGCGAGGGAGCGGGCGTAAGTCGTAGTACTACAACCTCCATCCTGTTTTATAGGTCACCTTTGTAGTTCGTGCCAAATTTTTACCAGATATTTAGCTAACAAAATGTTAATGCTTGTCAACAAAAATTATATCATTGGATTCGTATTTCAACATAGCTTTCAATGATATAATTTTTGGTAACATGCCCGAACGTTTTGTTAGTTCAATCTATAGTCAAAATTTGACACAATATACAATGGGGACCAATAAACCAATATACAATGAGTAGTAGTAAGCAAGCTTCACCTCGTCATGCGAGCCACCGCGCCCGTGTGCGGGGGAGATGGCGTAGTAAGCAAGCTTCTCCTTGTTCTGCGAGTTGACGGGACACATCAAAAGTAATACGTACAGAGCATCTCGAGTGTATTGAACCTTGCCTCTAAGGTAGGCCCCACATGGTTTGCCTCTTTTTAACATAACGCGTCAAGTCGCAATTTGTTTGTCCACCCGTGGTAGATGATCCTCCATCAAGTGGACAACCAGTACACGTGTCAAATTACCACATGGGCTGCCTTTTCGTATAGAAATGAGCTCCAGCGTGTACCCACGCGGGTGTGGTTGGGAAAGAGAGGGGAGTACATGCGCCGTGCATGCACCTCTTCTCTTCGTGCACGTCCCCCACCTACATGGGTGTGTGTGACAGATACAAACCTAGAAAGATGGCGTGTGTGTTCATGAGTGTTTTTTGTTTTGGGGGGTGATTTCGTGAATGTATCTATGGGAATATGTGTCGATGGCATCTCAAACAAAATTTTGCATGCAATGTGTGTGAAATAGAGGCCTATCCATATCATATATAGAGGGGTTGATCCACGAGAAGAGAGGGAGGGGTCATATATCTCAATAGAGTCGAAGAGAGGATCAAGTGGGTGGGTGCGAGATCGATGAACAGAGCCATCGAAATTGTGTGTGTGAAAGTCAAAGATATAGGGTGACTGGCCTACCGGAACGTCAGAGGGCACAGGGCAAGTTTGTGTGTGGCAGAGAGACATGACTAGAGAACTCGATGTACCGGTGTGTGTGTGGGGGGGGGGGGGAGGGGGAGGCAGAGGCCTAACTAGAGAGCTAGAACGACTCGTATATGTGTTGAGAAGGAGAGACCCAACTATGTCTTGAGGGAGAGCGGTCGACATCCATACATAACTGAAGGATGGGAAATATGTTGGGACAGAGAGAGAGAGAGAGAGAGAGGAGAGAGATAGAGAGAGAGAGGGAGAGGGGTGGAGTGCTGGATGGGTGATGGAGTTGCTTCTGGAAGATGGTGGGAGAGGCCTACTAGACAAACTGAGGGTAGAACTGTAATATTATCAATAAGAGTGGCGATGTGTTTCTGTGTGTGCCTGTGCATGATAGATCTATCGGGACGCATGCATGGATGATGAAGCGGAACCATGTGTTTGGTTAGCAAACCTAACTAGATCGGTAGATCAGTTGTTGTTTGTCGGAGGAAGGGAGAGACATAACTAATGAGGTAGATCGATCGACGCGTGGGAAAAAATGAGTTATAAGGACCTAGCTAGCTATATGTATAGTGGGAGATCGGTCAGTGTACATCCATTTGATAGAGGCAAATAAGGCCCATCAAGACGGATAGACAGAGAGAATGGAGCTATAGGAGGTGGTGCGAGAGGCCGAGCTACTAGCTAGATAGGGGGAGGAGTGTGCGGTTGTGAGACTGATGAAAAGAGGGGCAAGAGTTTACACGTGTGTGGGACCGTATGAGAGACACGAGGCGTGTACACAGAAAGGAGGAGATGGAAGGTGCGTGTGTATGTTGTAGGCATACATCGCTGGAGAGGTTTATCGATCAGTGTGTGTTGGAAAGGAGTTGTGGAGATTGTGGGAGAACGACCTAAATAAAAAAAATGAATGTGCGCGACGTATAGATTGCTGAGGGAGGGGGAGGGCATGTGCATGCACGAGAGAAAGTTAGTGCTAGCTACAAAGGTTAGAGGATTGTGTGTGTGTAAGAGACTAACAAAGATCATAATTTGATATGAAAGTGGATTCCTATATTTGAATAGGAGATCATAGTGTTATAAACATATATGCATGCATGAATATAGTGGTGATACGCGTGCTGTGGTTTTGCACATGTTATACCATAATGTGATAATGCATGGCATTTGCAACTCACAGTTAAATGTCGAACAATCTAAACCTTACTATACATCGAACAATCTCACATTTTATTTGAATTTGTTATAATGTGTGGCGTTTGCGGCTTACAACTAAATATTGAACAATCTAAACAATACTATATATTTAACAGTCTCACATATTATCTGAATTTGTGGTACTGTGAGGTGTTTGCAACTCACATCTAAATACTTAGGCGTAGGGGGCGGGGCACCATACATTATGTGATAAACATATAATACATATGAGACATGGTTTAGATTATGAAGATCTAGCTAGAGCTTGAAATGTACTGTGATTTGAAAAAAAACATAAAGTGGATTCAAAAAATTGATTTCGAGTTCATATAGTACAAATAGTTCATATCTAACTCGAGAGTAATCATGTGGTGTGCTATGAAGATAATACACAAACGATGGTTTAACTTGACAATAATGATGATTGTAGATCTTATTAAAATAGAGAAATGAATTCAAATGGTTTGACTTCACAACAATCATTATTGTAGATCTTATTCAAATAGAGAAACGAATTCAAATATAGTTCATATTGAAGCGGTAGTATATACGTTTGGAATGCACTAAAACGTTCATGCATTATACACGTAGCGAAATATTTTAATTGAACATAACATGAATTCAAAGTTTTGAATGACATTTGTAGTGCAAATTGATTTGGTACAGTACACGGGACTTGACTCTCTTGTGTGCTGCGAATTGATTTATTTTGTTTTTTCATCGACGGAAGTGCGAATTGATTTGGTATAGTACACGTTAGGCTTTTCTGGAAAATTCAAACCGCACCTTGTTTTCCCGAAATAGTTAAGATACATTTTTGTCTCGTTGTGCTCCGACAACTCCCTCCTCTCAACCCGCGCCTTGCTATTCCAAAATTACAATGCGCGCGAAAACTCCCACCTCTTGTGAAATCCCGACACGTGAAATGCCCATGATACACCTGAACCGAAACAACCGCCTAGCTCAAACCGGTGGGGGTACTTTCTTAACTTAACCCACATTTCGGACAAGCGCACCCCTAAGCCATGGTTCCCCACTCCCATCCCATCCGCCCACCCATTCGTACACTGAGGCCGCGAAAACCTGCGAAGCCCCACACCCTCCTCCGTCCGCCACCCAGCCAGAGCCTCTTCCCCGATGACGCCGTCCACAGCAACACCTCGACGTCCCTCATCCACTGTACCAGATGAAGATCCGTCGTTGATCTCGTCGTCCCGCCGGTTCAACCACCCCATCCTCCACCTCCAAGGAGCTGCCCCGATGTTCCCCTCGTCTTTCGCGCCACCTCCATTCCCAGACCTCCGTCTTCACCTGCAGCATCGGAAGAGCATCATCATCACCATTTCCTCCGATGAAGCTGAGGCCTAATTGGTGCCACCAAAGAGGTTTTACACTAATCGCCGCATTTTCTTCTTGATTTGATTTCACGGTGCTGCCGGCGCTCGGTCCGAGCCGGCATAGCGCGGCTCCATCCATGGCGGCGTCGCTGGCCACTTCCTTCACGGTGTCGCTCCCTCGGTGGTGACGTCCATATCAGTAGGAGCTGCAGCTGCATTAGCTCTCGCTTGCTCTGCTGCTCTGCTCTTGCTCTCGGTCCCCTGCTTGGTCTGCTCTTGCTATTTCTCTTGCTTGCGCTGCTGCTCTCGCTCTTGCTCTTGCTTGCGATGCTGCTCCGATTTAGCTACACTTCAGTCGACTGAATCGACTTTCTAGTCAGTCGATTTTCAGGGGTGGCGGGGGGGGGGGGGGGTCGTCGGAGTTAAGGAAGAACCAGCCGAAGCGGGGAGGGTTCGCCAGAGATGTACCCCACTATCTATCTTAGGGTTCAGGGTGGGGCGGTGGTCGCCGGTGGTGGTGGGGCGGTGGCGTGGGGATCGCCAGAGAAAAAGCTCGGCATGGGGGTGGCTAGAGGGATCGCCAGGGCAGCGGCGGACCGGCGGTGGGGAGTGGTTTCGGGGCGGGCGAGGCAGCGCACCGCCGGCCGCGGGCGGCAGGGGGCGACTGTTTGGCCGGTGGTGGCTGGCGGCTCACGGGGGTGGAGGTTGAAGATGAACTGCAGGCCCTTGATTTCGTATCCAACGGTTGGAAAATCGACTGACCAGAGATGAAAAAGTCAGTCGACTGACGTGTAGCATCAATTGATGTTGCTACAAGACTAGCTGCCCCGGCTCTCGCACGCGCTGCTGCTGCTGCTACTGCTTTTCTGCTATTAGTGCGTTCAGTTTCGACAGCAAAATTCAGTTTCGGTAGTTAAGTTCAGTTTCGACAGTTAAGTTCAGAGATGAGCGGCTGATGTATTTTACATATAGCACTTTTTGTTTATGTATTTTAAGTCATCTATTGGATATGCTATTAGAATTCCACTCAGGTTAACGTTGTCTCTCCTGTCCTGCTTCAGCCTCGGCGTCGTACAACTCACCGGAGCTGCTCCAATGACGAAACCCTCCATCACAGTGGAGCAGTACCCCGGGCTCCAGCTCAAGATGCCTAAGATCTTCTTCCCCTCCCCTGATAGCCAAGTCAGCCGGATCATCCTCACCGACCAACCCAACCATGCTGAGATCGACATGGCTTCGCCAAAGAGGTTGTACACTTGTTGCATCTCTTTTTTACTCTACATGTTATATATATTGTCCACTGAGCACACGCAGTAACGTAAAATACGATTAGTTTCTCCTACTATATGACAAGCAGTAAGGTACCATGCAACTTAGCTATGCATGATGGAGTCTCTTGAATGCCATCATTATTTATCTCTACATGTTTGAGCTGTGCATTTGTTGATGGGCCTGGGAGTTGAGCTAGTAGGGCAGTGGCCTGGGTCCAAAGTAGTAAAAGTAGCACAAAACATTTTTTGAGTGTAGGCTTTTCCTTGCTCAAGCCTGCCTGTTAGAATCACCAGTCCTTGAAAGGAAAAGTGAAGGAACAACATAGGAATTGGAAAGTTTCCTATGGTACTACTATTCAGGCATTTGGTTCAAAGGAATGGAGCAAAGCAAAAATGTAGGATTTGTTCCTTCGGTGTCTCCTTGAAAGAAAAACAATAGGATTTTTAATATCCACTTGTCCTCCTTTTCAAATTCCTATTCATGTAGTAGAATACTAAAAGATAGTAGCATAATAGCATTATAACCATACATTTTCTTGTGGTTTGACTTAATCTCACCATGCTTCTTTGCATCCTATGATCTTCCAATTCATGTGAACCAAACACCCAGATTGGCAGAAATCCTGTGTTTTTAAATTCTTTGTTTTGCACGTGCATTCCTATCATATTCCTATCTATTTCCTATCCCTGCATTGATAGAATCCTCAAATTCAAACAAGCCCTTACACAATTACTTCTGTTACAGATATGTGTCAAAGAAGACCTTGTGTGGTTTGTCCTGCTCCTGCGGTGCTGTGTTCCACCCCAGCTTAGCTGCTCCAACGACGGAAGTGTCCATCACAGCAGGGATCCGGCCTCCAGACTGTCTTTAGCCGCCTCAGATCTTCTTCCCCGTCACTGGCAGCCATGACAACTGCATTACCATCATCAACCGAGCAGATGACCTCGAGGACTACACGGGTCCGCAAGAGAGGTCGCACTCTTTAGTGTCTGCTTACGTTATGCATCGCTTAATATTACATGATACTTTATCGTCCCGTTCACCGATTAGACTCTTAGTCAGCTCCAAACTAATGGTCAAACTTGAGTTTTTAAATGGTTGTGGGGTACATATCGGGGCCGCAATCAATAGTGTCTATCTACGATCTGGTCAATCTCTGGTGTCTACTATGAGTTTCATGTAGGGTGGGAAACAAACAGTAAAGAAGCCATTATCTGTATTTTTTAACTGAAGCCATTATCTGCCTGCTATCATTGGTATTGGGTCTATCCACAGGTTTCTACCATCACTCTGGATTTCTGCATGCACTCCTTACATAATCTCACTATGTTTTATTCCTATGCATGTCAGTTATTGTACACAATGGAACTGAACATGTAGAGCAAAACAGATGAGCCTTGTGTGGCAATAATATTTCATGCAGACGTCGCTCAATGGTAGGAGCAAAGGAAGCCACCCCTCCACCCATTTCGGATTGTAATCGAGAGGAAGATATCTGTTCCGAGGGGCATCCAGAAGGAGAAGACCACTCCTATTTACCCCCTGATGTCTTTGCTCTAACTTGGCATGCTGGTGTTGGTTATATCATGCATATGATGCCTTGCATTGCTTACTTTATACATCAAATATGTCATCTGCTTAGTTTAGACATGCTTTGTGTGAATGCCATCTGTTTAGTTTATTCATCGTTTATGTGAATTATGAAATGCCATCTTATTTAGCAAGGCATCATATATGTGAATTTTGCAATGCCATCCTTCTTATCCAGTCATCTTATATGTGAATTATATCAGGCCATCCTTTTTTTTCGTTACGTATTACATTTCTCAACAAATGTCAGTACATTCAACTACTCTTCATGTGCATCAGCCATTTGACACGGTGATGGAAAATTCTGGAGTGAAAAAAAGGTCTTCAGAGTAGACTATGCTATCTGACAAAGCGCATATCTCGCTGGTTACGGACAGCTCCTAAAAGGAGGATTCAGAGACAGATGACCAGTCCTATCCCCCCCAAGGTGTATGCTCTAACTTTGGAAGGGTTATGTTGCTCATATCGTGTGTATGGTGTCTTGCATTGCCATGTCATTTGATTAGTTTAGACATGCTTTGTGTGAATGCCACCTGTTTAGTGTCTAATTACCATATATGTGAATTATGCATTGCCATCTTGTTGCAAGACATTATATATGTGAATTATGCAATTCTATCTTGTTGCAAAGGCATTATATATGTGAATTATCCAATGCCATGTTGTTTAGCCAATCATCATGTATGTGAATTATATCATGCTATCATTTTTTTGTATTACTATTCCATTTGTCAACACATTTGTATATTCAACTACTCTTCCTGTGCATCAGCCATTTGAAGCGGTGGTGGAAGTATCTGGAGTGAAAACAAGGTATTCAGAGCAGACAATGCTACCTGATGAAGCAGACATCTTGCTGGTTACAAAGAGCTCCTGAGAGGATGATTCAGAGACTGATGACCAGTCCTATTTCCCCCATGAGGTCTATGCTCAAACTTGGGAGGGTTATATTTCCCATGTCATGCATGTTGTCTTGCATTGCTTACTTTTTACATCATATATGGATTGCCATCTACTTACTTGATTACTATATAAATCATATATTTGAATTATATCATGCGATCGTGTTTACATACACAGCATCTATCTGAATTATGGCATGGCAACCCATTTAATAAAGACATCATATAGTTGTATCATCTCATCCTATTTAGTGTTTACAGTCATCATATTTTGAATTATGTCATTCTATCTGTGAATTATATCATGCTATCATGTTTCCATAGGCGGCATGTATGTGAATTATGGCATGCCAACCTATTTAATAAACACATTATATAGTTATATCATGTCATCTTGTTTACATAGTCATCATATTTTGAACTATGTCTTTCCATCTTTTTTAGTTAGCCATCATAATGTGAAATTGTGTCATGCTATCCTGTTTAGTTAGCCATCATATATGTGAAATTGTGTCATGTTATCCTGTTTGGTTAGACAACATAAATGTGAATTATTTCATGCCCTCTTTTATTCCCCACTATCCATTGCACCTGTCTTATCATATAATGTCTGTACATTCAATTACTTTTCTTGTTTATCAGCCATTTGAATTGGAGAGGGTGATGGCAGTATCTAAGGGAGTAACAACACGGTCATCAAAGAAGATAGTGCTATCAGTTTATGCAGATAGAACCACAGTTGTACTTGCCCAAGAACCAGCCCTACCACACATAACCCAGACTCGCAGATTGTACCCCTACCAAATTGGACAAAGAAATAGCTACACCCCTTCTAACCCCAACCCCAACAGATAGTAACCCAGTTCCAGTTGACACAACACCGTCTCCACCACAGAGCACCCAAACACGATCAGTTAGTAAGGGAACTGCAGTGCCCAAAGAACGAGGACCACCACTCCAAATCCCAACTCAACACTTAAAGGAGAAGAAGAATTGTTC
This sequence comes from Aegilops longissima, assembly GCA_021605205.1. Taxonomy (NCBI): domain Eukaryota; kingdom Viridiplantae; phylum Streptophyta; class Magnoliopsida; order Poales; family Poaceae; genus Aegilops; species Aegilops longissima. The sequence continues at coordinate 214,967,648 of CM038679.1, read as the reverse complement.
TCAAGTCAGGTTCTGTAGCTATGGTTCATACTCCTTTGCTCTTGCATCACTGTATTTACTCATACCAACTATTTTCAAATTTGATGGATGGAATTGAAACTCCAATGGTGCAACGGGTATGTTTTAAACCTGTTTCTTTAACTGGTTTGCTATTGTAACTTGCTCTATGTTGATTTCATTTTCAATTGAATAAACAGTTATGTTCTCATGTCATGCACATTACAAGTGTTGTTATTGCTCTATAGTTTCCCACACTTACATTATGTCTATTCTGCTTTGTCTTGAACAAATATTATTTGAACTGTTTCTCTCTTGATTTGGCAACAAAAACTAGAATGATATAGACCATAAAGTGACCATGGTACATAGATATATGTTTGTTTCATGTTGTTACCCTGTCCACTTTACTACTGAACTGATTTACCAAAATGAGTTTCATATACAACATGGTAAACCTGTGATATGTCTGCTTGTTTATCTTTTAGAATGTGGACAAAATATTGGAGAACCGTACCCCGTTATGCAATGGTAAAGGAAGTAATGCAGATAAGGTTCAAGATAGTGAGACATCCCTATTGGTCTCCAAGAAAGCTGATAAAAACTATCTTGACGACAGTGAGAGAACCAAAAAGTCATGTCTTGATGTAGTGTTCGAGTTACTGGCCACTACTGGTGGCACAAGCTCTTCGAACTCGCTCCCTGAATCAGTTCGTCTTCTTGAGTCTCCACTTCAAGTTGAAGGACATCGATCAGATGTGCTGCGACAGGAAGCTGAAGGACTGAGGAAGTCCCTGTAGAATTCAGATGCATACTTTCTGGTGCAACAACAAGCGCTGGAGGATTTAAGCGCCAAACAAGAGAAAGTTAATAAGCTTGCTAAGCATCTTGCCAGCATTATGGGTACCCAGGATATTGTTTCTTGAGATCTTCTGAAGTGGTTTCAGTTCTGGACTTGTTTTGCTGCGGCGTTTATTTGCATTGGTCGCCAACTTTGACAACCAGTGAATATGATATGCTTCTTTGTTCCTTATATTTGCGCTGGTGGCGAACTCTGATGCCCAGTGGATGTACTATGTGTTATAGCCGTGATAGCCTAGCGTAAGTTGCTTACTTATTTATTTCCTTGTTGTCTTATTTATTTGTTTGCTTGTAGTCAGTGCAGTTCTTTTTCCGCGGTTTGGCCGCAATAACCTATTTTTTAAAACTTGGCCACAATAACCATGGGCTACATATTTACTGTAGTTACCATGGGCCTCCTACGGGCTGTAGAAACAATGGGCCTTGTAAGGGCCGTAGAAACAATGGGCCTTCTACGGGCCGTAGCATCAATGGGCCGTCTACGGGCCTTTTGATCGATCGGCCAAACATGGGCCAATAACATACCGCATTATGGGCCGTAAACGGGCTCTATTTGGAATCATCCACTCATGGGCCGACAATAACGGGCCGTCGTTAATCGTTTGTATTTGATGACGCTATGAAAACGGCCCAAGGGATTAACGGGCCGCAAACGGGCCGATTGTTGGCTGAATTTGGCCCACAAGCAGAAAAGGCCAGTAATGGGCCGTAAGTAACCGAATGCTGGAAATAAGCCCAAGAATGAATGGGCCCTGAGATAACACGGGTTGTAAAAGGCCCAATGAAATAATGGGCCGTTAGTGGGTATGAAGCAATACACTGTTCATCGCGGGCCAGATTCACTATGGGTCGTTAATGGGCCGAAAGACATAATGGGCCATACATGGGCCAGAATTTACAAGGGCTGGAATCATATTGGACGGCCCAGATGAAGCTACTGGGCTTAATTCCGGTAGGCCGTAACGGGTCGTGAGTTAGCTTGCCGTAAATGGGCTATATAGGAACATGCTTTCCGTGGGCCGTCCGGTTAGCTTTTGACCAAGTCAAACGGGACGTCCATTTCACCGGAATGGGCCTTTGTTGGGTCGTGCCATGTGTCGACCTATCATAGGCGCCTCCTATCCAATGAATGGATGACATCTGTCCCAACGGTGAGCTTACACGTGTTTCCTCCGGCCAATGACAATTTTACACGTGGTAAATCCTCATTGGTCCGGGTTGTTAACGGGTTACCGGATCCAAAACCGGACCCGATAGCTTAACGGTGACCTGTTATGGTGGATGCCACGTGTTGGTGACCCTTGATGAAAGCACTTCCATGACGCAGCATTTATCATCATGGAAGTGAACACTTCTATGATGATAATTTTGGTAATGTCATGGAACACTTCTATGACAGCACAGGTATGACTATCTTGATTCTGTCATAAAATCGTCATGGATGTACATGCATGACAGAAAACGTGACCTACTATGAAAAACATGTATCATCACGGAATTGTAATTTTTTTGTAGTGCCCTCAACTAGTCTTTGTTCATTTTGTAACTCCTGTTTCAAGCTACTAATCATAGCAACTGAACTAGTATCAAATACCCAGGGGCTACTATGAACACTAGTAAAGTACACATCAATAACATGTATATAATATATACTTTCGTTCACTTTGCCATCCTTCTTATTCGCCAAGTATTTGGGGCAGTTCCGCTTCTGGTGACCATTTCCTTCGCAGTAGAAGCACTCAGTTCCATGCTTGGGTCTAGCTTTGGGCTTCTTCATGGGAGTGGCAACTTGCTTGTCATTCTTTTTGAAGTTCCCTTTCTTTCCCTTGCCCTTTTACTTGAAACTAGTGGTCTTGTCAACTATCAACATTTGATGCTTTTCTTGATTTCTACCTTCGTCGATTTCAGCATCACGAAGAGCTCGGGAATCGTTTTCGTCATCCTTGGCATATTATAGTTCATCACGAAGTTCCAGTAACTTGGTGATAGTGACTAGAGAACTCTTTCAATCACTATTTTATATGGAAGATTAACTCCCACTTGATTCAAGCGATTGTAGTACTCAGACATTCTGAGCACATGCTCACTGGTTGAGCTATTCTCCTTCATCTTGTAGGCAAAGTACTTGTCAGAGGTCACATACCTCTCGACTCAGGCATGAGTCTGAAATACCAATTTCAGATCTTGGAACATCTTATATGCTTTGTGGCGTTCAAAACGTTTTTGAAGTCCCGGTTCCAAGCCGTAAAGCATGGGGCACTAAACAATCAAGTAGTTATCATACCGAGCTTGCCAAACGTTCATAACGTCTGTATCTTCTCCTGCAATAGGTCCATCACCTAGCGGTGCATCAAGGACATAATTCTTCTGTGCAGCAATGAGGATAATCCTCAGATCACAAACCTAGTCCGCATCATTGCTACTATCATCTTTCAACATAGTTTTTCTCTAGGAACATATCAAAAATAAACGGGGAGCTACATCACGAGCTATTGATCTACAACATAGTTATGCAAATAATATCATGACTAAGTTCATGATAAATTAAAGTTCAATTAATCATATTACTTAAGAACTCCCACTTAGATAGACATCCCTCTAGTCATCTAAATGATCACGTGATCCATATCAACTAAACCATGTCCGATCATCACGTGAGATGGATTACCTTTCAATGGTGAACATCACTATGTTGATCATATGTACTATATGATTCATGCTCGACCTTTCGGTCTCAGTGTTCTGAGGCCATATCTGCATATAGTAGGCTCGTCAAGTTTAACCCGAGTATTCTGCGTGTGCAAAACTAGCTTGCACCCTTTGTATGTGAACGTAGAGCTTATCACACCCGATCGTCACGTGGTGTCTTAGCAGATGAACTGTTGCAACGGTGCATACTCAGGGAGAACGCTTATACCTTGAAATTTAGTGAGGGATCATCTTATAATGCTACTGCCATACTAAGCAAAATAAGATGCATAAAGGATAAACATCACATGCAATCAATATAAGTGATATGATATGGCCATCATCATCTTGTGCATTTGATCTCCATCTCGAAAGCACCGTCATGATCACCATCGTCACCGGATTGACACCTTGATCTCCATCGAAGCATCGTTGTCGTCTCGCCAACTATTGCTTCTACGACTATCGCTACTGCTTAGTGATAAAGTAAAGAAATTACACGGTGATTGCATTTCATACAATAAAGCGACAACCATATGGCTCCTGCCAGTTGCCGATAACTGTTACAAAACATGATCATCTCATACAACAAACTATATATCATCACATCTTGACCATATCACATGACAACAAGCCCTGCAAAAACAAGTTAGACGTCCTCTACTTGTTGTTGCAAGTTTTACGTGGCTGCTATGGGCTTCTAGCAAGAACCGTTCTTACCTACGCATCGAAACCACAACGATTTTTCGTCAAGTGTGATGTTTTAACCTTCAACAAGGACCAGGCATAGTCACACTCGATTCAACTAAAGTTGGAGAAACAGACACCCACTAGCCACCTGTGTCCGAGCACGGCGGTAGAACCAGTCTCATGAACGCGGTCATGTAATGTTGGTTTGGGCCGCTTCATTCAACAATACTGCTGAATCGAAGTATGACATGCTGGTAAGTAGTATGACTATTATCGCCCACAACTCTTTGTGTTCTACTCGTGCATATAACATCTACGCATAGACCTGGCTCGGATGCCACTATTGGGGAATGTAGTATTTTAAAAAAATCCTACGATCACAAAAGATCTATCTAGGAGAAGCATAGCAACGAGCGGGGAGAGTGTGTCCACGTACCCTCGTAGACCAAAAGCAGAAGCGTTTAGTAACGTGGTTGATGTAGTCGAACGTCTTCGCGATCCAACCGATCCAAGTACCGAACGCACGACACCTCCGCGATCTACACACGTTCAGCTCGGTGACGTCCCTTGAACTCTTGATCCAGTTGAGGCCGAGGAGGGTTTTATCAGCACGACGGCGTGGTGACGGTGATGATGAAGTCACCGACGCAGGGCTTCGCCTAAGCACTACGACAATATGACCGAGGTGGAAAACTATGGAGGGGGCACCGCTGCGGCTAAAGATCAACTTGTGTGTCTATTGGGTGCCCCTCCCCATATATAAAGGAGGGAGGAGGAGGGCGGCCACAAGGGGCGCGCCCAAGGGGGGATTCCTACTCCTAGTAGGAGTAGGTTTCCCCTTTTCCTAGTCAAAGTAGGAGAAGAATGAAGGAGAGGAATAAGAGAAGGAAAGGGGGGGGCGCCCCCTAGCCCTACTCCAATTTGAACCAGCCCATGGGGGCACGGCCTCCCCTTGTGGCCCTTCTCTCCTTTCCACTAACGCCCATGAAGGCCCAATATTTCCCCTGGCGAATTCCGTAACTCTCCGGTACTACGAAAAATACCCAAACCACTCAGAACCTTTCCGATGTACGAATATAGCCTTCCAATATATCGATCTTTACGTCTCGACCATTTCGAGACTACTCATCATGTCCGTGATCTCATCCGTGAATCCAAACAAACTTTGGTCATCAAATTACATAACTCATAATAGAAATCATCATCGAACATTAAGCGTGCGGACCCAACGGGTTCGATAAATATGTAGACATGACCGAGACACATCTCCGGTCAATAACCAATAGCGGAACCTGGATGCTCATATTGGCTACTACATATTCTCCAAAGATATTTATCGGTCAAACCGCATAACAACATACGTTGTTCCCTTTGTCATCGGTGTGTTACTTGCCCGAGATTCGATCGTCGGTATCATCATACCTAGTTAAATCCCGTTACTGGCAAGTCTCTTTACTCGTTTTGTAATGCATCATCCCGCAACTAACTCATTAGTCACATTGCTTGCAAGGCATATAGTGATGAGCATTACCGAGAGGGCCAAGAGATAACTCTCTGATACACAGAATGACAAATCCTAATCTCGATCTATGCCAACTCAACAAACACCATCGGAGACACTTGTAGAGCATCTTCATAATCACCCAGTTATGTTGTGACGTTTGATAGAACACAAGGTGTTCCTCCGGTATTCGGGAGTTGCATAATCTCATAGTCAGAGGAACATGTATAAGTCATGAAGAAATCAATAGCAATAAAACTAAACAATTGTTATGCTAAGCTAACGGATGGGTCTTGTCCATCACATCATTCTCTAATGATGTGATCCTGTTCATCAAATGACAACACATGTCTATGGCTAGGAAACTTAACCATCTTTGATTAATGAGCTAGTCAAGTACAGGCATACTAGGGACACTTTGTTTTTCTATGTATTCACACATGTACTAAGTTTCCGGTTAATACAATTCCACCATGAATAATAAACACTTATCATGATATAAGGAAATATAAATAACAAATTTATTATTTCCTCTAGGGCATATTTCCTTCAGTGGGTCCCCTGGACCTCCACCGACCTCAACTCCAACTCCATATAGTCACATTTGAGGAGAAAAAAAATCAGAGAGAAGGATTCATCATGTTGTACGATATGGAGTTGCCGCCACCTCCTGTTCTTCCTCGAGAGGGCAGATCTTGAGTCCGTTTTGGGCTCCGGAGAGGGGGAATCGTCGACATCGTCATCATAAACCATCCTCCATCACCAATTTCATGATGCTCACCACCGTGCTTGAGTAATTCCATCATAGGCTTGCTCAACGGTGATGGGTTGGATGATATTTATCATGTAATCGAGTTAGTTTTGTTAGGGTATGATCCCTAGTATCCACTATGTTCTGAGATTGATGTTGCTGTGACTTTGCTATGCTTAATGCTTGTCACTAGGGCCCGAGTGCCATGAAATCAGATATGAAACTATTATTTTTTTCATGAATACGTTTGTTTTCTTGATCCTATCTCGCAAGTTGTAGACACCTATTACGAGTTATGATCCGCATACCCCAAGGTGACAATAATTGGGATTATTTATGGTGATTACCGTAGTTTGAGGAGTTCATGTATTCACTAAGTGCTAATGCTTTGGTCTGGTTCTCTATTAAAAGGAGGCCTTAATATCCCTTAGTTTCCATTAGGACCGCGCTGCCACAGGAGGGTAGGATAGAAGATGTCATGCAAGTTTTTTTCAATAAGCATGTATGACTATATTCGAAATACATGCCTACATTATATTGATGAATTGGAACTAGTTCTTTGTCACTCTAGGTTATAACTGTTGCATGATCAATGTCATCCAACATAATTATCCATCATTGATCCATTGCCCATGAGTTCGTTTCATATTGATCTTTGCTAAGTTACTTTGCCGTTGCCACTGTTAAGATTGCTACAAAACTACTACTGTTACTTTTGCACCCGTTACTGTTACTTCCGTACTACTTTGCTACTAAATACTTTGCTGCAGATATTAAGTCTTTTAAGTGTGGTTGAATTGACAACTCAGATGCTAATACTTGAGAATATTCCTTGTCTCCCCTCGTGTTGAATCAATAAATTTGTGTTGAATACTCTACCATCGAAAACTGTTGCGATCCCCTATACTTGTGGGTTATCAAGTCCTTTTTCTGGCACCGTTGCCGGGGAGCATAGCTCTATTCTTTGAGTGATCACTCTAGTGTGCTACAGATCACTCTACTACAGATATTTAGTCTCTAGGTGTGGTTGAATTAACAACTCAACTGCTAATACTTACAAATATTCTTTGGCTCCCCTTGTGTCGAATCAATAATTTTGGGTTGAATACTCTACCCACGAAAACTATAGCAATCCCCTATACTTGTGGATTATCAAGATGTGACGCCTATATATGAATTATATTTTTTTTAGAAAAGGAGGCCTCTGCATCTGGGAGATGCATACGACCACTTTATTGATTATTCTCGAGGACCTTACAAAGTATTACAACAATATGCCTGAATCCACCATCTTGGCAACATATGCCGCTACTCCTATCCATACGATGAAGGGGTGCTAGCTGGGCCACTCAGACCACTCACCTAAGCCTAACATCAAAAGACGGAAGCCCCAGCAGAGCCACATCCCGGGTCTGTGGCACAATCCGGTCAGACGGACTCGTGTGTCGTCGCTGCCATCTTCCACAGGTCCGTCTTCAGATCATTTTGAGGCATCTACCTTGTCTGGTCACTCAGCCATCGACGTCACCATGACGCCAGACAGCTACCTCCTCCTGCGCAAGCATCACATCCACCCCAACCTCACCACGAACGACACCCCTAAGAGGGTGACGACGCCCGGAGCGCCGCTGTCGCTCGATCCGGCAAGGATTTGGGCTTTCGCCCGGCATACGAGCTGGGTGGATGGAGGAGGGGAAGGAGGCAACCTGGACGGCGCCTACAAGAAGGGTACGGCGCCCTCGGGCGTCGCCGCCGTTGTGGCCAGCACTGCTGGCCTCGGATTTCTCCGGAGCCACCTCCCACCTCCAGCCGCCAAACCGGTACAACTCTGGCGACAAAGGCCTCCCAAAGCAGGACCATCGGAGGCAGCCCTGGTTGAAGTAGACGGAAGCCTTCAGATATGGACCGGGAGCCGTCGAGACGCCCGCACCGCAGCCGCCACCTGCCGCCGCCTCGCCGCCCCCGTGGCCGAGGAAGAACGGCCAGCACCAACAAGCACCTGTCACCGCAGACCCGGTGTCGATCCACCAGCCGAGGCCGCCGCCGAGGATCCAAAACCCCCAGAGGAAGAACGGGGCGGCCAGATCCTCGCCGCCACCTTCACCGCGGCCGAGCGGCGAGACGGCGGCCACCTCCAGTGGCGACGAGGGATAGGAGCGGTGGGAGAGAGGGCCGGCGGCGGGCCAGGGTTACGCCGCCCGAGTTGCCCCTGCGATAGCCACCTATATATGAATTATGCCATATATATGAATTATGCCATGAAGAATCATAATCATAACTATGTGTGATATGTCTTCAATGTATCTATAATTTATGAAGTATTCATGCCAGGTTTACAACAATTCTATATGGTTTTGGTATGATTTGAATGGAACTAACCTGGACAGATGTTGTTTTCAGCAGAACTACCGTGGTGTTGATTTTTGTGCAGAAATCAAAGTTCTCTGAATGAGCTGAAACTTTTTGACAATTTTTTTGGAATAAAAGAGGAACTAGAAGCTTCCGGGGGGGCAGAAGGTGAAGGAGTTGGCCACCACCCAACAGGGAGCGTCTGGGGCCTTGCCCGTGTGCTAGTGGGTGGTGGGCCCCTCGAAGCCCATCTTCGCGTGAAACTGAGGAAAAAAATCCTATAGATACATAAACCCCCAGAAATAAACCTAGATCAGAAGTTCCGCCGCCGCAAGCCTCTGTAACCACGAAAAACCAATCTAGACTCCATTTCGGCACCCTATCAAAGGGGGAAATCATCACCGGAGGCCATCTTCATCATCCTGGCGGCCACCATGATGAGGAGGGAGTAGTCCGCCCTCGGGGCTCAGGATTTGTACCAGTAGCTATGTGTTTAATCTCTCTCTCTCTCTCTCTCTCTCTCTCTCTCTCTCTCGTGTTCTTGATTTGGCATGATCTTGATTCATCGCGAGCTTTGTTAATATAGTTGGATCATATGGTGTTTCTCCCTCTCGATCTTATTGTGATGAATTGAGTTTTCCCTTAGAGATTTTGTTTTATCATATTGAATAATTCTATGGATTTGAGAGCACTTGATGTATGCCTTGCTATGAATACCCGTGGTGACAATGGGGTACCATATTCATTCACTTGATATATGTTTTGGCACTCAACTCGCGGATTCCCGAGGTGACATTGGGGTAATCTATGGATAGGGGTTGATGCACGTTTTGTCCTTGTTTCTCTGGTAGAAGTCTTGGGGCACTCTTTGAGGTTCTTTGTGTTGGATTGAGTATTATGAATCTTAAATTGTTTGATGCATATCTTATAAGCAATTCACGGATACTCGTGGTGATATTGGAGTATCTAGGTGACATTAGAGTTGGTTGATGTGTATCATATGGTGTTATTTTAGTATGAAGTCTTGGATAGATCGATCGGAAAGAATAACTTGGTGTTATTTTACTACAACTCTTGGATAGATCGATCAAAAGGATAACTTTGAGGTGGTTTCGTACCCTACAACAATTTCTTCTTATGTTCTCCGCTAGATAGGAACTTTGGAGAGATTCTTCGTCACACGTTGAGGGATGGTTAGATGATCTAATTATATTATCATTGTTGAGAGATTGCACTAGCGAAAGTACGGACCCTAGGCCCCATTTTCAAGCATGCAATACTGTTTGTGCTCTGTTTTATCAATTGCTACCATGCAAAAATCAATATCTACTATCATTACTACACTTGTATCACCATCTCTTCGCCGAACTAGTGCACCAATACAATTTACCATTATATTTGGTGTGTTGGGGACACAAGATACTTTTTATTATTTGGTTGCAGGGTCATTTGAGAGACCATCTTCATCCTACACCCCCACCCCCCGGATTGATAAATCTTAGGTCATCCACTTGAAGGAAATTTGCTACTGTCCTGTAAAACTCTTTGCTTGGAGGCCCAAAACGAATCTACAAGAACAAGTTGTGAAGTAGACATCCAGCCCTTTTCTGGCACCCTTGCCGGGATGTGAGTGCTTGAAGGTATATATTTAGATCTTGCAATTGAATCTTTTAGTTTCTTGTTTTATCACTAGTTTGGTCTATGTAAAGAAAACTGCAAAAATGGAATTGATGTGGTCTCATATTATTCATATTTATCATGTCTTTCTTGACAATGATGGAAAAAATTGTGCTCAATTAACAGAAGAAGAATTCAATAAAATGTTTGGCATAGAATCTTTTAATGATTAGTATGATTGCAATGTTATTGGTATGAATTCTTTGAATATCCATGATGTTAATGATATGGAAAGCCATAATCTTAGGGATGCTATATTTGATGAAAATGATATTTTTACTCCCAAGTTTTGATGAGAAAATTTATTATGATGATAGCATGCCCGCTATTTCTGATGATTATATTGATGAAAGTGGGTTTGGAAGAGTATCAACTCTAGGTAAAGAACCCGCTATTTTGGAGGGTGTTGAATATTATTGTAATATTTATGAAAGTGGATTTGGAGAGGTCATGACTTTATTTAATGATGAATCCACTATTTTGAAAGTGGTTTCAATTGATTATTATGAGAACAAAGTTGCTATATATGATGATTATTGTGACGACATGTATGCTATAAAGAACAATCATAACCATGAAATTTTTCATCATGATTTTAGTTCTCAAATTGATTATGTAAATCAAGTATCACATGACAGTTATTTTGTTGAATTTTCTCCCACCACTATTCATGAGAAGAAAAATGCTTATGTGGAGAGTAATAAAATTCTATGCATGTGGATCATGAAAAGAATACTTTATGTGATAGCTATATTGTTGAATTCATTTATGATTCTACTGAAAATTATTACGAGAGAGGAATATATGCTTCTACATATCTCAATAATATCAAGTTTCCTCTCTATGTGTTGAAAGTTTTGGAGTTATGCATGTTTTGCCTTCCAATGCTAGTTGCTTCTTGTTCCCATGAATTATTTGCGCACAAAATCCCTATGCATAGGATGTGGGTTAGGATTAAATGTGCTAGTCATATACTTCATGATGCTCTCTTTATATTTCAATTCTTATCTTTTATGTGAGCATCATTGAAATCATCATGCCTAGCTAAAAAGACATTAAAGAAAAGCGCTTGTTGGGAGACAATCTGACAATTTTACCTACTATTTTTGTGTGTTCACATGATTAAGCTACTGTAGTAATCATGTTTTATAGCTTTTTTCAATAAAATGCCAAGTAAATCCTTTGGGATAGTGTGGATGATAGTTGACTTGATTCTGTGCAAAAACAGAAACTTTTGCGCCGGCAACAGAATTGTTAAAAAACACTGGGGCATTGAAAAATTCTGATTTTTTTACAGAGATTGATATACAAATTTCCCACATTTTCCTAATTTTCATAAATTTTGGAGTTACAGAAGTATGGTCAATGTTCAGATTACTACAGATTGTTTTTTTTTGACAGATTCTGTTTTCAATGCATAGTTTGCTTGCATCCTAGTTTCTATGGCTTATATTGCTTAATATAAATTGTGGAAATGATAAGGCACTGTAGGAAGTGTGTGTGAGAATAATTTTGCGTCTTTTCTTTTACAATATCAAAGTGAATGGTTTGCTCTTTATCATACTAATCTATCTCACGAAGTTCCGTTAAGTTTTTTGTGATTGAAGTTTTCAAGTTTTGGGTGAGATATCGATGTGAGGAGTGTCGGGGATATACACCACGGTGTAACCCGCCGGATGTATGACCCGGCTAGAGCTTGGCGACTCACTGACGACTCGCTCAGACCTGGCAGTTTACGAGAAACCCGCCTGAACATTGCAACTCACTGGTGAACCGGCGGGCAGATCAGACGGACGACAAGGCCCAAGGCCAAATAGGCCGGTTCATGTGATGGTGGGCCGGCTTAAGAGGAAAGGCGTGAGGAATATTTCCCTTACAAGGAATCAAGACCCGGACTTGTATCTGGTTTGTATTAGAAGATAAACTAGTCCTAATCCTGGTAGGACTCCACATGTAACCCGGCCCTCCAACTTATATAAGGAGGGGTAGGGCACCCCAAGAAGGGGGGAAAATCTTCAAGGCTAGACACAACTAGAGGAGAGCCAGTTTATGCGGCGACTCCCTCATGAGCATAATGAGACCTAGCCACAAACAACATGTAGGGGCTATTACTGGATGATGTTTCCTGGGGCCAAAAGCTGTCTAAACCCTTGTCTTGTGTGTTAACTCGCCTCGCGTCTCTCGATTCTAATCAACCCCGTTCAGGCTACTACCTAATTGTGTTGGCCTCACAACAAGTCCTCACACTAGGACATATGTCGTGACAAATCCACGACATTTGGCACCCACCATGGGGCCCGAACACGATGGTGCTAAGTTTTTGGAGGGATCTATCTCAGGCATCGAGATACTCTCGATTGATCAGAAGAAAAAAAGAGCTGTCACGAAACGATCACATGAGCCACCAGACAACCATAAGAAGAGCCGAAAAATTTGTCAGAATTATGGTTAACTTTGGAGCTGACCGATACGAGATTTGAAGATGAGAGATTTGGGTTGCTGTTGTGTGCGCCACCGTGTTCATGCATTTTCGCCGAGTCTGAGACGAGGTCTGCCTCACGGGTGATTTATCAACGACGTCGTTACCCAAGACCGAGAGGGAGTTGATCTATTGTACCTACGCGTACAAATCGCCCAGGTTGCAGCCTTTTTTAGTGGAGACCAACAGGTGTCCTCGTGTTTTTCTCCGTTGGATCGTCTATCCAAACTAGCCGTCGTACGCCACTACCAGCCAGAAGCTTGGCCACGTCTCCCCGTCTACCTAAAGCTTGAAGTCCCGAGGGAATCGGTGTCGCTGCTACTTTTTCCTGTGGTGGAGACTAATTAAATCCAAGGAAAGTAAGTGCTACTTGCACTAGTACAGACAAAGGCTGGTGCTGATTGATGTTTAATCCGGCCGTAGAGATCCAGGGAATAAAGAAACAATCATTGCATGGTGCGGGCCCTGAGGATTGTTGGAAAACTAATCTCGTTTGGGAATCTAGAAATACATACTAAATACTAGTACATCAGTTACTGCTGCTAATGGTACATCGAGTGTATGTACGCAGTCGGTCGACCCATCTGGATTCAGCCATCGATACGCTGTAGCCAGCCAGGATCTGGACTCCTGCGCCCGCCTGCGTGATGACCGGCGCCGGGTTACTTATGCTGCTCCTGCTGGCCTCTCGCATCGCCCGTCAGCGTTCTTCTTAGCCCTGCGCGCCGGCCTCCGCCTTGCGCCGCCGTCTCCATGGATGGGCCTCGCTGCCACCTCGGTTATGTGGCCACAGGCCCGCCAAATCGCCTCTGCCGCCTATACTGCGGCTACCTATGAGTCCCCGAGCGGCCCCGCTATTGCAGCGGTCACTTCTGCTTCAACCCACCTCCTCTTCACCTCTGACGGCCCGACCGTGAGCCACCGGTCCGCTGTCTCCAAGCAGTTGCTGCTCGCGAGCCGCTGCAGCCTCGCCTCAAGCACCAGACACCGTTGCACCTCAGTTTATTTATCACTCTTAAGAAGAAGGTACTGCCAAAATTGGAGCCGGGTTAGCAGTGGGACGTGCATATGAAGGAGCTGTGGCAAACTATGACAAGGCCATCAAAGGGGTGAAATGCAAAAATTCTTTAAAAATCAAAAGGGGTTCAGCGACAAGTACAGAAAAAGTGACGCTCCTATATGAAGAAACCACTGGTCTTCAGATGTTTACATTGGATGGGTTGCACCATCGCCAGATTATTTATGGAAGTTACACATGGACCATCTGACGTCCAACCAAATCAGGTGAAATTCATCCAATCAATTTTTATGGATATTTTTTTATTCTTTAAAGGGCGATTACCCTGGCTTGTGATATTTTTTTATGCAGGATAATTGTTCACTGCAAGAGCGAAGGTCGTGTCATGGATATATAGCTCGCGCCATCATTATCATGTGCTAGCATCTGACCATGCCATGATGCTCGATGAATATATGTGCAAACCACCATTTTTGCGGCCCAATTTACATCAGCATGACGTGGTTGACTCACCCATCTGCGCGGCTTACCGCGCCTGTGATTGACTCGCCCGTCCGCGCTGGCTTAGAACGCCGCGGTCGTCTCATCTGTCTGCTCCCGCGGCCAACTTGCCGTGATTAACTTCAGCTTCACCATGGAAAAATTGTCTACTACAAAGTGTTCGGCTGTTCAGCTATATGCCGGTTTATATCACGGCCAAGTATGAAGAATCTCAAGCCAACTCCTTGAGTCGTCTTGTGATTCGGGGGCTACAATGACATGACTCGGCATAATTGTCCGGTTTCAGTAAATTAAAGAACTCCAGGTCATTGAAGGGAAGATAACCCGGTTCTGGAGGCTATTGCCATATTGATAAAAAATTGAAGGCCGTCAGAAAATTTCTGGCTTAAAATGAAGAATTCCAGTTTAAAAATCCGGCTCAAGGGAAATCTGTCTCTCACAAAGCTTTTAAGCTCTCAATATCCGCTTTAAAATTCCGGTTCAAAAAGAATCCATCTCTCACAAGTTCGAGTTCTCAGAAAAAAAATTAAAGGTTGCCAAAGAGAACTTGTTGCCATGATGCGCGGTTCAAACATGGGTATCCTGCCTTATTGGCTTATCACATTATTGGTCACCTGGGGGCTTCCTGCTCATTGAGCATCACTATTACTACCCTCTTGATCCGGCGTGTACGCCTTGATTACAAAATACTTGGGGGCTTCCTGCTCATTGAGCATAGATGTGACTACCCTATTATTCCGGCTTGAACGCCGTTGCTACAACCCACTTGGGGCCTTGCTGCCCGGGTTAAAGGGACCAAAGAGAGTTTGGTGCAGAGCACAACTCAAACATAGGTATCCTGCCTTAACGGCTCAATATATATCACTTGGGGGCTCCCTGTTCATTGAACTTAGCTTTGATAACCCTTTTGATTGGCTTGAAATGCCAGGTGTATACACCAAAAAATTCAGCTGATCCTGCCTTGTACATCTGCCACTCCGCCCAGGTAATCCTGGAATGACCCGCCGAACTCTTGACAGTCAATCTTATTAAGACACTGAACTTGTCAAAGTTAAAACGGCGGTTGGTCATGTGAGGCCTGGCTCACAGGTTTGAATGAAGGATTAGCTTAGTGGCTGTGCAGCCCATGAAAAGGACTTGATGTTGAGGCTTGGCCACCTATGAAAGCCTTAATTTTTTGTTATTTGTTTTTGAACTTTGTTTGGGTTTATATCTTTATATACCATATTGACATAGGGTTAAAATATTGATTCAGGCCATATAGCCTTGATTCTTATAACTCATGTTTGAGTATATCCGGAGTGCTGATAACCCGGCCTGGCTTTGGACGATAAGTAGCCAATGTGCTTTGATTATGTGCTTGGAGATTTTCACTCTAATTATTTGGGCTGTTACCCTTACTGCGTCTGGCAATGTAAGCCGGCAGTATGAACTGATTTCACAGGCCATGTAGCCTTGATTATATGACTAATCATTGAGCATCTTTGGGTTACATAACCCGCCCTGGTTTTTGACTTTAAGTCGCCAGTATACTTTGGATTGTGCCATTGGAATCATGCGCTTATAAATTATTAGATTATTACCCTCATTGGATGTGGTGATGTAAGCCGACAATTTGAGCCAATTTTCTAGGTATATTTTTAAATTGATTGGATGAATATGCGAGGTTTGATAATCCGCCCTGGCTTTTGAATTTAAGTCGCCAGTATGTTTTGGCTTGAATGGCCTTAATTCTAGTCTTTTCCATAATTGTTGTAGCGATCCGACCTTAGATGGTCAAGTCTCTGTGTTTCAGTGTCATCCCTGGATCAGTAATGCTGACACACACAGTACTCGAATGATTTATAACAGAGCAATCACACACTCATTACATCAAATGTCTCCAAAGAGAACTTATTACAATAATATGGCTTAAGGCCATCTAATGCGATAACAGCGGAAGGCTTGGAAGATAAAGTGAGTCCATCAACTCCAATGGCATAGCTGAGCTGCACGGCAACGACCTAACGAACCTTACTCCTCGTCTGAAAAGTCTGCAACATAATACGTTGCAGCCCGAAAACGGGTCAGCACATGGAATATGCTGGCAATATAACACAATAGAACAAGAATAGAATAATGCTATCACTACATGCATATTTGGCTGGTGGAAAGCTCTATGGTTATAGTTTTGCGAAAAGCCAATTTTTCCCTACAACAAAGGAATAGATTTTAATTTAACTATCATGGCGGTTGAAACATTGAGATGGTATAACCCCAACTCAATCCCAATTAAAGTAGTTAACAACCCAACAATATTAATTAAGAGTGATGAGATACATGTGATAACTCAAGTACTAGATACTCAAAATTGTCCATAACCGGGGACACGGCTAACCATGATTAGATTGTACACTCTGTAGAGGTTTGCGCACTTTTCCCCACAAGACTCGATCGCCTCCGTTAATTTCTCGCACTACATGGTGTTTGAGAAACGGATGACCGAGACATAGTCTTTCAGAAACATTAACTCTCAACTCCGGGTAGACCATAGCAAACTTACAAAACCCACTACCTGCTGATCTACCTCTTCAAGAGCTTCACGTAACTTACTCAACTATTCTAGAGCCCATAGTAGCTTGTGGTTGCACACGGAAGTTTCTAGCATGAATAATATCAGTTCCCTTTGAGCCTGGGTGGCGGTCCATAGGAAGATCACACGGGTACCCCGGGATTTCCAATAATAAAACAGACAACACTGGGTTCCCCAGGTGCCTCAATCCACCCAGATGTGTATTAAAGTTGCCACCTTAAATTAAACCATTAATTAACAATCTCACATCTGTCATGGATTCACTCAAACCCAACCATGTCTACGAGCATAGCATAGCAATATAAGCAACACGTAGAAGTAACTCCCAAGGGTTTGATAGTAACAGGGCAATAGGTTCTACCTCAACTACTACTTCCCAACCCCCAAGTTAAAGTCATCCTAACCATGCAATGTTTGAGGATTGAGATAATGCATAAAAACTGGGTATGAGAAGAGTATGATCAAAGTGTAACTTGCCTTGCTGACGATCCGCGAATCCTAGAGACTCGTAGTAACACGCTTCGCACTCCGGGAATTCTATCGCAAGCAAACAATAACATACATAAGCAACAAGCAAAGATGCACAAGAAAAACTCAAATAAACGAGGCTGACCAGAAAGTTCAACTTAAGGACTCCGGTTCGCAAAAAGAATCAGACCAAACGGAGCAACGAAACTCAAACGGCGAAAGAAACAAGATCCGTTTACTAATCTGAACTAGGGTCAAATTTTACAGTATCAAAATCTTGTTTAAGTTGATTAAGCGGAAAGAGGGTCTCGAGACGAAGATCTGGGCGCTTGAATCGCCTGATTCCGACTAACGAGCCGAAAGATAAACAAAAACTAAGATCGGATCAGAAATCGCGATCAGAAAAATCACGGAATAAATCCGAGAAAAAGAAAAACTGACGAATGGACTAACGAATGAACGTTCGTTATCTAGATCTAAACGAAGAACGCGTTCGTTAAAACGAATGAACGAGCAAACGCTCGCTAAATAAATAAACCGGCGAAAAACCGATCTATTTAAAAAACACGAGAACTAGGGTTTCTAAAAAACGAACGGTTTAAAAAAAAACCGGCGGCTCGGATCCGGCGGATACCTCGCGAGGGCTCCGATGAGGCGGGTGGGCGGGCGGCGGCTCATGGGCGGCGGGGCTCAAGAAGCAAGCGCAAGGCGGCGAGACGCGGCGAGGAGGCGGCTGCGCGCGGCGAGCGGCGGGCGGCGGTGGCTTGGCGGCGGTGGTTGTGGCGGTGGGGGTTGAGGCGGCGGCGTATATAAAGGGCGGGCGAGGCGATCATGGGCCGGCCGGCCTAGCTCGGTGAGCCTTGGCCCGATCGAGTATGGGAATTTTTTTTCTAAAAAAAATATTCCACCGACAGAAAATAAACCCTATAAAAAATAAAATAAAAATCTAAAAATTCCAAAACAAATTTTCACCGTCTAAATGAAATATTTAGAACGAGATGAACATTTTCTTGGCCCTAAAATGCAATTTTTAAAACGTGCAATTTTTCTAATGCAAATAAAATCCAAATAAACTCAAATAAAATCCAACAAATGATTTTAACATTTTTTCCTCCAATATTTCAAATATTTTGGAGAAGTCATATTATCTCCTCTCATTTATTTTTATACGAAATATTTTTCGGAGAGAAAAATAATTAAAATCAAAGATCCTCGTTTCATTATTTGATAAAATTAAATATGAAAACCAGAAAATCCCCAACTCTCTCCGAGGGTCCTTGAGTTGCTTAGGATTTCGAGGATTGCGGAACGAAGATGCAATAAAATATGCTATGCAAGAATGACCTATGTATAGCATTCCAAATTGAAAATTTGGGATGTTACAATTGCATAATACTATATTGGGTTGTTACCCACCCTGGCTTTTGACGATAACTCACCATGGCATATGTTCTTTAAACTTTGTGTAGGACATGCAGAGCTTTACACATAAGAATACTGCTATTGTTCATATGAATCATTGTGTTTAAACCCATCATCTGGCCATCTGAAGATATTGCCGGATTATCCAGCTCCAGGTTATATCGCTCAAATTTGAGTTTATTAAGGCTATGAGCCTCCAAAGTGATAGTTTCAAAAGTTGGACATGACTATGAGCCGCCTTGGATGGATTATCAGTTATTGATTTTTACAAAGGCTATAAGCCACCGGGTTACAAAAATCCCGGATTACAATGGATGTGTATTAAGTCGCCATAGGCCAAGAGCCGCCGGGTATTTAAACTCTGGATTTACTTGTCAATCGATAAGGTATTCAAATCTTTAATAGCCAAAATTGGCTGGATTTTCATGATGATATTAAATGATTGAGGTTTTCATACTAGATTATATTATTCAAATCTTGAATAGCCAACATGGCTGGATTTTTATTATGGTTATCAATAACCAGTATTAGGATTGAGGTTTCAAAGTCGCTTCACCGCAATGGCTATTGTTTCTTTACCAATGGATATGATTAATTCTACAATGGAAGGACTAGTCCCGAGTCGCTGCAGGCACACGACCCGGCACTTGGGGGCTACATTATTCAAATCATGATTATATCAAATATGGAAGTCCCATGTCGCTGCAAGCATGCACCATGACACTTGGGGGCTAATGCAAGGTCATTTTTAACTTGCCTTATTGAAGACCCGACCCGTCACATTGTGATGAGTCGGCCCTTGGGGGCTACACTGGTTGAAGTTTTTATGAGCATAAGGCAATTACATGTCCCAGGTTGTTGCAAGCATGACAACCCGGCACTTGGGGGCTACATATGTGGAATATTCAGTTTTGAATAGTGATTGAGATGAACAACATGGTTTTTTTTCAAGGTTGTAACATTTATATTGAAGCGAGTCTTAAGTTGTTACTATTCTCCCTTCTTAAGACTTAGGGGCTACGAGTGATATGCATATAAGGGAGGTACGCTTTCAAGCTTGATGTTAGCAACAATTATGACCCAGTGCCATCAATATTGACAAACCGACAATTTTGGCAATGACAAACTAGCATGGACTACATCTTCAAGACGACTTAATATCAGTTGAATATTTCAAGACCAATATTTTTGTCAAAACAGAACATTGAAGGCCGATTCAAATGAATTATTCTTCACAATATTTTTTTTGTGAGAAACCAATTTCAGCAAATTGATTATGAGGCTGGCCTATTGACCCAGACTTTCTAGAAGAAGGAAATGACAAGGACTTAAGGATGATGAGGTGCCAGTTCAGAAAAACTTTTAACCCGAAGCACAACCTGTCAAATTTGTTCTTGTGTTTATTTTGCAGCATAAGTTTACCATGCATAAATCCAAGCTAAACAGGGGGGTAATGTCGGGGATATACCCAGCGGTGTAACCCGCCAGATGTATGACCCGGCTAGAGCTTGGCGACTCACCAACGACCCGCCCAGACCTGGCGGTTTACGGGCAACCCGCCTGAACATTGCAACCCACTGGTGACTCGGCGGGTGTGTTAGACAGACGACAAGGCCCAAGGCCCAGTAGGCCGGTTCATGTGATGGTGGGCCGACTTAAGAGGAAAGGCGTGAGGAATATTCCCCTTCCAAGTTATCAACACCCGGACTTGTATCTGGTTTGTATTATAAGATAAACTAGTCCTAGTCTTGGTAGGACTCCACATGTAACCCGCCCCTCCAACTTATTTTAGGAGGGGCAGGGCACCCCAAGAAGGGGGGAAGAATCTTGAAGGCTAGACACAACTAGAGGAGAGCCGGTTTATGCAGCGAATACCTCATGAGCATAATGAGACCTA
Organism: Aegilops longissima; assembly: GCA_021605205.1. NCBI lineage: Eukaryota > Viridiplantae > Streptophyta > Magnoliopsida > Poales > Poaceae > Aegilops > Aegilops longissima. The sequence continues at coordinate 214,946,777 of CM038679.1, read as the reverse complement.
ACCACAAACAACATGTAGGGCTATTACCGGATGATGTTTCCCAGGGCCCGAAGCTGTCTAAACCCTTATCTTGTGTGTTAACTCGCCTCGTGTCTCTCGATTCGATCAACCCCGTTCAGGCTACTACCTAATTGCGTTGGCCTCACGACAAGTCCTCACACTAGGACATATGCCGTGAAAAATCAACGACAAGGAGAATAAGGAATTACAATACTCTAAGCCTGAGGTAATATTCAAGGAAGAGCCACACAACTAAGCTCGGGGATGCCCCAGAAGGCATGCCCTCTTTGGTCTTCAACATTATCGGTAACCTCACTTGGAGCTATATTTTTATTCATCACATGGTATGTGTTTTGCTTGGAGCGTCATTTTCTTTTATTAGGATTTGCTTGCTGTTATTTAGAATAACGTTTGGTATCTTTTATTTCAATTAAAAAAATTCAAGTATAGCCTTTACATGCTTATTTTGCAACCCTACATGTTGCTGTTTGAAAACAGAAAGTTTTCTATCATTGTCTGAATTCTTCTGGAAAGTCAGAACGTGATAAAATCTTGAAATTTTTACACAATAAGGTAAAACAAATTTTCTGCAGTGTGGTAATTTTTCATAATGTTGGGTGTCAGTGAAGTATGAATCTTCTTGCATTTTTTACACACTGTCCTGTTTGGACAGATTGTTGTTATGTTTGCATGGTTTGCATATGTTTGTTTGTTTAATGATTCTATTTGAGGATAGGACTATTAAATATGCAGAAGCATTTAGTATGCAACGTTAAATAATAATTTTTGTGATTTGCTACAGTAGAGAATTATAAGGTTATTGCATTGATTTATACTAACTTATCTCACAAGTTCTTGTTGAGTTTTGTGTGGATGAAGTTTTTAAGGTTTAGGGAAACCGTGATATAAAAGGAATTAAGGAGACAAAAGCTCAAGATTGGGGATTCCCAAGGCATCCCAAATTAATATTTCAAGAGGTCTCAAGCATCTAAGCTTGGGGGATGCCTCGGTAGGCATCCCACCTTTCTTCATCAACAACTATCGGTTAGTATCGGTTGAGCCTAAGTTTTTGCTTCCTCACGTGATATGTCCTATTCTTGGAATGTCATTTTTTTAATAAATACTTAGATGTGTGATGTCTACTACACAAGCTTCTTCTTGTAGACGTTGTTAGGACTCCAAGTGCAGAGGTTTGTAGGACAGTAGCAAATTTCCCTCAAGTGGATGACCTAAGGTTTATCAATCCGTGGGAGGCGTAGGATGAAGATGGTCTCTCTCAAGCAACCCTGCAACCAAATAAGAAAGAGTCTCTTGTGTCCCCAACACACCCAATACAATGGCAAATTGTATAGGTGCACTAGTTCGGCGAAGAGATGGTGATACAAGTGCAATATGGATAGTAGATATAGGTTTTTGTAATCTGAAAATATAAAAACAGCAAGGTAACTTATGATAAAAGTGAGCACAAACGGTATTGCAATGTGTTGAAACAAGGCCTAGGGTTCATACTTTCACTAGTGCAAGTTCTCTCAACAATACTAACATAATTGGATCATATAACTATCCCTCAACATGCAACAAAGAGTCACTCCAAAGTAACTAATAGCGGAGAACAAACGAAGAGATTATTGTAGGGTACGAAACCACCTCAAAGTTATCCTTTCTGATTCATCTATTCAAGAGTCCGTAGTAAAATAACACAAAAGCAATTATTTCCATTCAATCTATCCTAGAGTTCCTACTAGAATAACACCTTAAGACACAAATCAACCAAAACCCTAATGTCACCTAGATACTCCAATGTCACCTAAAGTATCTGCGGGTATGATTATATGATATGCATCACACAATCTCAGATTCATCTATTCAACCAACACAAAGAACTTCAAAGAGTGCCCCAAAGTTTCTACCGGAGAGTCAAGACGAAAACATGTGCCAACCCCTATGCATAGATTCCCAAGGTCACGGACCCCGCAAGTTGATCACCAAAACATACATCAAGCGAATCAATAGAATACCCCACTATCACCATGGGTATCCCACGCAAGACATACATCAAGTGTTCTCAAATCCTTAAAGACTCAATCCGATAAGATAACTTCGAAGGGAAAACTCAATCCATTACAAGAGAGTAGAGGGGGAGAAACATCATAAGATCCAACTATAATAGCAAAGCTCGCGATACATCAAGATCGTGCCGAATCAAGAACACAAGAGATAGAGAGATCAAACACATAGCTACCGGTACATACACTTAGCCCCGAGGGTGAACTACTCCCTCCTCGTCATGCAGAGCGCCGGGATGATGAAGATGGCCACGGTGAGGATCCCCCTCCGCAGGTCTTGAACAGGGTCCCGATTGGTTTTGGTGGCTACAGAGGCTTGCGGCGACGGAACTCCCGATCTAGGTTATGTTCTGGAAGTTTGGGTATATATAAGAGGTTTTGGCGTCGGGAACAAGTCAGGGGGGTCTCCGAGACGACCACGAGGTAGGGGGGCGCGCCCAGGGGGTAGGGCGCGCCCCCACCTTCGTGGGTGCCTTGGGACTCTTCTGGCCCATCTCCAATACTCCGTGGGCTTCTTTTGGTCCAAAAATAATCTCTGTGAAATTTCAGGTCAATTGGACTCCATTTGGTTTTCCTTTTCTGCGATACTCAGAAACAAGGAAAAAACAGAAACTGGCACTGGGCTCTAGGTAAATAGGTTAGTCCCAAAAATCATATAAAATAGCATATAAATGCATATAAAGCATCCTAGGTGGACAATATAATAGCATAGAACAATCAAAAATTATAGGTACGTTGGAGACGTATCAATGTGCAAATTTTTAATGGGAGAGAGTCCTCACATAGCTACCTATTTACTTAACTACTCACTTGGTCTTCACTTATATCTTTTTGGAGTAGTTTGTCATTTACTCTTGTGCTTCACTTATATCCTACGAGTAAATTTTTGAATGAATTCAATATAATGAAGTTGAAACTATATGTTCATATCATTCCTAGTAGTAGCTTCACATTGGGTTTAGAAAGTGAAATCTATTGAAGCTTGACAATTACAGTATTGGTCATGCAAGAAATTCATGAACAATTAGTATAAGGAAGAGAACCTTCACATACAAATATATTATCTTGGACATCTTCTATGATTGTGAAAACCCATTAATTATTTTCAAACTTGATAAAATTAGTTGAAGTTGGACAAGGAAGACAACGTAATGAGTAATGGTTGTGTATATTTGCATAGAAGTTATATTGTTATGGATTCTCCAACATGTGGTGTTTTCTTAGAATCTTTTGCTAGCCAAAAATTCGTACTAAGTAGAGATACTACTTCTGCATCCAAAAACCCTTAAACCCAGTTTCTTGCCATGAGTGTCCACCATATCTACCTATGGATTGAATAAGATCCTTCAAGTAAGTTTTCATCGGTGCAAAAAGCAATAAAAATTGCTCCTAAATATGTTTGACCTTTTATTGTAAGGGAAAATAAGCGTTGTACAAACTTGTGAAGGAAAAGTAATAAAAGGGACGAACTACATAATAAAGGTTTCTATCATAAGGGGCAATATAACATGACGTTCCTTTGCATTAAAAGCTTGCGCATCCAAAAATTAAAAGCGCATGACAACCTCTGCTTCCATCTATGAAGGGCCTATCTTTTACTTTTCAGTGTATACTTTTTTGCAAGAGTCAATAGTATGCATTCACATTCCAACCTAAATTATTATCTAGTTGGCAAGCATCATGTGGTTGGGAAATATCTAGGAACATATGGCTAGTCAAATATATTTGATCATGATTTATTATTGTTGACAATTATCTCTATGATAAATGAGTTGGGAGGCGAAACATTAAGCCCCTATCTTCGTCTGTGTCCGATGGATGCCATTTGTTCTAAAAAATAAGCTTTGAGTACTAGAAATCATAGAAGACTATATGATGATTGAGTATGTCGAGCTCTTACTTAGACTTTGTTGAGAATAAGTTGAATTGCTATTCTTTGGTGACTAAGAACATAGGTTGTTAAGTTTCAAGAGAATTCATTGTTTGAACCATAACATGTGAATTGATTGCTACTTTATCATGATGAGTTTATGAGAAAGAGTTTCTGTTAGGATCCTAGGAAAAATAATTGAAATTATCATTTATCAAACTTATACACTATACTAGCTTTCACACTTCATAATTATTTCATTTATCATTTACCTACTCGAGGACGAGCAAGAATTAAGCTTGGGGATGCTGATACATCTCCAACGTATCTATAATTTTTTATTGTTCCATGTTGTTATATTCTCATTCTTGGATGTTTTACAATCATTTTATAGTCATTTTATATCACTTTTTGGTACTAACCTATTGACATAGTGCCAAGTGCCAGTTGCTATTTTTTGCATGTTTTTTACATCGCAGGAAGTCAATACCAAACGGAGTCCAAAGGCAGCGAAACGTTTTGCAGATTTTTTTGGACCAGAAGACATCCAGTGGGCCAAAGAAGTACCGAAGAGGGAGCCCCAGGTGAGCACAAGACACGAGGGCGCGCCTGGGCCTGGTGGGTTGTGCCAACCTCGGTGGCCTCCCGAACTGCCTCTTTGCTCTATAAATACCCCAATATTCCAGAAACCCTAGGGGATTCAACGAAAATCAATTCCAACCGCCGCAAGTTCCAGAACCACCAGATCCAATCTAGACACCGTCATGGAGGGGTTCATCATGTCCATTGGTGCCTCTCCGATGATGCATGAGTAGTTCTTTGTAGACCTATGGGTCCGTAGTTAGTATCTAGATGGCTTCCTCTCTCTCTCTTTTGATTCTCAATACAATGGTCTGTCGGAGATCGATATGATGTAACTCTTTTTGCAGTGTGTTTGTTGGGATCGGATGAACTTTGAGTTTATGATCAGATCTATCTTTTTATCCATGAAAGTTATTTGAATCTTCTTTGATCTCTTATATGCATGATTTCTTATAGCCTTGTATTTCTTCTCTGATATTTGGGTTTTTTTGGACAACTTGATCTATTTATCTTGCAATGGGAAGAGGTGCTTTGTAATGGGTTCGATCTTATGGTGCTTGATCCCAGTGACAGAAGGGGAACCAACTCATATGTATCGTTGCTATTATGGATTACAAGATGGGGTCTATTTATACATAAATAGATCTTGTCTACATCATGTCATCGTTCTCATTGCATTAATCCGTTTTTCCGCGAACTTAACACACAAGATGCATGCTGGATAGCGGTCGATTTGTGGAGTAATAGTAGTAGATGCAGGAAGGAGTCAGTCTACTAATCTTGGATGTGATGCCCATATAATGATCATTGCCTGGATATCGTCATGATTATTTGAAGTTCTATCAATTGCCCACCAGTAATTTGTTTACCCACCGTTTGCTATTTTTCTCGAGAGAAGCCACGAGTGAATCTATGGCCACGGGTCTCTTCTTTAATATATTTGCCTTCGCGATCTATTTTATTTCATTTTATTTTCAGATCTGTATTTCCAAAAACCCAAAAATACCTTGCTGCACTTTATTTTATTTGGTTATATGTCTATCAAATTGTTAAAACTTTCTCACGTCCACTTGCCAATTTATGGCGCCGTTACGCAAAAGGGATTGCCAACCCCTTTAACACGTTGGGTTGCGAGTATTTGTTATTTTTGTGCAGGTGCCATTCACGTAGTGTTGCGTGGTTCTCCTACTGGTTCGATAACCTTGTTCTCATCACTAAGGGAAATACCTACCGTTGCTGTGCTGCATCATCCCTTCCTCTTTGGGGAAATACCGACGTAGTTCTAGCAGACATCAAAAGGAATTTCTTGCTCCGTTGCCTGGCAGACATCATCAACATCTACCAGGTTCCTAATCGCAAATCTTATCTCCTTGCAGTTTACATTATTTGCCATTTGCCTCTCGTTTACCTCTCCCCCACTTCACAAAAATTTGCCTTTTTATTTGCCTTCTTTCCATTTGCCCTTTTCCCGTTCGATCTTTTGTTTGCTTGTGTTGCCATGTGCCTTCTATTTTCTTGCATCTTTGCTTGCTAAAAATTTATTCTGATGGATCCTCATCCACTTGCTAATATTTTTAAAAGATCCAATCTTAATGAACCAATTTCTAGTGAGCTGAGTGCACTAGATTATCTTTATGAAGTTTTGCTTGATATTCGTGAATCTGAAAATTGTGATGAAGAAATTTATGAAGTGATTCATGATAGCTCCTTGAATGAAAAGCATGATTGCAATTATTTAACTATAAATTCTATTAATGTCAATTTTTCTAATAGTATGCAAAACCCCAAGCTTGGGGATGCTTTTTTGCAGTGTCCACTACTTGTTGCAATGATCATGATTGGGGTGATATTCTTTCTTATGATCTTGAAAATTTATTTAAGCCTCATGATGAATATGTTTGCGATAATATTGAAGTGGGTTTGGAAGAGTGTCAACTTTAGCTAAAAAAATAATCCCACATATTTGGAGAGTGTTCAATCTTATGAAATTGTTGATAAAAGTGGGTTCAGAGAGGTCATGACTTTATTTGATGATAATCCCATTATTTTGGAATAGTGTCAACTTTACATGCATGTGAATCATGAAGAGAATATTCTATGTAATAGCTATATTATTGAATTATTATTATGATCTTACATGTAATTATTATGAGAGAGGAAAGTATGGTTGTGGAAATTTTCATGCTACTAAATTACCTCTTGTTATGTTGAGATTGTCAATGCTTTATTCATCTCCTTTGCATATGCTATATAACTATTGTCTTCATAATTTGTCTTCTTATAAAATTCCTATGCATAAGAAGTATGTTAGACTTAAACGTGTTTCTTACATGTTGCATGATGCTCTCTTTGCGTTTCAATTATTATCTTTCGTGTGAGCATCTTTGAAATTTTATGCCTAGCTAGAGGCGTAAAACAATAGTGCTTGTTGGGAGGCAACCCAATAAATAAAATTATTTTTCCCTTTTGTTTCCTGTTCTTGAGTGTTTGCACAATTATGCTACTATTATGATTGTGTTTTTTGTGTTTTAATTAGTGTTTGTGCCAAGCAAAGCCTTTGTTATCTTGTTGGGTGATAGTTGATTTGATCTTGCTGATAAACAGAAACTTTTGTGCTCACAAAAATAACTCTTATTTTTAACAGAAGCATGAGAAAATACCAATCCTTTTGCAGAAGATTGATATACAAATTGCTTACGTGGTCCTAATTTTTCAGAATTTTTGCAGTTTCAGAAGTATTCGAAATATCCAGTTTGCTACAGACTGTTCTGTTTTTGACATATTTTGTTTTCTTTGCGTTGTGTGCTTGTTTTGATGATTCTATGGCTTTCTTGAAGATTTTTTGCCATAGAAATGTTGAAATGCAGTAGATATAATGCAAGAATAAAATATGAATGGGTTTGCAACAGTACTTATAGTAGTGATTTGTTTTCTTATACTAACGGATCTCACAAAGGTTTTGTTGAGTTTTGTGTGTTTGAAGTTTTCAAGTTTTGGGTGCTGTTATGATGGATGAAGGAATGAGGAGTAAGAAGAGCCTAAGCTTGGGGGTGCCAATGGCATCGCAAGCTATTATCCAAAGAGAATCAAGAACTAAGCTTGGGGATGCTCGAGTGGCATCCCCTCTTTCTTCTAACGACCATCGGTATTTTACTCAAAGCTATATTTTTATTCATCACATAATATGAGTTTTGCTTGGAGCATCTTGTATGATATGAGTCTTTGCTTGTTTTGCTTTTTATTGTTAGTCTTGATTCCTTGCTGGACACACCTATTTGAGAGAGCCAAATTATGCCATGACTTGTTATAGTTGCTCTCTATGCTTCACTTAAATCTTTATGAGCTATGGAATTGCTCTAGTGATTCACTTATATCTTTTTGAGCACGGTGTGGTTTAGTATTTTTGAAGAAATGCTCTCTCGCTTCACTTAGAATTATTTGAGATTTAGTAATTTTTTTAAGAAATTCTCTCTTGCTTCACTTAAATTATTTTGAGAGAAAGAAATATTATGCTCATGATCTTCACATATATTTGTTTGACCTTATCAAAAGCAACATATGGAAACTAGTCCCAAAGTGATAGATATCTGAGGAGGATATAATAAAAACATTCATGAAGATCATTGGACAAAATAAACTTGATTCTTTGTAATAGTTTTGAGATATGATGATGTGATATGTGAGTGATGTTGATGAGTAATTATGCTTTAGTAAGAATATTGGTGTTAAGGTTTGTGATTCCCTATGCAAGCACGAAAGTCAATAGTTATGCAATGAAATTAGATTGTACTTGTGGTGCATTATTTGGTGTTAATTATGCTTAATGCTCGCTTACGAGATTTTTCGTTTCTTGGTTGGTCGCTTCTCAATCTTTTGCTAGCCTTCATTTTGCACTAATATGATCACTAATTGTGCATCCAAAATCCTTTAAACCAGTTTTGCCACATGAGTCCACCATACCTACCTATATGCAGTATTCTTTTGCCATTCTAAGCAAATTTGTATGTGCCATCTCTAATTTTCAAAATAAATTTCTCTTTTGTGTGCCCGTACCGCTCATGAAACTGTAGGGGTGGCTAATATATTTCCATGCTAGATATGTTATTCTCATGATGAGTGTTTATTCACTTGTCATTGCACGAGAGTAAGGCAAAGGTATTAGGGATGCCCAGTCCCGAAATGAAAAATGAATTTACTTTATGTTGTCAAATAAAAAATTCCTTGGAAAGTGTTGGTATGGAAGGTACCCGTGGATATGGCTAGCCATGGAAAGTGAAAGTATGGTTGAAAAATGAATAAACTTTAATTTATATTTGGGAACCGCCTCTGATATATCTAGCATGGAAAGTATTGGAAACTACTCGATCATTTTCGTTTACAGGAAAAGCATACCTCCCAAAATGTTTTTATCTCTATCTTTTTAGCTTTGAGCTCTGGCACCTCTACAAATCCCTACTTCCCTCCGCGAAGGGCCTTTCTTTTTACTTTATGCAATTTTTATTTTATAGAGTCTCCATCTTCTCTTATAAAGCACTAACTAGGGGGCACTATGATCGTACTTGACCATTGGGTGTAGCTAATATGCGAGTGTGTTTCATGAATGGATCAATGACTGAGCATAATGGCCTAGGGATAACTTATTTTAGTGTTGATATTTTGAAAGAAATGGTTGCTTGTTGATATGCTTGAGTATTGAAATTCTCATGTCAAAACCAGAGTATTGCTTTGAACCATATGAAAGTTCAAATGCCCATACTACAAAGAAAAGAATATGTGATGACATGTTAGGCAGCATTCCACGTAAAAAATTCTGTTTTTATCATTTACCTACTCAAGGACGAGCAGGAATTAAGCTTGGGGATGCCGATACGTCTCCAATGTATCTATACTTTTTTATTGTTCCATGCTGTTATATTATCATTCTTGGATGTTTTACAATCATTTTATAGTCATTTTATATCATTTTTTGGTACTAACCTATTGACATAGTGCCAAGTGCCAGTTGTTGTTTTCTGCATGTTTTTTACATCACAGGAAATCAATACCAAACGGAGTCCAAACGAAGTGAAAATTTTTATGGATTTTTTTGGAACAGAAGACATCCAGTGGGCCAAAGAAGTACCGAAGAGCGAGCCCGAGGTGAGCACAAGACACTAGGGAGTGCCTGGAGGCCCAGGCACGCCCTGCTGGGTTGTGCCCACGTCGGTGGCCTCCCGAACTGCCTATTTGCTCTATAAATACCCCAATATTCCAGAAACCCTAGGGGAGTCGACGAAAATCAATTCCAGTCGCTGCAAGTTCCAGAACCACTAGATCCAATCTAGATACAGTCACGGAGCGGTTCATCATGTCCATTGGTGCCTCTTCGATGATGCGTGAGTAGTTCTTTGTAGACCTACTGGTCCGTAGATAGTAGCTAGATGGCTTCCTCTCTCTCTCTCTTGATTCTCAATACAATGGTCTCTTGGAGATCCATATGATGTAACTCTTTTTGCGGTGTGTTTGTTGGGATCGGATGAACTTTGAGTTTATGATCAGATCTATCTTTTTGTGCAGGAAAGTTATTTGAGTCTTCTTTGATCTATTATATGCATGATTCTTCTCGGATGTTTGGGTTTTGTTTGGCCAACTTGATCTATTTATCTTGCAATGGGAAGAGGTGCTTTGTGATGGGTTCGATCTTACGGTGCTTGATCCCAGTGACCGAAGGGGAACCGACACGTATGTATCGTTGCCATTAAGGATAACAAGATGCGGTCTATTTCTACATAAATATATCTTGTCTACATAATGTCATCGTTCTTATTGCAATACTCCGTTTTTCCATGAACTTAATACACTAGATGCTTGCTAGATAGCGGTCGATGTGTGGAGTAATAGTAGTAGATGCACGCAGGAGTCGGTCTACTAATCTTGGACGTGATGCCTATATAATGATCATTGACTGGATATCGTCATGATTATTTGAAGTTCTATCAATTGCCCAACAGTAATTTGTTTACCCACCATTTGCTATTTTTCTCGAGAGAAGCCACTAGTGAAATCTACGACCCCTGGGTCTCTTCTTTAATATATTTTCCTTCACGATCTAATTTTATTTGCTTTTATTTTCAGATATATATTTCCAAAAACCCAAAAATACTTTGATGCACTTTATTTTATTTGGCGATCTATCTATCAAATCATTACAACTTTCTCACGTCCACTTGCCAATTTCTGGCGCAGTTACCCGAAAGGGATTGACAACCCCTTTAACATGTCGGGTTGCGAGTATTTTTTATTTGTGTGCAGGTGCCATTAACATAGTGTTGTGTGGTTCTCCTACTGGTTCGATAACCTTGGTCTCATCACTGAGGGAAATACCTACCATTGTTGTGTTGCATCATCCCTTCCTCTTTGGAGAAATACCGACGTAGTTCTAGGAGACATCAGTCTCCAATTTAAGTATAATTAATGAAGTATGCTTGCCATTTTTACAACAATTCTATATGGTTTCTGTATGATTTGAATGGAAGTAACCTGGACTGCCGCTGTTTTCAGCAGAACTACCATGGTGTTGTTTTTTGTGCAGCAATCAAAGTTCTCCAAATTAGCTAAAACTTTTTGACGATTTTTGTTGGAACAAAAGAGGCACTAGAAGCTTCGTGGGGAGGGCAGAAGGAGGTAGCCACCACCCACCAGGGCGTGCCAGGGGCCTTGCCCGTGTGCTGGTGGGTGGTGGGCCCCTCGAAGCCCATCTTTGCATGAAGCTGACGCCAAAAAATCCTATAAATACAGAAACCCTAGAAATAACCCTAGATCAGAAGTTCCACTACGGCAAGCCTCTGTAGCCAAGAAAAACCAATCTAGACCCCATTCCAGCACCCTGTCGGAGGGGGAAATCATCACTGGAGCCCATCTTCATCATCCCGGTGGCCACCATGATGAGGAGGGAGTAGTCCACCCTCAGGGCTGAGGGTTTGTACCAGTAGCTATGTGTTTAATCTCTCTCTCTCGTGTTCTTGATTTGGCACAATCTTGATATATCACGATCTTTGTTAATATAGTTGGATCATATGGTGTTTCTCCCTCTCTATCTTGTTGTGATGAATAGAGTTTTCTCTTTGAGATTTTGAATTATCTGATTGAATACTTATATGGATTTGAGAGCACTTGGTGTATGTCTTGTTATGAATACCCATGGTGAAAATGGGGTATCATATTGATTCACTTGATATATGTTTTGGCACTCAACTCACGGATTCCTGAGGTGACATTGGGGTAATCTATGCATAGGGGTTGATGCACCTTTTCATCCTTGTTTCTCCGAAAGAAATCTTAGGGCACTCTTGGAGGTTCTTCTTGTTTGATTGAGTATTATGAATATGAAATTGTTTGATGCCTACCATATAATCAACTCACAGATACTCGTGGTGACATTGGAGTATTGTCGTGCGAAACCACGACCACCTATGGGGCCATGAGGCCCTTTTGGTTCGGTGGGGGGATGGGCACATTTGCACATAGAGCGGAGAAGAGAAACATAGCACGACAGAGATCACACAGTTAGTTTTACCCAGGTTTGGGCCACTGTCGGTGTCAAAACCGGCGGATCTCGGGTAGGGGGTCCCGAACTGTGCGTCTAGGCGGATGGTAACAGGAGACAAAGGACACGATGTTTTACCCAGGTTCGGGCCCTCTTGATGGAGGTAAAACCCTATGTCCTGCTTGATTAATATTGATAATGTGTGTTACAAGAGTGAATCTACCACCAGATTAAAGAGGCTAAACCCAAGAAGCTAGCCTATGGTATGATTGTTGTATATTGTGTATCTGTCGACTAGCCTGGCCCTGGTTTACATAATGCACCAGAGGCCTAGGATAACAAGAGTCCTAGCCGAATACGCCGGTGGGGGAGGAGTCCTTGTCTTGATCGCCAAGTCTTGTGGAATCTTCCTTGTATGCGGCAACCGTCCGGATGGCCCATGAGTATCTGACCATGGGGGTCCTCGGCCCAATCCAACGATCGGGAGACGACGTGGTGAGTACCCCCTAGTCCAGGACACCGTCAGTAGCCCCCTGAACCAGTCTTCAAGTTAGGGACGCTCCTCGATTCTTCCGAACTGTTCTTCATCTTCGGTCGTCGGTCTTGAAAACTGGTTCAACAAATCTTCTCATCTTCGATCTTGAGGATCGCCGAAATGCATTCGACGAGTTACACGTCGGGTATCCGAGGAGCCCCTTTAAGTTTACGGCCTTTATCAATGCCTTGTTATTTTTATGCCACACCTCGGGTTTGAAGTTATTCCCGGGAGGCGGTGTCGTCTTGCGTCCGAGCTCTAACGCCGGACTACAGTCGAGGTATCTTTTGCAGCCGAGCACCAACGTCGGACTGCTTCCCGGCTCTATCGCCGGACTATGTATCCGAGGTCCAACGCCGGACGGTATCCGAGCTCCAACGCCGGACTATGTATCCGAGCTCCAACGTCGGACTGTATCCGAGGTGTTGTAAATCACCTTGGTACAAAGAAGTTTGAAGGAGTTTAGCCGAGCTTAATGCCGGAAATGCCCTCTATGGAGCCAGCCACTAGCGTCCGAGCTTTATACCGGACTGCTTCCGAGGTGGTGCACCACCCCGAATGTGGGCTGATTTTTGTCAATATTTTTGTTTGGTGCAATTTATTCTCTGCCGAGATACATAGCCAGTAGCCCTCAAGGTGGGTATCGGTCTAAAACCGAGATGCACACGAAGGATGACGAAGACCGCTGATCCCGATGGCAGCTGAGACTCGGTTGATTTGCAAAATCGGTCTCGAGGATCAAGTCCTAACTCGCGAATACTTGGGACACAAAAGCGGCGTGCTCAGTCCTCAAGACTCAGGTTGGGTGCGGCCGACCAACCCGAGGATCAAAATCTCCTCGGAGACTGTATTACACTTAAAATTTTCTGCATTGGATAGGCAATGCAGTAGCCCCCGAGACATTGGTCGGGTGGCAATACCAGATCAGGGGATCGATGTGCCCCTTTAATATTTGTAAATAATAAGCCCGAAGCCCAGTAGCCCCCGAACCTTAATGCGGGCACGGGTGGCCGAATTAAGGATCAATATCCATAATAAAATCACAAATTATGTGTAATGGCTCAATGTATCCAAGTACTTTATGTCATTAGTGCTTGGATCCGCATTGTACAAAACTTTGTTGACCGACCATCGGCTTCAATCTCCGCGGCCAGTAGCTGAGGAGTGTTTGTCCTACTTTATAAAGCCTTTATGAGGTCAAAGATTTACGACAAACAAGGCAATCAGGCCATACGGTTTTATAAACAAAGGTACGCAGAGAGATATGTTATATTACTGTTTAACAGGAGAAATGTCTTCCAAAGAAAATAGTCCCGCTATCGGTTCCTTTCTTTAGTTGTCATGCCAAGCATGATCATGAAACCTCAGCTCCAATGTAAGAGCAAAAGATCGAGGATTTCGTTTGGGAGGCCAGTTAATAGCCCCAGGTAGTGATCGGCGACAGTCGAGGTCAAGCCGGAAACACTTCGGCCAATGTTATGAATGGCCCATCATTTAATATAGTCATCGGATCGCTGACCAGTTTACACCTATTGTGACATCAGTTTTGGCTTTCTCCATCGAGGTGCTTGACCATGCGAGCTGGAAGCACAATCGAGTGGTTCTCCTTTGCACACCTAGCCGAACAAAGCGGAACGTAGGAGGCAAGCGCGGGAGCCGGGCAACCCAACTATTGACCGAAGACACAGTTCGAAACTGATGCATATATAGCAATATCCGAGAATGTTTTTGCCGAATCTCTAAAGGTGTCCGACGTTGCACTGCGAGACTTGTGCTGAAACCACACAAATAGTTAAAAGTGCCAAAAGCTTGGAAAACCAAAAAACGTCAGTAAAAACATGACGTCCGAACAACATCAAGTGTTCGGTGCCAATCCGAAAATTGGACTTCAAAAAAAAAGTGCTTCTGCCATGCTTTTAACTTTGCAACGACTAAGAAGAAAAACACTTAGTATGAAACGGCTCAAATAAACATAAGATCCCCCAAGCGACTTGGGTAAAAGTTGACTATAAAATGTAAAGTGACATGTAGAATGCCTTCTAGCTGGATTGTAGATCGTTTGTCGTAGTGGACCTTTTCCCTTCAACCACTGGACCCAATAGTCCGGAGTGTGTCCGAATACCCTCGCGGTTATAAAAACCGGGGCATGCGTGGAGACCAGGCGTAGGGGTCATTAGTGCTTTATCAGACAAGTGCCCAACTAGTTATGTTATATTACATGGTTAGTAAGAAACATCTTCCAGGGATAATAGTTCCGTTAGGGGTTCCTTTCCCTGGGAGGCATGTCCGGACTTCGAAAAGAGCAGAAAAACATCTGGGGGCAGGTAAATAAATAGGTAAGAAATCATCTTTTAGTTCACCGACCGAGTATTCCCTTAAGAACGCTAGCTTTCGGCTTCACCCGGTCTGAGGTAGACATCCGCTGACCCGCGGTAACAATCGCAGAGGTGCTCCTTTACCACCTAGCCGAACAATCGGGAACGTAGGGGTAAGCACAGAGCCAGCAACCCAGCTTGGCCAAAACTTAAGTCATATCGATGCATATAATGGTGAATAAAAGGTACATGCGGAAGTATGACACATGTGTTGGGCATAAAGCCGAATTAATAAGCTTCATTAAAGAAGCCCCTGTGTATAATGAGCGGTGGCGCGTCAAGTGTCTTGAACAAAGTTTCAACAAGAAAATTTTTACAAGCAACTTTTTTCCGAAAAAGTATAATGCTTGGTCGAACCGAATACAAGTTAGAAATTTAAAAATTTGAGCATGAAGGCAACTTAGCTGGTTAATGTGTTCGGTATTGACGATGCGATCCGAGCTTGATGCGGGACAAGGTTCCATCCCCCAAGCCGGCCCCGAGGTGGCGAAGCAAAGAGCTCGGCACTGTGAAGTGGTGACATAGCACGGTCAATGCAGGACGGCAGAGTGATGCCGAAGTCCCTGGCATGGGGTAATGAAGTGTTGACGAAGCCCCCCGTCCAGCCGAGGTGACGTCAAAAGATATAGTCCGGCTGGATCATTTTCCTGGTTTATTTGTTGTAGCAATCCGAAGGAAGGTGATTCCCAAAATTGGGACTCGATCCGTGCACCCATTGCCTAGTCGGCTAGTGACGCCGAAGTGTCCGGAGTAGGTTGATGAAGAGATGGCGAAGCCCCCGGTCCAGCCGAGATGTCGAAGTAGGTCGGCGTGATGGACACCACTTGAAGAAGCAATAGTGCGGCCTGCCGATGCGGTCGTGACATGGTCGATGCCGGCTTGATGAAGCGACCGTGCGGCGATGCGGTATGCCCGCTCCGTGTAATCCGTGGGGCGGCGATGTTGGTGATGATTTATCCTTCGCGATGCTCGACTCTGTTCGCCTGCCGAGATGATGATCTGAAGAAGTTGAGCTCAGCTCAACAAAGTGACGACGTGTCTAGCGCAGGTCGGCAGCCGTGGAGCAATATTGCCGGACTGATTTGACACCAGCATGATGTTGAAGATCATGTTCAAAAGATCTTAAAGTCAGTGGGATGTGTTCGGGGACAAAACACAATACCTCGTACAAAACTTCCTTCAAAAGGATGTCGAAATCCCGTTCATAAAAAGCGAACTCGGGTCGGATTCGTTTCGCCTGAAAACAGATCCGAAAAGTGATGCACTAATCGGAAGGTTCCCAGAGTTTGGACGGTCGGATCGAGCTGAAATTTTGAGGGGTGGTAGATATAGGAATTCCGTGGCCGATCAACGGTTGGATCTTCCAAAGGAAGTCCGAGCTAGAATCTGGACACCACGCCCTAAACTCATCCGGATTCTCGTCCAGATTCAATGTGGCTCCGGTATATCGGAGATTGCCAGAGATTCCTCCATCGGAACTCGATGAAATTTTCCAGGGTTGTTGTAGACTCAATTCCGCACAATTCCACCGAAGCAATCGTTAAAACGATGCTTGAAGAGGCGTTGGCGGTGGACACAAGTCCGCTGTCCAGAAAAACAGTACGGTCGCCCTAGGGCAATGTTGACGTTGAGCCCCCGGGCTCCCTGGATGATCCCTCCATGATCTTGATAGAGATCGGAGTTGATGTTGATGAAGGCCCTCATCCAAACATGACGATCGGAGATAGGGTGCAGTCCTTGGTCGAACCAAGGTGACGGTCGAGCTGGTGGCGAAGATGCGAAGTTGCGGTGACTGCTGGGCGAGCCATCGACCTTTTGCCGGACACACATCGGAACTCTCAATGAAAGCACCAATGTCGGTGTCAAACCAGCGGATCTCGGGTAGGGGGTCCCGAACTATGCGTCTAGGCGGATGGTAACAGGAGACAAGGGACACGATGTTTTACCCAGGTTCGGGCCCTCTTGATGGAGGTAAAACCCTACGTCCTGCTTGATTACTATTGATAATGTGTGTTACAAGAGTGAATCTACCACGAGATCAAAGAGGCTAAACCCTAGAAGCTAGCCTATGGTATGATTGTTGTATATTGTGTATCTGTCGACTAGCCTGGCCTTGGTTTATATAATGCACCAGAGGCCTAGGATAACAAGAGTCCTAGCTGAATACGCCGGTGGGGGAGGAGTCCTTGTCTTGATCGCCAAGTCTTGTGGAATCTTCCTTGTATGCGGCAACTGTCCAGACTGGCCCATGAGTATACGGCCATGGGGGTCCTCGGCCCAATCCAACTGATCGGGAGACGACGTGGTGAGTACCCCCTAGTCCAGGACACCGTCAGCCACCGTGAGCCGTAAAACCCTACTCCTGCTTTGGTGGATTGATGGTGGGGGTGGAGAAACACAGTGTTCTTGCCCGGCAAGGTTGCCCGGGGCGAGAGCGGCTACGCGTATGAATGTTCTGGGGTCTGAATCCTTTCTACGGTTGCCATGGGCCTCCTTTTATAGATCAAGGGGTCACCACAATGGCAAATCAGTCTTTACGTACTGATTATATAGCAAACAATGCTATCATACCTAACTCTGCAGGCTGACAGAGCACATTACATGCGTCGCTTAGTGTCATACCTAACTCAGGGCATGTCGGGCTGTTTTGCCAGCTTCATGCCTACTTGTTTGACACGTCTCAGGATGGGTGTCGCTTGGAGGTATTTTCTGCAGGAAGTGGCTTCCCTGTGGTAGGGAGCAGGCACTTAGTCACTTAGTCACTTAGGAGCTTGACACCACACAGATCGACGATGTGCATCGCTGTGTGGTGGTGTGGTGGAGTGGTTTGCCTCCGTGAGCCCCGGCAGGCCTGCAGGGGCGATCTTGGCAGCTCGCTTCCGGGGTAAACCCAACCTCGGCAGGCTCGCCTGCCCGGCAACGGAGGCTCTTCTCGTAGTGGTACCTTGTCTCTCTGGCTAGTCTTGGTCTTCTTGATCTGCACGTTGGTCCTTCGAAGAACTAATTCCTCATGCTTTGATCTGATCTTGGCGCTAAAATCTTGTTCTTGGGCCTGTGCACAGTCTGGGCAACAGACCCAGGGTTTGTTGCACCGACAGTAGCCCTCGGGCCTGGCCCGAAGGCACTACCGTGCGTCGTCGGGGTAGTCCCTAACCAGTGCACAGGCAGGGGCGTAGAAGTGGTTGGCCCCTTGAGGTCCTCTTTGCTTCTTCATTAACTTGAGCCCAGACCAGTTTCCGGTTTTCTCGCGTGTCGTGCTGGACGTTTTGAGAAAATCTAGATCGTGGCCCGTGGATCGCCCACCTCCCATGATCACGGGGCAGAAACTGCCATCCCACTTGCCTCCCGCCCCGGGTGCATCCGCCGCATGTCCCGCATGCATTGTGTAGGGTAGGTGGCGGATGCGGAGGGTGCGGGGACGGGTGCCATGGCAGAAAACCAGGCGTCGTTGGTTGGCGCAGAATGTTGGCTCTAATTCCCCGAGCCGTTGGAGGCGCGGGGAAGTCGTATTGGGGGAACGGGGCAGTTTCTTCCTGAATGAGAAGCCATCCCCCTGCTTCGTCCCTCTGTAAAAGGGGGCGGGAGCTGTGTGTTTGTTTTCACACTCTCCTTCTGCCTTTCCTCAAAATTTCTTTGCTAGCCATGGAGAGAGGGCGAGGACCCGGTGGAGCTCCAGTGACAGCGACGAGAGCTTCTGCTCGGCAGCGTATCCCTCCTCCTCCTGACAATGCAGGGGCGGAACACGCCGTGAGAGGGGGGGAGAGAGGACGAGGTCACGATCGTCGTGGCGCCCGAGGGGGAGGACGGGGTGGTGCCCTGATTGTGCCCCTATTGGACGCTCCACCTCCGCTGGATGGCCACGTTGGAGACCAACCTATGGAGTTCATCATCAGGCTATAAAAGCCTCCGCATGGCCGCCTTTGCCTCCCTACTCCATTTGCGAGGGTGATGGAGCTTGAACATCCGCAGGCATTGAGGCTGCACATGAGGGGCTGCGGGAATGGTAGCATACGGGTGGATGTAGATTTCCCTGACCCTCACGTCATGTACTTCCGTCGAGGCTGGAAGACTTTTTCTCGTGCCCATATCTTGTCGGGAGGGCACGTCCTCCATTTTAAGTTAATGGAGGACGGTTTCCTTTCCGTCAATTTTTTTGGGAGCTCGGGTGCTCGCTTAGGGTGCTGCGCAGAGAGCTCAACCAACGACGAAAGCTCTTCCTCGAGGGATAGTGATGAGGAGGATAATGATGGTGATGATGACGACATTGACCGGGAGGGCGACACCTCTGACTCTGGTTGAGCATCAGCCGAACTTTCACCGTCAGGCGGCAGCAGCACCATCTGCATCTGCACCTCCTCTCTGGCAAGGTGATTTGCCAGGGAGTTGGGAGCAGGGGTGGAGGTAGTGCCTCTGGCTCCTCCAGCAGCTCCGTTAGCCCTGTCGTGTCCTGCTGGCCCTGGTGGTGGCGGTTGACTGGTCGCCTCTGCCGATCTCTTCACCGTCGTCCTCGTCTATGCCCTTCCGCCAAAGTGCCTAGGAGGAGAGTTACAAGAAAAGGCATCACGGGGCACTTATCTTTTTTCAATCTTAAATCTGTAGGCACTTGCCAAATTTTAGTTCAAATTATGTAATCTGTTGAATCCATGTTTGTGTCCTACAAGGTCCGTACTTGTTTGATCAGCAAATTAAAGAAAAAGATAAACCTTGTCAGGGACTTGTGCATGTAATATGTCCATGCAGGGGCGGAATGCCTCTATACTTCTAAGTAAACAAGTTTCCCCCGGAAGGCTACCCTGTCAGTACCCTCAGTTTCGTTGCTGGGGAATTAGGCCTACCGGGCACAAATCATGAAGAGGGACCAGCCCCCGCCAATCTTTTTTCACCAAAGGCCACTACGACCATCCTGACCGAAGCAACATTCGAGTCAAGGGATGTGAGCACCTGAGTTTCAAAAAGCGGTGAGGTTTTCTTATGCACAAGTCTTTACTTATAGAACGCATATGGACAAGAGAAAGAACTTATCTGTTTGGCTTACCTGAGATTGCAGTGTGGGCTTATATTTCCATATCCTCTTGAAGACCAAGTCCTTGGCAGGAGCCTGCAATTTATGCAGATGAAAATGATGCCAGATGTGATCTTATCTACATGAACATGCGATGCTCATGAAATTCTTATGCATGCATGCAACTTGTCGGGCCCCCCAACGCTTCATTCATTACTCTGTTGCTTAGGGTCTGCTCCTAGCTTTGTACAAGGGTTACATGCAACTGAGGCAAGGCCTGTACAAAAGGGTGGCTGCCGGGAAGGGCCCGACAGCTGCGCCTTACTGGTAGAACTTGTGGAGATGCTCAATATTCCATGAGTTTTGCAATTTAATGCCATCTCCGGTCTTGAGACGGACTGTGTCAGGTCTATTGATTCGTACTACCTGGTAAGGGCCTTCCCACTTTGGCGTCAACTTTTTTGCACCCTTGGTGGACTGAAAACGCCAAAGGACAAGATCGCATTCCTCAAAACACCAAGCATGAACCATGCTCCTATGATAGCGACGCAGGGCTTGCTGGTAGTGTGCGGCACGCGTAGCAGCCCGGAAACAGTTCTCCTCGAGAAGCACAGCGTCTTCACGCTAGTGCTGATCCTGCGCTACTTCATCGTAGGCAAGCACTCGAGGTGACCCGTAAATGAGTTCCGTGGGGATAACTGCTTCTGCCCCATAGACTAGGGAGAAGGGAGTCTGCCCGGTAGCTCGATTTGGTGTCTTTCTAAGGGACCAAAGAACCATCGGCAGCTCGTCGATCCATCGCCTGCTACACTTCTGTAGCTTATCAAATGTTCTCTTCTTGAGTCCTCGCAAGACTTCGGCGTTCGCTCTCTCAGCTTGTCCATTGCTTCTGGGATGTGCAATAGAGGCAAATGAGATCTTTCTTCTGAGGGCATGAACATATTGCATGAAGGTGCGGCTCATGAACTGGGTGCCGTTGTAGGTGATGATCCGGGCAGGGACCCCGAAGCGACACACCAATCCTTTCAAGAACTTGATAGCTGACTGAGCAGTCACCTTTCTCATAGCTTCTACTTCCGGCCACTTTGTAAACTTGTCGATGGCAACGAACAAGAATTCAATGCCCTCGGCAGCTGGGAGAAACGGCCAAGGATATCGAGCCCCTAAACCGAAAATGGCCATGACAAATGGATCTTCTGGAGAGCTTGGGCACGCAGATGGATGTTCTTGGAATGGAACTGCAGGCTTCACATTTGGTGTCTAGCTGGACCGCATCTTGGAGGGCTGGGGGCCAGTAGAATCCTTGCCGAAATGCTTTCCCAACCAACTGCCTTGATCCAATGTGGGCCGCAAATGCCTTTGTGTATTTATGCCACCAGTTCCTTTCCTTCTTCCCGGCAAATGCACTTCAATTTCACACCGTTGGGCCTTCTTCTGTATAGTATGTCATCGACAAACTGCTACATACTGGCCCTCCAGGCTACTCTTTCAGCTTCTTCTTTCTCTTCGGGAAGTTCTCCGGTTTGGATTAAGTGGATTATGTGCCTTTCCCAAGTTGGAGCCTGGGGCTTAGCAACAAGGACTAGCGACACCTCCTCATTCGCGGGGGCGTGTTCCTCGATTGCAGGGACTAGTGGCCCACTAGGAGGGTGCAGCCCAGCAATCGAAGGGGAGTTGTTTCTGGCAGGGTCCTTGCTAGGAGCCCCGGGAGGCTCTAGCGGGAGAGGCTTACTAGAGTCTAGTTTCCTCCTTTTTTGGGCCATTGTTGCTGGGGATACGAAGGGCTGAGAAAGATGGATAACAAAAGTTCCTGGTTCCACGGGAAGCTTTTGCGCAGCACACTTTGAAAGATGATAAACAATGCTGTTTTCCGCACGAGGTACGTGCTCTGTTTGCAATCCGTCAAATCGCTCCTCCAGTCTTCTCACTTCCTCAACGTACGACTCCATCAATGGACTTCGGTAATCCTTGTTGACTTGTCTCACCACAAGTTGTGAATCTCCTCGAATGATCAGCTTCTTGATTCCCAATTCAGTGGCAATCCTGAGCCCGGCAAGGATCCCTTCATACTCTTTTGTATTGTCACTCACCTCCTCCCGGTGAAAATGCCACTAGACGACGTACTTCAGGTGCTCTACAGTGGGAGCAACGAGAAGCGCGCCAGCCCCTGCACCTTGTAGGGAGAAGGCACCATCGAAATACATGATCCATTCTTGGGGTGCTTCCTTGTCGGGAATAACTGTTTCCAGCACTTCTTCATCAAGGGTTGGCGTCCATTTTGCAATAAACTCTGCCAATGCCCTGTTCTAAATTGTTGATGTGCTTTCGAATCTTTGGAGAAAGCTGGATAACTCGAATGCCCACTCCACTATTCTTCCGGTAGCCTCAGGGTTTCGGAGTATCCTTTGCAAAGGAAAGCGGGTGACAACCGTGATCTCATGGGCTTGGAAGTTGTGGCGCAGTTTCCTTTAGGCCATGACAAGGCCAAAAATCAACTTTTGCACACCAGAGTACCTGGATCTAGCCCCTGCAATAGGGAGCTAACGAAGTACACTGGGCGCTACACCACTTTCTTCCTTGCCGCGTCCTTGGGTGGTCTCAGCTGCCGCGCTCTTCTTTGACCTGATCCATATCTGGCCTTGTCGGGCCTATCTCACTCTCCCCCCGTAAGGGACAATAGTTGAGGCTGCTGCTTCCTCTACTTCCTGCTGCGCCACTAGTGTGCACAAACCACTTGATTAGTTGCCGCTAGATATAGCAGCAACGGCTCTTGTGGTTTAGGGGCAACCAAAGTGGACACAAAGGACAAGTAGGTCTTCAAATCTCGCAGTGTTGTATCTGCTTCCGGGGTCCACTTCATGGGTCCTGCCTTCTTCAAGATCTTGAAGAACGGCAAGGCGCGCTCGGCAGACTTGAAGATGAACCTGCTAAGGGCGGCAATGCACGCTGTCAAACGCCTTACATCCTTAACTATCTTAGGTCCCTGAATATGCTCGATAGCTTTGATCTTATCGGGGTTGGCCTCTATCCCACGATGGGACATAAAGAAACCCAGTAGCTTGCTAGAGGGGACGCCAAACACGTACTTCTCCGGGTTCAGCTTCAAGTTGATCTTGCACAGATTAGCAAACATCTCCTCTAAATCCTGGATGAGGGTTGATTTGTCTTTGTTCTTGACCACAATATCGTCCATATAAGCTTCAATGTTCCTGTGCATGTGACTCAAAAGCAATCTGTACAGCTCTTGCAAAAATGGACCAGACACTCTTCAACCCGAAAGGCATGCGCATGAAGCAGTATGTGCCACATGGGGTGATGAATGAGGTCTTCTCTTCGTCTTCCTTGGATAGAAAAATCTAATGATATCCAAAGTATGAATCCAGAAAAGAGAGCGAATCACATCCTGAAGTGGAATCTACAATTTGGTCGATGTGCGGCAAGGGAAATGGGTCCTTCGGGCAGGCCTTGTTAAGATCTGTGAAATCTATCAAAGTCTCCATTTTACGTTAGCTTTGCGCACGACCACTGGGTTTGCTAACCACGTTGGATGCAGTACTCCTCTGACCAGAGGTGCCTCAAGTTTCTTGATCTCTTTTGCAATGAATTGTTGCTGCTCCAAGGATTTCTTTCGGACCTTCTCCTTGACGGGTCGGGCTTGTGGGAAGACAGCAAGGTGGTGCTCGGTTACCTCCCTGGGAACATCGGGGATATCAGATGGTTGCCAAGCAAACACATCGACATTCGCCCGCAGGAAGGCAACGAGCGCGCTTTCCTATTTTTCATCAAGGGTGGCAATGATAGTAAATGTACTGCAACAGCCTTGGATTTCTTGCTGTGGGAACTCTCCGGCAAGTCATCAATATGCGCAGCATACTCCGAAGAGGTACGCTTCCAGGATTCCTTGCTGGTATCTCTGCTAGCTCTCTTATTTCCTTTGGTTTCCATGGAGGGAACCGTGGCTTCCGCGGTCTCTGCTGCTACTGCGTCCCAGTACATCTTATCCATGCAAATAATTGCGTCCTTCTCGTCTGATGGAATGGAAATGACTCCCATCGGCCCTGGCATATTCAAGGTGTTGTAGGCATAGTGGGATGCTGCTACGTCTTGAGCTTGCGTTGTTTTTCCCCGGAAAGGAGAGGATGATGCAGCAGAGTAGCGTAAGTATTTCGCTCAGTTTTTGAGAACCAAGGTATCAATCCAGTACGAGGCCACACGCAAGTACCTCATACCTACACAAAACAAATAGCTCCTCGCAACCAACGCGAACAGGGGTTGTCAATCCCTTCACGGTCACTTACGAGAGTGAGATCTGATAGAGATGATAGATAATATTTTTGGTATTTTTGGTATAAAGATGCAAAGTGAAATAAAAGGCAAAGTAAAAAAGCAAAGCAATAATAAAGCATAGGAAGATTAATATGATGAAAATAGACCCGGGGGCCATAGATTTCACTAGTGGCTTCTCTCAAGCGCATAGGTATTTTACGGTGGGTGAACGAATTACTGTTGAGCAATTGACAGAATTGAGCATAGTTATGAGAGTATCTAGGTATGATCGTGTATATAGGCATCACGTTCGACACAAGTAGACCGACTCCTGCCTACATCTACTACCATTACTCCACTCATCGACCGCTATCCAGCATGCATCTAGAGTATTAAGTTAATGAAAACAGAGTAACACCTTAAGCAAGATGACATGATGTAGAGGAATAAATTCATGCAATATGATAAATACCCCATCTTGTTATCCTCGATGGCAACAATACAATACGTGCCTTGCAACCCATTCTGTCATTGGGTAAGGACACCGCAAGATTGAACCCAAAGCTAAACACTTCTCCCATTGCAAGAACTACCAATCTAGTTGGCCAAACCAAACGGATAATTCAAAGATACTTGCAAAGATAATTCAATCATACATAAAATAATTCAGAGAAGATTCAAATATTGCTCATAGATAATCCTGATCATAAAGCCACAATTCATCGATCTCAACAAACACACCGCAAAAAATAGATTACATCGAACAGATCTCCACGAGAGTGGTGGAGAACATTGTATTGAGATCCAAAAAGAGAGAAGAAGCCATCTAGCTACTAACTATGGACGCGAAGGTCTAAGGTAAACTACTCACACTTCATCGGAGAGGTTATGATGATGATGTAGAAGCCCTTCGTGGTGGATTCCCCTTCCGGCGGAGCTCCGGAACAGGCCCCAAGATGGGATCTCGTGGATACAGAAAGTTGCGGCGGTGGAATTAGGTTTTTTGGTCCGTATTTGATCTGTTGGGGGTACACAGGTATATATAGGAGGAAGGAGCACGTCGGTGGAGCTTCGAGGGGCCCACGAGGCAGGGGACGCGCCCTAGGGGTGGGGGCGCCCTCCACCCTCGTGGCTGCCTCATGGCTTTATTGACGGAGGGTCCAAGTCTCCTGGATCTTATCTGATGAGAAAATCACGTTTCCGAAGATTTCATTCCGTTTGGACTCCGTTTGACATTCCGTTTCTTCGAAACACTGAAATAGGCAAAAAAACAACAATTCTGGGCTGGGCCTCCGGTTATTAGGTTAGTCCCAAAAGTAATATAAAAGTGGAAAATAAAGCCCAATATGGTCCAAAACAATAGATAATATAGCATGGAGCAATCAAAAATTATAGATACGTTGGAGCGTATCGGGCATCTAAGCTTAATTCCTGCTCGTCCTCAAGTAGGTAAATGATAAAAGAGAATTTTGATGCGAGTGCTACTTGGCATAATTTCAATGTAACTCTTCTTAATTGTGGTATGAATATTCAGATCAAAAAGATTCAAGACAAGAGTTCATATTGACATAAAAATATTAATACTTAAAGCATACTAACTAAGAAATTATGTCTTCTCAAAATAACATGGCCAAAGAAAGTTATCCCTACAAAATCATATAGTCTGGCTATGCTCTATCTTCACCACACAAAGTATTTAAATCATACATAACCCCGATGACAAGCCAAGCAATTGTTTCATACTTTTGACATTCTCAAAACTTTTTCAATCTTCACGCAATACAGGAGCGTGAGCCATGGATATACCATTATATGTTGAATAGAATGGTGGTTGTGGAGAAGACAAAAAGAGGGAAGATAGTCTCACATCAACTAGGCATATCAACGGTCTATGGAGATGCCCATCAATAGATATCAATGTGAGTGAGTAGGGATTGCCATGCAATGGATGCACTAGAGCTATAAGTATATGAAAGCTCAACAAATGAAACTAAATGGGTGTGCATCCAACTCACTTGCTCACGAAGACCTAGGTCAATTTGAGGAAGCCCATCATTGGAATATACAAGCCAGGTTCTATAATGAAAAATTCCCACTAGTATATGAAAGTGACAAAACGAGAGGATCTCTATTATAAAGATCATGGTGCTACTTTGAAGCACAAGTGTGGTAAAAGGATAGTAACATTGTCAGTTCTCTCTTTTTCTTCTCATTTATTTTATTTTTTTATTTGGGCCTTTTCTCTTTTTTTATGGCCTTTTTTTTCTTATTTTTCGTCCGGAGTCTCATCCCGACTTATGGGGGAATCATAGTCTCCATCATCCTTTCCTCACTTGGGACAGTGCTCTAAAAATGATGATCATCACACTTTTATTTTTATTACAACTCAAGAATTACAACTCGATGCTTAGAACAAAATATGACTCTATGTGAATGCCTCCGGCGGTGTACCGGGATATGCAATGATTATTAAGTGACATGTATGAAAGAATTATGAACGGTGGCTTTGCCACAAATACGATGTCAACTAAATGATCATGCTAAGAAATATGACAATGGTGGAGCGTGTCATAATAAACGGAATGGTGGAAAGTTGCATGACAATACATCTCAGAATGGCTATGGAAATGCCATGATAAGTAGGTATGGTGGCTGTTTTGAGGAAGGTTTATGGTGGGTGTATGATACCGGTGAAAAGTGTGCGGTATTAGAGAGGCTAGCAATGGTGGAAGGGTGAGAAAAATGCGTATAATCCATGGACTCAACATTAGTCATAAAGAACTCATATACTTACTGCAAAAATCTACAAGTTATCAAAGCAAAGTATTACGCGCATGCTCCTAGGGGGATAGATTGGTAGGAAAAGACCATCGCTCGTCCCCGACCGCCACTCATAAGGAAGACAATCAATAAATAAATCATGCTCCGAATTCATCACATAACGGTTCACCATACGTGCATGCTACGAGAATCACAAACTTTAATACAAGTATTTCTCAAATTCACAACTACTCAACTAGCATGACTCTAATATTACCACCTT
This sequence comes from Aegilops longissima, assembly GCA_021605205.1. Taxonomy (NCBI): domain Eukaryota; kingdom Viridiplantae; phylum Streptophyta; class Magnoliopsida; order Poales; family Poaceae; genus Aegilops; species Aegilops longissima. The sequence goes on along the minus strand of CM038679.1, from coordinate 214,919,513 downwards.
CATATCTCAAAACAATTATCAAGCATCAAACTTTTCTTAGTATTCAACACACTCAAAAGAAAGTTATACAAATCTTGAATACCAAGCATATTATTATTAAGCAAATTACCATGCTATTTAAGACTCTCAAAATAATCTAAGTGAAGCATGAGAGATCAATAATTTCTTTAAAACAAATACACCACCGTGCTCTAAAAGATATAAGTGGAGTACATAGAGCAAAACTATCAAGCTCAAAAGATATAAGTGAAGCACATAGAGCAAAACTATCAAGCTCAAAAGATATAAGTGAAGCACATAGAGCAAAACTATCAAGCTCAAAGGATATAAGTGAAGCACATAGAGTATTCTAACAAATTCCAATTCATGTATGGCTCTCTCAAAACGTGTGTACAACAAGGATGATTGTGGTAAACTAACAAGCAAAGACGCAAATAATACAAGACGCTCCAAGCAAAACACATATCAAGGTGAAGCTCGCTTACGCCTTTTGACTAATGCAACGTACCCTCGCCCAAGCAGTGGACATGCATCAGTTCATTCCATGTCAGATTGCCAGAGGCATACACTGTAGTACCGAACATGCGGAGTACCATCATTGTTCCACTTCATGAAGAGGCGAAGAGCCAAGCGCAAGGTTTAGTAGTACGAGTAGTACTACTACTAGAACCACATGGCGGAGCCTCTGTATTCTTATTTTTTTAATCTCTGATAAAGTACACATTTATTCCGAAGAAGGGCGAAAAACGGCAGCCCAACATGTAATGATGATATCGATCAACCATGCTCGAATATATCTTGGCCTCCGTGCGAGCCCGTCTGTGTGTTCTCACTCCTCGTCTCTCTCAAGGAATGGCGGGTTGTCCATTTTGCCGTAAATTGAGATCGGTTTGCTCACACTCTGGTCCCACATGTTAGTGATATGCCAAGAGGAGGTGCGTTGACCGACTGGCCATACGCGTACTTGGTTTTGCACCTTCATACTACTCCTCCCTCATCACGGTTCTGGTAGCGCTTCATTATGATGCATTTCTATCAATGCATTTCCACCACCAGAGAGACTTTAGACGTGTTTGGTTTAATGCTCAATTAATTAGGGCGTGTATATGAGCACTTGTGTCTGTACTGATGCTCAAAAAAAATTAGGGCGATGTAACCGCAATCAAGTCCAAAATTAGGGCATGAATGTGTGTACCCGGGGTGGAAGCACTGCATGCATGTGTGTACGCATTATTTCCTCTAGTAATAGACGTCGTGCTATAACTACCAATGCTATTTTTCAGGCCGATCGCTAGTCGCCTTGGTCCCAGAGATTTTTTCTTTTTCTGAAGCGCGCTCTATAAACAGTGACGGATGGAGTAGTATGAGCGGATTCAAAGAAGAGCGTATTGATGGTTGCTTCTTCCGAGCAACTTATAGTGGGAAAGGTGGGGCTTATGATTTGACTGCTCATTACTCACTATTAATGCGGCGCAACGACCGGGCTAAGTCTCCCATGCGGCTCTGCACTACCCCCTTGGTTCTTAAATATACTCCGGAGTATTTGACTTTCTAGAGATTTCAACAAGTGGCTACTCAAATGTTTGTCTTTTTAGAGATTCAAATGGACTACTACATACAGATGTGTATAGACTTATTTTAGAGTGTAGATTCACTCATTTTTTTCCGTATGTAGTCACTTGTTGAAATCTCTAGAAAGACAAATATTTACGAATAGAGGGAGTACACAGACGAAGCAAAATGAGTGAATCTACACTCTAAAATATGCCCATTTGAAATTTGTAAAAAGATAAATATTTAGGAACGAAGGAGTATAATTTTGTGCATGGCACATGGACCCGGATGCCGAAGAGGCTGCTGGCAATGCTATCAAGCTTCCAGCATTTGTTTACATAATTGACGTACTATACAAAGAATTTTCCAGCAACATGAAATTGTACAATGGTGTCTGCTTTCAGCTTTTGTTTCGCGTGTCTTGCCATCGATGCTCTTTCAGAAACAATAAAAAACTATCTTCCTTGCTAATGCATCTCAATTATTAGCAGATAAGAGCTAATATTTATATCACAACTGAAGACAAAGTTGTGAGAAGGAGTTAAATTAAAATTGATCCATGCTTTCATTGGCAGCAACGTCCCCCCAGCTCTGTCTAAATCAGCAAGGCATGTTGGGAAAAAAAGTAGCTGTCTGGAGCATGCAACATTCCGATCATTTTGTGCAGTTCCACTAAAATAGAGCTGAGCGTCCCTGTTCCGGAGATATTAAGTGTGATTACGATAATAAAGGACTGATGATGAAACAATAAACACACAAATAGAAGCCGGTCACCTTTGTCTCTCTTAAGACTCACTAGTTGGATAAGATTAGGCTCGAAGTTGGATGAGGAGGATAGAGCAAAAGCAATCTCCCTTTGTGCAGTTGCACTGAAATGTAGAGACATTGCCCGTGTGAAATATTGGTAGAACTGCACAAAATACTCTTAAGAAAAAAGTGATTTGTGTAGTTCACCAAAAGGTCGCAATAGCAACGAGGTGAAATGGATAGCCCTATTTGCAAAAAAGAGGTAGAAAGGAAACAATTACTGGCCAATAACAGTTGATGACACATGCGATGACAAAAAAGAAGCATATCCATTGTCCTAAGGGAAGATAAAAACACGGTTGTGTTTATCTAAAACGGTGTGAGGACGAGATTGCAATATGGAAAGTACGCCGGACGAGCTACGTTTTGGGCAAAGAACTATCGAAGGTCCACATGCAGCGACGTGGGAAGACGGGCAGTGGAGCAAGGCCGGATGGGATACCTGGAGGTCGTCGGGATGTAACTAGGTCAGCGACGGCAGGCAGAATCTGCCCATACTGCGGTAGCAAGTAGGAGGAGTAGGCCCTACCGTGCCGGAGCTTTGTCAGAGAGAACGGCGTGTACCGTAGATCGGGATGTGCTGCCTCGGCGCCGTCGAACGGAGAAATGATGCACGTCCTCCCTTTCCGCTGGTGGACGGATTTGTCCGGATCAGTGACCAATGGTGAGAGAGAGAGAGAGAGGCCACCGCAGCCTTGTGTGAGATACTCTGAAGAGAGACAAAACCAGACAGACAGGCTCCATTGTATATAGTGGAGCAGACTACCTTTTTCTCCATAAAAATCATTTTATATTCTGTGTACGTGCCATTGAGCGATATAACTTCATTTAAAAATAACGCGCCAACGCATCAAGTCGAACTTTGTTTCGTGCACGCGTGGTACACGACCTCCGTAGGTAAACAACCGCTACACGCGTTCAAATTAGCACGAGGGCTGCCATTTCGTACAGAAAAGAGCTCCACCGTGTACCCGCGCGGGTGTGGCTGGGCACGAAGCGTGAGTACGTGCAAGGTGCACCTATTCTCTTCTTGTATACATACACCACCTACGTGGGGTTGTGTGAAAGGATACAAACGTAGAGAGATATAGTGTGTGGGTTCGTGAGAGTTTTTTTTGGGGGGGGGGGGGGGTTAATCAAAAAATGTAACATATGTAATGTGTGTGAAATAGAGTCCTGGATATATCATATATATAGAGGGGGCGATCCACGAGAAGAGAATGGAGGTATCATCGGCTTGAGGTGTCCATAGAATCGAAGACATGGATGATGTGTGTGTGTGCGCGCGCGATCAATAAAGAGTGCCATCGAATTTGTGTGTGCCCACATCAAAGATATTGAGTGGCTGGCCTACTGGAACATGAGAGGCGACAGGTGCAGTTTGTCTCTGTGGCATGGATACCTACCTACAGTGCTCGACTATCGGTGTGTGGTGGGGGGGGGGGGGAGGGAGGCCTAATTAACTATAGAGGTACAATGGCTGGTATATGTGTGGAGGAGGAGAGAGGCCTACCTCATGTATTAAGGGAGGTCGATCTACCTCATGTATTAAGGGAGATCGATCGACATCCATGCATATGTGTAGGATAGGAATAAGGTTGGCAGAGAGACAGAGATAGAGTGTTGGAGGGGGTGGTAGTGGAGTTGCTTCTAACAAATGGTGGGATAGGCTTGCTAGACAACCGGAGGGCACACTTGCAATATCAATAAGAGAGGGGATGGCTGCCTGTCTGTGCATGTGCGTGTGAGAGACGGGTCAGGAGGCATGCACGAATGATGAGGGGGAACGATATGGCTATGGTAAGCGGACATAACTACATAGGAATATCGATCGTAATTTGTTAGAGAAAGGAGAGACATAACTTGTGAGGTATGTCGATCGATGGGGGGGAATAGTTAAAGTCGACCTAGGTATATGTTGGGAGATCGATCGGTATACATGCATGTGTGTGTTAGAAGCAAATGAGGCACGGGGAGAAGGATAGAGAGAGAGGGATGCATCTAGGAGGTGGTGCGAGAGTCATACTATATCGAGGGGGAAGGAGTGTGCGAGTAAGAGATCGATGAAAAGAGTGGTGGGAGTGAGGCATGGACGGTGATAAGAGAAGAGGGGAAGCTTGTGTTTGTGCTAGACACACCTGGCTAGAGAGGCATATCGATCAATGTGTGCTGTAAAGAAGGAGCTGGGGGGCCTACACACACCATGGGTGAACGACCTAAAGTGAAAAGACGAATTTGCGCGATGGAGCTAGAGAATGCTGAGGGAGGGTGAGAGGGATGCGGGCGTGTGCATGCATGAGAGAAACTTAGCGCTAGCTACAAAGATAAGAGGATTATGTGGGTGTAAAAGATGAATAGAGATCATACTTCATTATAAAAAGCAAATACGGATATTTGAAGAATTTATCATAATGTTTTAAACCGACGCATGTGTGAATATATATAACGGTGATACACATGGTGTGGTTATGAACATGTTATACTACATATAATATATTTTATCTCTACTCTTATAAAAATGGAGTTGTTGATGATGGTGTGCCTGCCATCCTGCAATATAGGCCGTCCAATTTATATATGACGGATAGGAAGGAAACTATGGAAATTTTGAAAAAAGATACCCACACCCCTCTCCATATTTACAAATTAGGCCTCCCCTTGATCATGTTGATGTTCTGTGGAACGCATGGGCATCTTGCTAGTACTACGTATAATATATAGAACATTGATCATAATTTAGGCTAATGTGTGGCTTTTGCAGCTTAGGTCTAAATACTTGTCATAATGTAGGGGGCGGGGCACTATACTATGTGTGATAAACACGGTGTACAAATATGGAACATGGTTTAGATTATTAATATATAGTTAGTACATCAAATGTACTATTATTTGTAATCAGCATCAAATGTATTCAAAAAGTAGAATTCGAGCTCATGTAGTACACATAGTTCATATCTATCTCTATAGTAATCATGTGGTGTGGTATTAAGGTAATACATGAATGATGGTTGAAGTTGGCAACAATCATGATTGTAGATTCTTACTGAAATAGAGAAACGAATTCAAATTCAGTTCGAATTGCCGCGGTAGTATAGACGTTTGGAATGCACTAAAATGTTGGTATGAGTAGTTTACATGCATTACACAGCAAGCGAAATTTAATTGGACATAACATGGATTCATACTCCCTCCTTCCATCTATATAGGGCGTAATGCGTTTTTAAGACCGCCTTTGACTATTGACAAGATTAATAGTACATGACATGCACAATGTGAAAATTATATCATTGAAAGAACCTTTCAAAGACGAATTTAACGGTGTGCTTTGTGTAAGTTGCATGTCATATATTATTGCTCTAATATTTGGTCAAAGTTAGCGTCCAAAAACGCATTAGGCCCTATATAGATTGAAGGAGGGAGTAGCTTTGAATAGCATTTTTATAGTAAAACGGGAAAGACTCTCTCTTTGTGTGGTGTGAATAGTTTTTTTTTCTTTTTGGTTGAGGGAAGTGCGAATTGATTTGGTACATACAAGTACAATATTACACGTTAGGCTTGTCCCTAAAATTCAACCCGCGCCTTGTTATATCCCGAAAATTCATATATCGTGCTCCCAAAACTGGCGCCTTCACAACCCGTGCCTTGCTATCCCGAAATTACAACGTGCGCGAAAACTCCTCCAGCTGCCAAATCCCGACAGGCGAAATCCCCCTTCTAACCCTAAGCCGAAAGGGCCTCTAGTTCAAATCGGTGGGGGGTACTTTTGTAACACAACCTACATTTTGGACAAGCGCGTCCCTAAGTCATGGTTCACCCCCTCCCATCGCCTCCTTTTTGCCATACGAAATCCCAGGCCGCCATAACCTCTCCGCTCCAGCCGCGAAACCCCACCCTCCTCCGTCCGCCACCTCACCGCTGCCCAGCCGGAGCCTCTTCCCTGACGACATCGTCCATCGCAACAGCTCGACGTCCCTCGTCCACCTACCCGGATGAGGATCCGTCGTCCATCTCGTCGTCCCGCCAGTTTAGCCGCCCCGTCCTCCACCTCCAAGGAGCTGCTTCGACGACTGCCTTGTCTATCGCGGCTGCTCCATCCCCACAACGCCGCCTTAACCTGCTCCACCGGAACCGCAACATCCTCACCGACTCCTCGAACGAAGCCGACGCCTACTCGGCACCACCAAAGAGGTTGTACACTCATCGCATCGCACCTTCTCCTTAACTCGACCTCCCGGCGCCGACGGTACTCCATCCCGCACTCCCATGGAGCGGCTACCTTGAAGTCGGTGCCGCGGGAGACATCTCCACGGCAACTCTCCCCTAGTGCGAGGCCCCTTCGGCAGTGGCCTCCATACCAGCCGGATCTGCTGCTGCTGCTCCGGCTCTCGCTCGCTCGCTCGTGCTGCTGCTGCTACTGCTCCAGCTCTTGCTCTATCGCTCGCTCGCCCAGCTGCTGCTGCTCCAGCTCTCGCTCGCTTGCTCGCGCTGCTGCTGTTGCTCTCCCCCTCGCTCGTGCTGCTGCTCTGCTCCAATTTAGCTACACTTCAGTCAACTGAATCAACTTTTGGGTCAGTCAATTTTCAGGGGGGGGGGGGCTCGCCGGAGTTAAATGAAGAACCACCCGCAGCGGGGACGGGGGCTCACCGGAGAGGTACCCCACTATCTATCTTAGGGTTCAGGGTGGGGAGTGGGGGCCTAGAGGGCTGGCCGGAGCGGCGGCGGACCGGCGGTGGGGAGTTGTTTCGGGGCGGCGAGGCGGCACTGGGGCCGGCGGTTCGGCCTGTGGTGGCTGGCGGCTCAGGGGGGTGCAGGTTGAAGATGAACTGCAGGCCCTCCCTAAACTACATGTCAAGTGCCTCTCTGCTACCATTGTGTTCAGTTTTGACAGTAACATTCAGATTCCACAGTCAATTTGAATTTTGACAGTTAAGTTCAGAGACAACAATTTTTACCTCATCTATTGTAGTCAGGTGGTTTTTGGTGATGTAAATTTTACATCTATTTTACATCATCTATTGGAGATGCTATTATAATCCCACTTGAGATTGACGATGCCTGTCTTGTGCTGCTTCAGCCTTGGCGTCTTACGGCTCACCGGAGCTGCTCCAACGACGAGCGATCCATCACTGTGAGCAGTGCCACAGGACGCCGTCTCTGATTCCTCAGATCTTCCTCCACACCTCCGACAGTCACCTCTGCCTCAACTGCTTCAGTGACCAACCCAATGATGATGAGGTCGACACGGCTACGGCAAAGAGGTTGTACACTTGTTGCATCACTTATTACTATACATTCATGTCGATCCATTAGGGCTATTTTGGTTCAACGGAAAAACATAGCAATAGGGAATTTTCCAATGTCACTCTACTATTCAATTATTCATGCATTTTGTTGAAAGGAATGAAGCAAAATATCCACCTGGACCTACTTTTCAAAATCCTATGCATGAAAACAAGACCAAGTGCATTGGTGGCAGAATAACATTCTAACTGTACACGCTTTCATATGGTTTCACTTTATTTTGGCCATGTTTCTTTGCATTCCTCTGCTCTTCCAATTCCTGTAAACCAAACATCCAAGTTGACAGAAATCATGTGTTTACAAATGCTCTGTTTACCATGTGCATTCCTATCCTATTCCGGTGTTTTTCCTATCTCTGCGTTTTTAGAATCATGCAAGCCAAATGAGCCCTTACAGAATTACTTCAGTTACATGTAGGTGTCGAAGGGAACTTTGTGTGGTTTGTCCTGCTCCTGCCGCGACGTCGTCCACCTCACCTGAGCTACTCCGTTGACAGAAACATCCACCAAACCAGACATCACGACTCCTGACCTCTTTCGCCGCCTCAGATCTCCTTCCCTGCCGCCGGCACCCACAGCAATGGCATCACCATCATCGACTCAACAGATGAACCTGAGGAGTACACGGGTCCACAAGAGAGGTCGCACTCTTTTGTTTCTTCTTATGTTATGGATTGCTTAAAATTACCTGCTACTTTATCGTCCTGTTCACCTCTTGGACTCCAAGTCAGGTCCAAATTAATGTTCAAACTTGAGTTCTAAATTAGTTGTGGGGAACATATCGAGGAAGCAATGAATAGTATCTCTGTCTAATATTTGGTTCACCTAGGGTATGCCTATGTTGTTCATCTTGGGTGGGAAACAAATAGTAAAGCAATCATCATCTGTCTTTTTATTAAACTAAAGCAATCATCAGCCTGCTATCATTATTTTTGGATCCATCCACTGGTTGTTACCATTACTCTAAATTTTTGCATGGTCTCCTTACATAATCTCACCATATTATTTTTTGTATGCATGTCAGATATTCTACACAGTCATGATGAACATGTAGCAAAAAAGAGAAGAGTTTTGCGCGGAAATACAATGTCATGCAGACATCGCTCCATGGTGGGTTCAATGGAAAACCCTCCCCACCCCTCTCCAGTTTGTAATCCAGAGGAAGATATACATTACGAGGCGGATTCAGGGCCTTGTGACCACTCCTATTTACCCCCCAAGGTGTTTGCTCTACCTTTGCATGATGATGTTAGTCATATCATGCATATGTTGCCTTGCAGTGCCTACTTTTGACATCACATATGGCATCTGCTTAGTTTAGACATGTTCTGTAATGCCACCTGTTTAGTTTCTATATCATATATGGGAATTATGCAGTCTCATGTCTTTCAGCCAGCCATAATATATGTGAAATGTGCAATGCCATCCGGTTTAACTAGGCATCATATATTTGAATGATATCTTGCCCATCCTTTTCTTCATTACATTTACATTTGTCGACAATGTTTGTACATTAAACTACTCTTCCTGTGAATCAGCCATTTGGGTGGGAGATTGAAAAATCTGGAGCGAAAACAAGGCCTTCAGAGCAGACAGTGCTACCTGTTGAACCAGATCTCTTGTTGGGTCCCGATAGCTCCTCAGAGATGGATTCAGAGACAGATGACCAGTCATGTTCCCCCACCGAGGTGTATGCTCTAACTTGGCACGATTATACTGCTCATATCATGCATATGGTGTCTTGCATTGCATAGTTTAGACATCATATACACAATATTCAACACCATGTTCTTAGTTCAGACATCATATCTAATGCCCTCTGTTTAGCATATAAATCACATATGTGAATTAAATGATGCGATCCTGATTACTTAGATAACATGTAGGTGAATTATGTCATGCGATCATGTTTAGTTATTCATCATATATTTATGTTATGCTAGGCTATCTAGTTTAGATAGACATCATATATGTGAAATTATGTCATGCTATCCGTTTTAGTTAACCAATATACATGTCAACTATTTCATGTCCTCTTTTTTCCACACTATCTATTGCATCTGTCTCTCACACAATATCTGTACATTCAACTATGTTTCCTGTTTATCAGCCATCTGAATTGGAGCGGGTGATACCAGCATCTAGCGGACTAAAAACACGGTCTTCAAATAAAACAGTGCTACCTCTTGGTGGAGATAGCACCCCGGTTGTACATGCACGAGAACCAGCCCTACCACACATAACCCAAACTCTCGCAGATTGTACCCCTACTGCGATGGACAGAGAACCAGCTTCACCCAATCTAACCCCAACCCCAGCAGATAGTAACCCAGTTCCTGTTGACACAGCACCATCTCCACCCCAGAGCTGCCAAACAAGAGCATTTAGTAAGGAAGCTCCAGTGCCCAAAGGGCCACTACTACCACGGCGAACCCCAACTCCACCAGTTAGTACGCCTATTCCTGTGGAGGAAGCACAACCAGTTAGTCGTAGTTTAGCATCTATCGCATTTGATGTTGTTAAATCGTATATGCGTATCTTCCCATCTTGGAAATATTATACTGAAGATGAAGGAAAATGCCAGTTGCAGGTGTTTTTCCAGGAGTTATGTGTAAGTAATGTTATTCATGTCAATTACTTTGCTTTGTCCCATAGATCCTACCTCCATGATGGTTATAATACAACAAATTTTCCCACTTTTATCTATACAGAAGGACCGATTTGGAAACTCGGGATGAGGTAACCTGTGCTAATACCTCTGCTATCTTCAAGAATGCTTGGTGGCAGTATCAGAATTACCTGAAGAAAACGTACTTCATCGGTAAAGAAACTCATCAAATTCCCTTACATTCTCCTGAGACACATTTACTGGACGATCACTGGGAACACCTTGTTCTGTACTGGTCCCGAACCAAGAATGTGGTAAGGTCTATGAGCTCATTTTCTATTTTTAAGTACTATATTCTTGCATCTTACTATACTCTGTTCATGTAGAACAAGTGCCTAAACCTGAAGAACAACTGTTCTAATTTAAGATTCCATTGCTGTCATAGTTCAAAAAAGTGCTAGGCATTAATTGTGCGTTTTGCCACCACCTTGCGCTTTACTGACCAAAGTGCATGCTTATGCGCAGTTATGCACAGATTAAGCGTAGTTATGTGCAATGCGTTTCGCCAACGCCTAGAGCCTCGGCGCGCTTAAGCGCTCGCTTAGGCGCGCCTTTTTTTAACTATGATTGCTATCGTGCATACTGCTTTGCTCTTGTATCACTGTATTTACTCATACAAACTTATTTTTAAATTGAAGGATCCAATCGAAACTCCAATGGCACAGCAGGTATGTTCACGCATGTTTCTTTAATAGGCTTGCTCTTATCAATAGCTCCATTGATTTCAATTTCAATTGTGTATACAGTTGACTTCTCATATCATGAACATTACTAGCATCACAACAGAGCCAATAGTCTTGATGTACATGTAGACCCGTGGTACCAATCTGAAATCTTGTTGTGCCGTGTAGTTTCCCACGCTTTGTATTCTTTCACTGCTGCTTTGACTTGAACTGATATGATTTGAACCGTGTCTCTATTTTTATTTGGCAAGACAATGCAGTGACCATAGGACATAGATATATGTTCGTTTGATGCTTTTATTATGTACTAGTACTTGGAAATAGAAGACTTGGTAGTTTAATCCTGTCCACCTTACTAATGAACTGGTTCACCGAAATGAGTTTCATATACTAATACATGTTAAACCTGTTATGTGTCTGCTTGTTTCTTCTTTTAGAATGCTGACAGAATATTGGGGAAGAGTGCCTTATTAAGTAATGGTAAAGGAAGTAATGCAAATAAGGTTCAGGATAGTGAGACAACCCCAAAGTCCTGTCTTGGTTTAGTCTTCGAGTTACTGGCCACTACCGCTTACACAAGCTATTCAAACTCACTGTCTGAATCAGTTCGGTTTCTTGAGTCTCAACTACAAGCTAAAAGACATCGATCAGCTATGTTGTGACAAGAAGCGGAAGTCCCTGGAGCATTCAGATGCATACTATCTGGTGCAACAGCAAGCGTTGGAGGATTTTAGCGCCAAACAGGACAAAGCTAATAAGCTTCCTAAGCTTATTGCCAGCATGGTGGATACCCAGGATAATGTTTCTTAAGCTCTTCTGAAGTTGTTTCTGTTATGCTCTTGTTTTGCTGCCGTGTTTATTTGCATTGGTGGCCAATTTTCATGGCCAGTGTATGTAATATGCTGCTTTGTTCCCTATATTTGCACTGGTGGCGAACTTTGATGCCCAGTGGATGTAATATGTGTAATAGCAGTAATAGGCTAGCGTTAATTGCTTGCTTATTTATTTCCTTATTGTCTTGTTTAGTTGTTTTCTTGTAGTCAATGCAGTACTTTTTCTGTGTTTTTCTAGTGGCCACAATAGCCTATTTTTGGAAACTAGGCCAAAATAATCATGGCAACACACGGACTGTTGTAACCATGGGCCTCCTACCGGTCGTATGATCCATGGGCCTTCTACGGGTCGTAGGATCCATTGGCCTTCTATACGGGCCTTAGGATCCATGGGCCTTCTACGGGCCGTACGATCCATGGGCCTTTTACGGGCCGTACGATCCATGGGCCATCTACGGGGTGTATCACCATATCTCCAATCATGGGCCGTACTATTCGTGGACAATAACGGGCCGTTAATAGGCCGTATTTGATAACTCTATGAAAACAGCCCAACAGGTTTTTTTGACATGAAAACGGCCCAACATATTAACGGGCCACAAACGAGCCGACTGTAACCACAAGTTGAATTTGGCCCACAAGCAGAAAATGTTTGTAACGGGTCGTAAGTAACTTAATGCTGGAAATAAGCCCAAGAATAAATGGGCCCTGAGAAGGCCAAAAGATAACATGGGCTGGAAACGGCCCAACGGAATAATGGGCCATTAATGGGTATAAAGTGATACACTGTTCATAACGGGTCAGTTTTACCACGGGCCGTTAAGGGGCCGAGGGTTACTAAGGGCCTCATATGGGACGAAGGACGTCATGGGCCATACATGGGCTGGAAGTTAAAACGGGCTGGAATTATATTGGACGGCCAAGATGACACTACTGGGCCTAATTCGGATAGGCCGTAAACGGGCCCTGGGTTAGCGGGCTGTAAATGGGCTATATGTGAATAGGCCGTTAACAGGCTTGCCGTGGGCCGGCCCGCCACCTTTTGACCAAGTCAAACGGGCCGGCCTTTTCACAGGAATGGTCCTCTGTTGGGCCGTGCCACGTGTCGACGTATCATAGGCGCTTTGGTTCCAATGAGTGGATGACATCTGTCCCAATGGTGAGACGACACGTGTTTCCTACAGCCAATGATGATTTTACACGTGGAAAATCCCCATTGGTCGGGGCTGTTAATGGGTTATTGGATCCAAAACCCGACCTGATAGCTTAATGGCGTTCCGTTACGGTGGATGCCACATGTCGGTCACCCTTGACGAAAGCACTTTTGTTACGCGCGATTTATCGTCATGGAAGTGGACACTTCCGTGATGATAATTTTGGTAATGTCATGGAACACTTCTACGACAGCACAAGTATGACTATCTTGATTCTGTCATAAATTTGTCATGGATGTACATGCATGACAAAAAAATGTGACCTATTGTGACAAACATGTATCATCGCGGAAGTGTAATTTTTGTAGTGAGGGCCTGGCCCAGCGTGTTCCTCAGCTGTCGTTGGGTCATCCGGATCACCGGGACGAGACAAAGAGGTGAGGGGCTATGTGACCAGTTAGGCTCCTGAGTCACGATGCTCAGGAGTCCCCCTTGACGTACGAACATGCCTCCATACCTTACCTCGCCGAGGTCCCGCTCGGGAGGGGCGTGCGAAGACCAGGTCTGAGGGACCTGGTAGGGTGGCGTATGCTAGGCGTGACCTGAGCATAGCCCCCATGCCCAGCCCCCTCACGCAACTCTCTCGAAGGGAGAGCGTTGCAGTCATCATGAACACCGAGCCACGTGGCTCCCTGAGGTTATTGTGGCCGTGAGGCCGCCCTCAGTTGTTTATCACCAGCGCGTAGCATGGCGCTTCCGCACTTTCACGGGCATAGCCGCTCCTCGACCGTGTCGACTGCCAGCACGGGGCATGGTGCTTCCACTAGTGTGTGGGTGGGGGGCTCCCTCTGAGTGGAGCCCCCGGGGCATGTACAACCCCGCCCTGACATGTGGCTTGCACGGCCCTGCTAGAGGAGCTGTGTATGGGAACTCGTGAGCCAGCGCGGGACTCACGAGGACCTACCTCAAGGCGGGTTGCGCCTGAATTTGATTCGGTACACTTGTGATAGCCCTGCGAGTTGGTGAGGAAACCTGCACCGAATGAATCTCCTGAGGTTATCACATGAGAAGGCCAAACACCAACGATCGAAGGAGGTGACGTGGACGGGCCCGACCCGCCAGACAGACCTCAGTCGTTGGTTTTATCGACGCTGCAGGGACGGACCCGAGCACAGATGCCATGCCCAGTCTTCTCATGCAAAAGTCTTGAAGAAAGACAGCCGACGCGCAGCTCAAGTGGTGACGAGCAACTGGGTCGCGCGCCCTAGCTCATCTGCCCGTGATTAGCTCATGCGAGAACAAGGCCCCAAGGACCATGGGAGGTAACGTGCACGGGAGCTGGCCCATGAACCAGAGCTCAGCCACTTGGGTTTAGCGATGCTGGACGGACGAACCCGAGCACAGACGCCGTGCCAGTCCTTAATCATGAGGCTGTCGAGGGTGGGTTTACAAGGGCGTACGACGTTCATGGCAACGAAGTACCGGACAGGCAGATGATAATCATAAAGAAACTCATGGAAGGAGGTAAAGCCAATTCTGATAGATGCAAAAACAATACATGCCGCAGGGACAGGCCCACGTGGCTTGGGGATAATGCAGCCCGAGGGGCGCCCCCAACTGAATAAACCAGAAAATGAAACCTAGCACCATTGCTAAAGAAGTGTTGGAGTAGCTGAAGATGGGTGCTGAAGATGTCGCTCCTCATGATCCACCTTTTTCTTGAACCTCAGGGAGCTCTGGAGGCCCGGGAGTCTCTTGAAGAACCGTCGCCATTTCCGTCAGGACTGAGAGGTGCCTGGCCTCCTGAGCTGCCAGGACACTCCGCATGTGGCGCTGGAAGGTAACAGCCGCGTTCGGCAGGACAAAAGGTATGCAGACGTAGCTGTGAGGGGGGCCCTCACACTGACCAACGCGCGATGGCCAAAAGCGCTCCTTAGATGCGGCCCTGTTGAGCCCTGGGATGTTGACGCAGATGCGCAGCTCGCTATCCTTGCTAGGACAAGGAGCCGCGCCGGGTGGTGGGCGGCAATCGCCGCACATAGCTCTTACCTCTTGAAGCTCTTCGGTTGCCTTGGTGATGAACTCCTGAGCACCTGGTACCCCGTGCCTTGTGCCCTCCTGGCGGAAGCGCACGCTGAAGCACGCCTCCACGTTGTGCCCGAGCGGCTCCCTCATGACATTGGCTAGGTCAGAGGCCCTCCAAAGGAGAGCCCCCGAGCCCAGGCTGAGAGGGGCACCTGGCGCGCCTTCCTATGCGAGGGAGGGAGGCGCCCCGTCGGCAGGCGCAGGGCCTGAGGTGGTGTCGCTGGACACTCCGCTCTCCTGAGGTCCTTGGTGGTGCAGCTGCTTCAGGAGGATAGACGGTGCATTCCTATGCGAGGGAGGAAGGCGCCCCGTCAACAGCCTCAGGAGGATAGACGATGCCTTCGTCGTCGGGGTTCTCGACTGTCGCAGCCTGGTAAGTACGCTCGAGAGAGCACACTGCGTCCTTCTCCTCACAGGAGATCGTGATGATGCCGCCACTCCCTAGCATCTTGAGGAAATTGTAACCATGATGAGTCACCGTCATGAACTTGGACAGGGCCGGATACCCAAGGATGGCATTGTATGGAAGGCGGACATGGGATACGTCAAAGCCGATGAGCTCAGTGCGGTAGTTCTCGCGCTTGCCGAAGGTGACAGGGAGGTGGATCTTCCCTATCGGGGTGGTGGAGCCGTCGGTCACTCCTAAGAAGGGCTTGGTAGGCTGCAGCTGGTCGTAGGGCACCTAGAGTCGGTCGAATGTCTCGATGGAAAGAACGTTGAGCCCCGCGCCACCATCGATAAGAGTCTTGGTGATGAGGATGTTGCTGATGGTTGGCGAGCAGAGCATCAGGAGAGCGTCGGCAGTTGCCGCACACTTGAGCTGGTCAGACGAGCTGAAGGTGATGGCGCACTTGGACCACCCGAGCGGACGCGTAGCCTCGAGCTTGGGGAGGGCCGCGTTCACCTCATGGGCAAACTGCTTGAAGATGGGATGAGAGGCTGGGGCCTGAACGCCGCACAGGATGCATGTGACACCTCGAGACCAATGCTCCAGACGCCTTCCATGTTTTGCGTGACCGCCGCGTGTTTTATTTGCTTGTTGCATTTCTTCATGGCATCATTTGCATTGCATCATGTCATCGTGCCATCAATTTCTCAAACCAACTAAAACTCAAACAAATTGCATGGGTCTTTGATCCATTTAAATCGAGGGAATCCATAGGGTGACTTCTCTTTATAACATATCCTCCTAATAATTATGGAGCTATTATTCCATTCTTTTGGAATTAACCATAACACACGTGCAAAATAAATCCTATGCCTTTTCTGCTTCGAGTCGATCTCTCTAACCTTGCCAATAATTCTTTTCCCATTTATCGAGGCTCTTCCTAAATTCCCAACATTTTTGGACTCTTCAATACCTTGAACTTATTCAAACCATTTGAACTAAATTCAAATGGATTTGAATTTAGATCCTTCAATCATGGACTTTTCTATTTTCTCGGAACAAGCACATTTTGTGAGTCCGGGAAAATAATCCCCATGCCCATACACTAGCCCTAGAACCTCCTTTCTTCTCCTTTTCCTGTTTGTTATTTTCTGTTTTTAGAAAATAGGAAGAGAGTGAGAGAGAGAGAGAGAGAGAGAGAGAGAGCAGCTGCCAAGTCGATCCAGGCCACCGCGGCCTCCCTAGGCCCAACATCCCAATTTGGCCCAGTCAACAGGCCCATCCATCCCTCCTAAATCTAGCCGATCGAGATTCCACCCCTCTGCTCGATCCCCATCTCTCCCCCCTTCCCCTGCTTGCGCCGCCAGAGAGGAGCTGTCTCTTCCTCGACCCCGCACGCAGGAGCCCCGCCCCGGCCTCTCCTTCCTTGCGTCGCACCACCATGGAGGCCCAAGCCGCCAACCTCGCCGGGCCTCCACCTCCGTCCCGCGCCCGCAGCCAAGCTCTGGATCGAGAGGAGCTCGATCCCGAGCGCCTTCTGCCCGTCCATGCCGCCGGCCTGTTGCCCTACTCGACACTGACCTCAACCATCCCGCTTCAAGCTCCGCCGCCTGGGTATGCCCCTGCCTCGTCCTCCGGCTGGGGTGCTCTAAGATCGCGCCCGCCGCTGCAGTTCGCAGCGCCTCCGCCTCCGGCCATCACCAACGTCCGGCGACGTCCTCGCCTTGTACCCCGCCACCGCCGGAGCTGCTCCGTCCACCCCATGTCGAAGCCATCGTTCCCGAGCCGCCGCCGTTGCCTCCTGCTGTGCGCCCCGACCTCAAGCTCGTCCGCGCGCCTCCATCCATTCCCGGGCATCTTCTGCCGCAGCTCGCGCTCGAGCTCCCTTCCACGACTCTCGGCCACATTGCGACCTCCTGCTCGCCAAGTGCCTGTTCGTCCTCTGCTCGCAGCCCCATCCATGGCGGCCTCTGTTCGTTGATGTCACGCCCAAGATGCGACCCTATCCTAAAGGAACTCGAAGGTCCCACCAAGGATAGAAGCGCATCTTGAAGACGCTTTAGTAGGGTGGATATCATTACGTCAACATTACATAATAGTGGGGATACATCCAATACATACAATGTCACATGAATACAACATCATCTTACATAAGATCACCATCCGACTACGGATGAAACACAAACAGAAACTCAAACGACATCCACCCTGCTAGCCCTGGCTGCCGACCTGGAACCTATCCCCTGATCGAAGAAGAAGCAGAATAAGAACTCCAAAATAAGCAAACATCGCTCTCGCGTCATGATCATCTCAAAACCTGTACCTGCAATTGTTGTTGTAGTAATCTATGAGCCACGAGGACTCAGCAATCCCATTACCATGGGTATCAAGACTAGCAAAGATTAAAGGGAAAGGAAGGGGTAAAGTGGTGAGGCTGCAGCAGCGACTAAGCATATATGGTGGCGAACATACGCAAATAAGAGCGAGAAGAGAGCAAGCCGAACGGTCGTGAAGCTAGCAATGATCAAGAAGTGATCCTGAACTCCTAATTACGTCAAACATAACCCAAAACCGTGTTCTCCTCTTGAACAACCCCGAAAAGAGGCAATCATGGTTACGCACACGGTTGGTGTATTTTAGAAGAGTTTACTTCAAGTTTACTACAATCGGATATAAACAAATTCCCATCTGCCACATAACCACGGGCACGGCTTTTGAAAGTTCAAACCCTGCTTGGGTGTCCCAACTTAGCCCATGATAAGCTCTCGCGATCAACGAAGGATATTCCTTCTCCCAGGAAGAACCGATCAGTCTCGGAATCCCGTTTACAAGACATTTTGACAATGGTAAAACAAGACCAGCAAAGCCACCCGATGTGCCCACCAATCCCGATAGGAGTCGCACGTACCTCGTTCTCAGGGCACACCGGATAAGTCAAGCTACGAGTAAAACCAGGCCTCGAGTTTCCCTCTGGTGGCCCCGCAGGTTGCTCGGTTCGGACCAACACTCGAAGGAGCACTGGCCCGGGGGGCTAAAATGAAGATGACCCTCGGGCTCCGGAAACCCAAGGGAAAAAAGGCATAGGTGAGGCAAATGCTAAAACCAAGGTTGGGCCTTGCTGGAGGAGTTTTATTCAAAGCGAACTGTCAAGGGGGTCCCATAAATCACCCAACCGCGTTAGGGACGCAAAATCCGGGAACATAATACCGATATGACGGAAACTAGGGTGGCAAGAGTGGAACAGAACACCAGGCATAAGGCCGATCCTTCCACCCTTTACCAAGTATATAGATGCATTAATAATATAAGATATATTGTGATATCCCAACATAAACATAATCCAACATGGAGCAATCTTCATCTTCACTTGCAACTAGCAACGCTATAAGAGGGGTTGAGCAAAAGCGGTAACATAGCCAAACAACGGTTTGCTAGGAAGGGTGACAAAGGTTGAAGGTTCATGTCAATTTGGGAGGCTTGATAAGCAAGTGGTAGGTAACGCAGCATAGCGATGGAGTGAAGCAACTAGCATAGCAATGATAGTAATGAGATCCAAGGTGACGGTCATCTTGCCTGAAATCCCGCTAGGAAGAAGAACGAGTCCATGAAGAAGATGAAACCACGAAGATGAACCAAGCGTAGACAAAACCAAGCCACAATGATAGCAATGATAGTAAAGGCTCACGATCGCAACAAAACAGGAACTATCGAGAAGAAGAACAACCGGAAAGAAGCAAACAACATAGTAAACACACAAGCATAAACATGGCATGATGCTCAACCAAGTATGATGCATGTCCGGTTTAATGAGGCATGGCATGGCAAAGTGCAACAAACAATACTACAAGTTAAGTGGAGCTTAATATGCAACGAGTTGCATATTGACAAAACACCACATTGACATATTTAGTTTAATCTTGTTTAAGCTACCAAACAATATTAAATGTTGTTAAACATGGCAATAGGTGAAGCATAAGTAAACTAACTATTTAGGCAAATTTAAATGAGGCCGGAACAACAGGCAACAAGTCCGGAAGATCCTCATACGCAATTTATGAATTTGGTACTGTTCTTCCCTAAACACAATTTTAATGTTGTTAAACATGCAAAGTAAGTGCATCAAGTTAAACTAGGCATTTTCCACCCCATTTTCATATAAAGTTTATTTAAAACCGAGCTACAGTTATTTAGTTATGAATTAAAGCATTTTAACATGGCATTTGAGCAAATTTAAACAAACAACATTTTAAACATTTTAAACGTGGATGAATGTGGCATATTATTAATCTACACAAAATCCTAAGCATTTTACATGTTTAAATCATTTTAATCCGATGCACGGTTCATGAGTTATTAAATGCATGAAGATGAGGGTCTTTTCTGTAAAACTGAAATTCACTGGACAATAGCTAAATTCACATCAGGAAAAAAACACATCGGGCCGAATTGAATAGTGCACTGAGGCGGCTGGGCTGCTCACCATGCCTCACCGGCCGGCTAGTGGAGAGGGAGGGTTGCAGGGGGCACGCTGGGCCTGGCGAATAGGCGGCCTGGCAGGCCCGCGCGAGCACTCGAGCGGGGCGCGGTCAACGCAGGAGGGAGGCTTCGTCATCGTCTCGTTCATGAAGCAGGGGAATGGGCAGCAGCAGGACGAAGCAGAGGACGCAGCGACGCAGCTTGGAACTCCGGCGACGGCGAGGTAGATGCGGACGAGGTGGCCGTCCGGGCGAAGAGACGAGCGCGGGGTCGGGCGCTGCTGCGGGGTGCTCGTCTCCCGTGCGGCTTGGGCGTGAGGGGGTCAGGAGGTCGAGGAGGGGCGCGTCGGGGTGGCCTGAAGGTCGAGGTCGTCGGCGGGTTTGCGGGATGAAGCACGGGCACGGCCGCATCCTCCTGGACTACTGGAACGAGGGCGCTTGGAGTCTCCGAGCTGCGCGGGCCGACCTCGGGATGGCCATGGCGCTGGAGCTCCTGTTGAGGTACAGAGAGATGAAGAGATTAGGGAGGGAGAGATGCAGGGAAGAGGGAACGGAAGGAGAGGGTCGCGAGGAGCTGGCCTGGTCGTGGATCGCCGGTGGGGCAGCTCATCGGGGACGTCGGCAGACGAACTGGAGGGGCGGCGTGGGGCTTGAGCACCGGCTGTAGTGAAGATCGAGCACGAGGTGCTCGGGGAGGGATCGAGCGGGAGGAGCTCGGGGCCTCGGTTGTGGGATTGGGTGGATCGAGGGGAGGAGATGGTTGGCCCGATCGGGAAATCGAGGGAGAGTCGGGCTGTGGTGGTGGGGATTGGATCTGGGAGGATCCCGATGAAGATACGGGAGAGAGTGGCGGCGGCGGCTAGGAGGATCCCTAGAAATTAGGGATTTGGTCTTGGTTTAGACTAATATATATATAGCGGGTGGGTTAGGCTAGGGCTATCTCGTCCCTCTGGTCGTAATCGGACGGACAGAAAAATAGGCTAGGGAGTCCAAATAAGAAAACGGAGATGTTTTATAGATATTTGGGGATGATCCGGATCCAATGGTGATGATTGAGCAGGTCGGGTTCAGGAAGTTCCGGACGTGGGCGAGGGGTCGATGCACTGGCAAGAGAGGTTAGGTGGTCATTGTCAAGAGGGGAGCGAAAACCCGATTGGTCTCGGAACGGTCAACGAAAGCAAGGGGTGACACGGCAACTACGAGCGGGTACGGGTTTTATGAAAACATATGGATGCGATGCACATGATGCTATGAGATGAGATGCGTGACATGAACAAAATGCAAAACAAAAGACAAAAACCCAACCACGAAGGAAAATAATATATCACATAGCCGAAAATGGCAAGAGTTGGAGTTACGAATATGGAAAGTTGTATCCGGGGCGTTACAACACTCCACCACTACAAGAGGATCTCGTCCCAAGATCTAGGATGGCACCGGAGAGAAATGGAAGAGGAAGATAAGAGGTAAAACTAAGTTGCTTCTTTGACGAAAGAGTGAAACCACAAACTTTGAGAGGTTGAGCAATTTAAAAGAAAGAGTACAACAGAGATGAATGAGATTGCAAACAATCCGTTAGAAAAGAGGAACAAGGAACATTACGAGAACTTGAAGGTTGCAAAGACATGAATCAAGAGTTTAATGGACAAGATAGAATTCAAAACCACTCCGGTTAAAACAAGATGAGAGAGGAAGGATTCGGGCATCACTCTGGTTGAACATGGAAGGAATAGAACATGAACTTGAGAAGATGGGATGATACTTGATGAAATCAACAACACACTGCCTCTAGAACTATTGAAAGAATGGCACACGGGGTAAGAAGGATTTCAGGTAGCACTCAGGTTGAAAAGAGAGGTAAAACTTGATAAGATTACACAACACTCCGGTTAAATGGATAAGCACGAAAAGAACACGATCCTCACAATTCGAGATGATGAGTGAAAAGAGCAACATCACAATGCCTCCGAAAGAAAGAATAGAAGATAGATCATTGGAATAACAGAATGGAGAAGAAAATGCCAACTTGTGCCACAAATGAGCTTGGAAAGCACCCTTCCAAGATGGTTAAAACGGGGTTGTTGGAAAACCGACAATGAAACGAATAAGTTTGTAGTGGGCTTATAGAAAACTTCTCAACACTTGAGATGAAATTCTGCCACTAACGAAAAACAATTGCTTGTTTGAGATCAAAGAAGAGATGAAAACTTCTTTCGCCGAGAGGATAGGAGAAAACTCGGATCATTGATAAGCACCACAATAGCAACATTCCTTAGGGAAGGCTTTAGGTGAAATATGACACAAGATAACTCCAAAGAAGAGATAGATTGGTTGAACAGATTTTTTAGCAAAGATAAAATGATGGATTTAAATATGTCACTCTTGAAAACTTTGTGAATCATGAAACTCGAAGGGAAATTATCCAGAATGACATAACACCGCCTCAAAAGATAAGGTAGGAAGAATTGCACTTCGAAATGCAAGAAGAAGAATGGTTGAGCTCCTCTAACAAAATCTTGAAGAAAGCTTCGCGAATGAATGAAATATTTGATGAACCACCATGTAGAACCTCCATGAAGAACTCCGGTAATAAAAGGATGATAAAAAGAAAGAGAAGTTGAAAATACAAGGTGAAGCCTTGCGATGATTTAGATGGTGCTTTGCGACGATGTAACCGAGAAAACTTGGAACTCCGAAAAAAAGGAAAAGATGAAACACTAGAACCGTGAATTACTTCATCATGAACAATCTCCGGAAGAAAAGAATTGAATCACCTCGAGGAAATAAGAATAAGACTTATTATATGCTTATCCTTCATCAAATTAAATTGATGACAAGCAATTGATTTGGCATACTACTTATTCCCGTAGAAAGGATTAAGAGAGATATAGCGCAAATTTGAGAAGGTATTGATGGAACCACCCGTGGGATTAAAAAGAACGAAAGAATTGATATGATAACAAAGGAAGTGAAATCTTGAACGAACCACCGTAAAAATTGCAAAAGACAGTAGCAAGGGCACAATTCACCGGAAAGAATTTGAAAACGAATGAAGATACTTGAAGGGATTTAGATACATGAGAACGAAGAGAACATGAACTGATTAGAGGATATTTGAACGATTCACCGGTAAGATTTGGAGAATGATAGCTACACGCTAAGAACGAAGAATTATGACATCATGGCCTTCGGAGGAAAGAAATGGAAACAACTCATGAAATGCTCCGGATGGGTGAAAAGAATTCCCACAATCGAAAACAATTATGAGAGGATGGCATCAAACTTGAACTACGCATCTTTGGAAGAACGGGTAAGGATTTAAGAGGAACTCTTCTCCGGTCTTCAAAATCCGAGAAACACCACCATGAATTGTTGAGATAATCCGGGAGAATGAGAATGAAAAAAACAAAGAGGTTGAGCCAACAATGAAAAATAATTTGAAAGCGATCTTGGAGAAGGCATGTGACTGATGGGATCCATTCTTACGTCACACTTGAAAATAATTTGAGAATAACTTCTGGATAATTAGAAGAGTCAGGTAAGATCCTGGGAAAAGACCTGTGGGTTAGGGCCCACTCAAAAGAAAACACCGTTGAACAATTGCTTGAAATAAAGATTGCACCGGTAGAATTAAATGGCTTGAATGAGATAACAACCTCAAAATAACTTGAACGGATCTGGAATGAAAAGATGAGCCTTCTGAGATATCTTCAACACTCTAGAACAAATGAATAGCGAGAAGTGAATGATTAAGAGGTGCATCGGAAAGAGATAGCATTTGCAACAAGGAAAGGAATATGATCAACACTGAAAGCTTGAGTTAAATCCACCGGAAAAGAATATCAGAATGAAGAATGATGAACTTGGAGCTGTTGAGCATCTTCACGGGAAATCACCGGATAAGAACATTGAAAGAAAAGAATGCAGAGACTCCCCACAAATAAAAGGATACATGATTAAGAAATCATAGTCCTTGAAGAAAAAGGGGTGGGAGGGCGGGAAAACAAAGACAACTTGGGATGGATGAAACAAACACCGGTGAGAAAACTTAGAGTTGATCTTGCGGATGTTCAAAATGATCGGATCCACTTGAAGAGAAGCACGCCGGTTTGGAAAAGAATTGACATGACAATCTCGATAAACAAGAAGGATTAGCACTCTCATAGAAATATGAGAACACCGCTTGAAAGGTATGGAATCAACACTTGACATTGAAGCAACTCGAATACCACAAATAAAACAAAACAAATGATTTGGCTTACAGAATAAGCCGGAACAAATACATATGATAGAGATTTACCCAATCCCATATCATGCATCTGTCGGAAAGATATTCTAGGAGCTACTTGAATTCCCACCTATAAACTCCCGAAACTTTCTGGTTATGCAAACTGGTGTTGGGGATACAGGGGACACAAAATATATCACCCAAACTAACAATACCTAGATCCAGATGTATCCATCCATCAACACATAACCAAGAAAACTCCGGAAATCGTGTACCTCAACCTTCGAAAAGCATCCGTTATACGAGCTATGGCAGTACTCCCGAACTCCCCAGTACTGGGTGGCGTCGAGGTTATCTCACCAACAACTGCATAAAAGAGATTTTCGATGTCGGCAAAACTCAGGTATTCCAGAACTGCAACGATAAAATTGTGACGACAACACCTCGGAGCTCAACTCCCCGAGACACTACCACAACCCCTAAATGTCAGGAGGCACCAAGAACAATGTTCTCGTCACAAGACTATCGGAACGATCCCAAGATACCCGCGTGATCCTAAAATTTTTTTAGTGAAATTTGAGGAGAGGAAAGACAAAACATCTACGTCAGGAGTCCTCACCAGAGCGACGAAGGGGTGAGGAGTAAAAAGAATCCTACTCTCCAATATATATAATCCTAAGACTCAAAATAGTTTTCTTCTAGACTCAACAACGGCCAATAATCAAGGGGGCTCCTATGGTCGGTCGAGGCTCTGATACCAACTTGTCACGCCCAAGATGCGACCCTATCCTAAAGGAACTCGAAGGTCCCACCAAGGATAGAAGCGCATCTTGAAGACGCTTTTGCAAGGTGGATATCATTACGTCAACATTACATAATAGTGGGGATACATCCAATACATACAATGTCACATGAATACAACATCATCTTACATTGTAACATCCCAAAATTCTAAATTTTAGAATGTTATATTAAATAAATAATTCTGATTGTTTGTTTGATTGTTGAGTGATTAATTGACTGAAAGAGAGTGAATTCGAAACTTTTTGAAAGTTAAATGAGAGGGAATAAAAGGACTTTCCCAAACCTTCTTTTTTGCTTTTATGCTTTTCGTGAATTCAAATACTCTTCATCACAAAACCCTGGAGAGAGGATAACATGACTTCTACCATTTAAATGAAAAAGGGGTGTTGAAAATATTTGAATTTCATTTGGAAATATTTTCTAATTCATAAACTTCATGCAACTCAGTGATTTTCACGAGCGAGGATAAAATGACTTCTTCAAAACATATGAAATATGAGTTGGGAGTTTCAAAGGATCAAATTCGAAGTCCTTTTGGAATTATTTTTCAATTTGGAGTTATTTGGATTTTAATCAAATTATTTTTCTCCAAAAATAAAATACATGGAAAATAGGGTAACATGATTCCCTACATCAGAAAATTGGAGAGAAATTAATTTGAAGTCATTTTGGTATTTTAAAAATGATTTTTAATGGATTTTATTGGACCGGTAGCACTGTGTGGATTATTAAAATTTGTGTGTATTTTATTTGAAGCTAAAATAGTGTTAATGTTGTAGAAAATCTTTTTCTGAAAATTTTGATATATTATATGCCTATATAAAATTTTTATTTATTTTTGTTTTGTTGTCTCTGTCAAAAAAAAAATTTCGCTGCGCCCCGCCGGGCCAAGGGCCAAGGCCCAAGGCCAAGCCACCGGCCAAGGCCAAGGCCAACGCCCACGCGCGCACAGGGAGCCAGGAGGGAGCCTCTCCTTTTCTTTTTCTTTTTCCTAGTAGGACTTTTGTCCTACTTCCGTTTATTCTGATTTGTTTCTATATCTTTTCCCTTTTGTTTCCTAATCCTAGTCTATTTCTTGTCCCCTACCCCAAGCAAAGCCCTCCCCTCCCCAATATAAATACCCAAGCACCCCCCTCCAACACATCAAACCAACACCTCTCCTCTCCTCTCCGCAGCAGCAGCAGTGCAGCACCACCGCCGCCGCTTGCCACCGCCGCCACCAAGTGCTGCCGCCGCGCCCTCGACCTCTCCTGAGGTTTATATGATCTCCTCTCCACCGTCCCGTGATCTCCTTTCATCTAGGAGCAACCGCAACAACGGATCCGATCTTCTTCCCCAACTCCGACGACTACTCCGGTGAGATCCCCGAAATCCCGGAATTCATTTTTTCAGAAAATAGCAATCTTAGAAAATTCATATCTTTTAGAGTTTTATGTATTTTTGAGTGATTCCAATTGCTATGTGTCACAAATTTGCTGAAGTTTCTGTTAGTTCAATTTTATTTCACATTGGAGCAGTTTAAATTTGTGTTTGTATGAATTTGCTCAAATCACTAGATTTGAGCTATTTTGAGTTAGGAATATTATTTTTGACCGATTCTTTTTGCTCCTGGTCTCTAGGACCTTTGTTTATCCTGTAGTATTTAGTATTTTATTTCTAGGTTAATTTAAATTAGGTTTTTAGCAAAACAGTACTGTTTTATTATTAGTTCTGTTTTAGCTTTTTCTTTATTGTTTTTATTAGTTTTAAATTATTTCTTTTTGTCACTTTTGACAAAATTAGTTGTGTTTCTGTTAGACAACAGGAGAAAAATTTATTTTATTTTAGAAAATTTATTTTCCTTAGTTTCAGTATGAAACCTTCTATAGGTCATAGTTAGAGTTTTATAAAAGCTTTTTATTTGTTTCTTTTTGCAAATAAAATTTTATGAAAAAAAATACTTTCTGCTAAATTAGTTATTTTACATTTTATTTTCTGTTAATTTATTAGTTTAGTATTTTAATTGTTGTTAAGTTTTTACTTAAGGAAAAACTATATTACATGTTTGTAGCACAGTCATAGATCTTCGTTAGTAGTTTTTCTTTGTAGTTTTATTTGAAGATTCTTTTGATTTTGTTTGAGTTCTATTATCAATTTTCCTTGCTGTTTTGATTGTTATTTCGAGTGCTAAAATTGTTTGCTAGGATGTTTGCTTATGTGAATGCTATGTTTGACTATATAGATTTTCATCAGAGTGACGATTAGTTCTACCAAGTCATTTTCTGACAGCGTTGTTATCTTCATCAAGTATTACCAGGCAAGTTCACTTTGACCATGTTTTTCATACCTATGTGTTTTATTGCATCTAGTGTCATCTTCGCAACAATCCCTCCAGTAGTGAAATTGAATCCTTGTAGTTGAGTAGTATGCATGAGGCAGGAACCCATCACCCTGTTACCAAGCCCGGGATTTTAATGCTACGCTTTAGTAGACGGGGTTGGTATGAGTGCTCGGGAGTGGTGTGATAATGGAGGCTCTACGTCAATGACGACAACTCTATGATGGAATCTGCAAGGACTGCATCTTCAAGGCCTCAAGACTTCAAGACTCGAGACAAGAATTCAATACACACTCTGGGTGAAGGGCGGTTGTGGGCACCTGGAGAAACCAGTGGTTGGCAGGATGCATGGAGAAGCTCCATGACATCTTTGGAAAGCTTCACCCAGACTCAAAGAGACGGAAGAATACTTCATGCCGGAAGCTTACGTGCAACCGCAAGTCACTATGGGCTCGGCTTGGTTGACCTTAGTGGTGAATCTGGCTGGGGACGGTGCTAGCAGATGTAGAACTACGGTAGGATTGGATGAGCACCGGACGGTGGTCGAGGAACTCTTCGAAGACCATGTTTGGTCATCTTGTTCTCAAACACCGAAGTGCGAGCGAAAAAAGAGAGGATCGAATCTTGCGGGTAAAGTGTACAAACCTCTGCAGAGGGTTAAAACCTAATCGATTAGCCGTGTCCCGATTCACGGACAATTTGAGCATCTGGACTTGGATCTATCTCGGAACTCTCAACACCGGACTGATAACTTAATTGTGGGCAACTTATGATGAATTTGGGCTATGAGACATCGGTTGGCGGAACCATGTCATGATAGAAAACTCTATAGTACAGACTTCATTTATTCCTTTGATGTAGGGAAAATAAAACCAGCTTTTACATAAACAAAACTCAGATCTGAGCCACAAAGCCATACCGCATATAGTATAGTTTATCATCTGTTTTCTCTTATTGTGATCTTGCGGTACATTCAATGTCTTGACCTACACGGCTGCAACGTATCATGTTGCGATACTTTCTTCCGACGAATAAGAGTACGGTACAGGGTTACGGTCTACACTCAACCTGCCGATGGCGTTGATGGGACTCCACACCCGACTATTTTTTTCCGCTGTGACTTATGAGGTATATATCAGTTTTACGTTAATTATACATGTGATTGCACTTTGATATATACATTGATGTGTGTGTGCCAAAGCATCTTGATCCGAGGATGGCACAGCAACACAGAGGCTTGACCGTCTGAGGTCGGGTCACTACAAATATGGTATCAGAGCACATGTTGACTGTAGGACGTGACCCTAGAAACCGGCGAGCCCTAGGATAGGAAATTTCTAAAACTTTATTTTCAAAAAGACTCTTACTTCTCATCCTTTCTGATTTTATCAAATAGACACTCTCACCTCAAATTGTTAGAATATACCCTTTTCCCTTTTGACCACATGAAGGATCAACTGAAGCCGCTCCAAAAAAGATATTGGACAGCTGATGACCTCTTCAAAGTAACAAGGGTTTCACCATGTATTAGAAGAGTTGAAGCTGCAACAATTGAAGACTCCGAAGACTAGAAGAATTTGAAGAATCTGAAGAATTATTTGACCGTTAGAAGACCAAACCCCTGTTACACACTTACGTTAGATGCAGCGATGTGTGAGCTGTCAATTGTTTGATGTTTTCCGACAGCCACAAAGTAAAACCCGTTTCTTCAAAAACTATTGTTTGTATTGTGTGTATATTCTTCCCCACCTCTCTCATATCTCATCCCAAAACTTTTGGACCCCATAGATGATGAATGAAGTTGGTCTGCTATTCTCTGGACCGATGACTCCGTTGGAGGCGGAGCTATGGATTCAAAACATGGAGGATCAATTTAGAAAAAATTTGATTCCAAGGAAGTATGAGGTTCAATATGCTCTTCAGTATTTTACCGAGAGTGCTGCAACCTGGTGGAAAATGCATCAAGCCATACAAGGATTTAATGGAACAAGAACTTGGGAGGAATTCAAGAAGACCCTGTTGAGATCACGTCTCATCCGGAAGCACTACGATAACCCGAAGAAGAAACCTTGTGCCTGCAAGATTTGCGGAGAAATAGGACACACCCAGGAGGAACACAAGGATGGATGCCCTCATTGTGAGGAGAAACATCCAGCTGAAGAATGCCCAACTAGACAGATTACTTGTTTCTTGTGTGAAGGAACCACCCACTACCCGACCCAGTGTCACATTTACCCCATGGTGCAACAAACTATTCAGGAGCAGGAAGAAGGAATGAAAGAAGCGCTCCGAGAAGTAATGAAAGAACCTGTGATGAAGGAATGTGTTGAAGACCCTGATGGAGAAGGCCTCAACAGATTTTACTCAAATGCCTGCTATTCATGCGGAGAAGAAGGACATTTTTCACAGTATTGCACCAAGGAAAGAAAAGAGTGTCAGGATACTTCCGATGAAGCAATAGAGTTTGATCCACAGGGAATAGAAGGTTTGATCAGAACGAAGAAACCCAGGAAGATAAAACAAAGACACCCTCAGAACAACCCAATTTCTACAAAGAGGGACAAGAGTCATATTACCTGTTTTGAATGTAAGGACGTCGGGCATTATGCCAATCATTGTCTCGAAAGGAGGCAAGGAACTCAAGGAGCAGGCACCATCTCCAAGAAGCCCAAAGCCTTATCGAGAGTTATGTGTTTTCATTGCAAGGAAGCAGGACATTATGCTACTAAATGTTCCTACAAGAAGGAAGCTGGAGTTGAGTAGTTGGAATTTTGATATGGATAATAAGAGTGGTAGAAACCAATTTTTTTTTCATGAGTACAATAAGTTGAGTTATGTAATGGGTGCTCAGAGTTTGTAATGGATTCATGAAATCAATAAAGTTAAGGTGACATGTTTTCATATGTTTAATTGTATGAGTTGTTACTCTGTGAACAAAGATTTTGACCATTTTCGAGGATATGAGAAATATGGTCTATGGATGGATTTGTGGAATTCATTTAAGGGTGGTAGTACCCTGTGAAGAACACTAGACCAAGCAATAGGAAAAATATATTCCCCAGACTGGAGTTGGGACAAACAAAAAAAGGTTGGAGTTTTGCTTTTGATATGATGGTATGAAGAAGCAGTACTCTTTGGATTTAAGGGAGGTGTAATATGAAACAAGAGAGTTACCCCAAGGATGAGTTAAAGCTGCACTAGTGTTGAAGTGGGCCATAACCCACAGGCCCAAGAATTAATAAGGATCAAGTACCCTTTGGAGAAAGAAATTTTGGGAATAGACTACGATTTGATCAACCGAGCGATTCTATAGGAGTTTACATAAAACCCGAGAGTTGTTAAGGAAAGATAGATGTTTGTTTGGCCTGCAGAATCAATGGATTTTCTGAACTTGGTTCGTCGACAAGAGAAATTCTGCAATGCTTGTGAGGATGACCGAGTGTTAGAATGCGAGATTAAGCTAAACCATGTACAAGGTAATGATTTGGGTGCGGGATGGATTGATCACCATACCGACTTACTCTTATTATTCGCTTTGCTATATGGGATGGTAAAATCTGAGTGACTTACCTATAGTAGAGAGCGACGATCAAAACCTTGTTTAAACCTTAGAAAGGTATAGGTATTTTTTCCTTGTACACGGCAGTTGTTGCCAACCGTAGGTTATACGGTGAGGTTCAACCCAGACCCGTTGTGTGCATGGGAAACCATAAATCGTTGACCACCATGAGATACCGATATTTGTTTAGAATTGGCGCGGACCGTCGACTATGAAGACCCTGTCTCGGAAGAACCTTAATTACCATGAAGGACTCATGATTTTGATAAAAGAGGTTATGCCCTTACGGGAGAGCACCAGGAAAGAGTTACCACGAGAATATGAGAAGACTGACATTGTCAACCCAAAGGAATGGAGTACATGAGTTTTGTCGGAACAATAACCATGCTTCTAAGTGTGGTAGCACACTAGACCATACAGATCAATGGATTTGCTAGAAGACCCCCAAACCCTAACCCTTTTCTTGCTAGCCTCTTCGAATCTCGAGGACGAGATTCATTTTAAGTGTGGTAGATTTGTAACATCCCAAAATTCTAAATTTTAGAATGTTATATTAAATAAATAATTCTGATTGTTTGTTTGATTATTGAGTGATTAATTGACTGAAAGAGAGTGAATTCGAAACTTTTTGAAAGTTAAATGAGAGGGAATAAAAGGACTTTCCCAAACCTTCATTTTTGCTTTTATGCTTTTCGTGAATTCAAATACTCTTCATCACAAAACTCTGGAGAGAGGATAACATGACTTCTTCCATTTAAATGAAAAAGGGGTGTTGAAAATATTTGAATTTCATTTGGAAATATTTTCTAATTCATAAACTTCATGCAACTCAGTGATTTTCACGAGCGAGGATAAAATGACTTCTTCAAAACATATGAAATATGAGTTGGGAGTTTCAAAGGATCAAATTCAAGTCCTTTTGGAATTATTTTTCAATTTGGAGTTATTTGGATTTTATTCAAATTATTTTCTCCAAAAATAAAATACATGGAAAATAGGGTAACATGATTCCCTACATCAGAAAATTGAGAGAAATTAATTTGAAGTCATTTTGGTATTTTAAAATGATTTTTATTGGATTTTATTGGACCGGTAGCACTGTGTGAATTATTAAAATTTGTGTGTATTTTATTTGAAGCTAAAATAGTGTTCATGTTGTAGAAAATCTTTTTCTGAAAATTTTGATATATTATATGCGTATATAAAATTTTATTTATTTTTGTGTTGTTGTCTTTGTCAAAAAAAAATTGCTGCGCCCTTGGTCAAGGGCCAAGGCCCAAGGCCAAGCCACGGCCAAGGCCAAGGCCAAGCGCCCGCGCCAAGAGGGAGCCAGGAGGGAGCCTCTCCTTTTCTTTTTCTTTTTCCTAGTAGGACTTTTGTCCTACTTCCGTTTATTCCGATTTGTTTCTAGATCTTTTCCCTTTTGTTTCCTAATCCTAGTCTATTTCTTGTCCCCTACCCCAAGCAAAGCCCTCCCCTCCGCAATATAAATACCCAAGCACCCCCCCCCTCCAACACATCAAACCAACACCTCTCCTCTCCTCTCCGCAGCAGCAGCAGTGCAGCACCACTGCCGCCTCTTGCCACCGCCGCCACCAAGTGCTGCCGCCGCGCCCTCGACCTCTCCTGAGGTTTATATGATCTCCTCTCCACCGTCCCGTGATCTCCTTTCCTCTAGGAGCAACCGCAACAACGGATCCGATCTTCTTCCCCAACTCCGACGACTACTCCGGTGAGATCCCCGAAATCCCGTAATTCATTTTTTTCAGAAAATAGCAATCTTAGAAAATTCATATCTTTTAGAGTTTTTAGTATTTTTGAGTGATTCCAATTGCTATGTGTCACAAATTTGCTGAAGTTTCTGTTAGTTCCATTTTATTTCACATTGGAGCAGTTTAAATTTGTGTTTGTATGAATTTGCTCAAATCACTAGATTTGAGCTATTTTGAGTTAGGAATATTATTTTTGACCGATTCTTTTTGCTCCTGGTCTCTAGGACCTTTGTTTATCCAGTAGTATTTAGTATTTTATTTCTAGGTTAATTTAAATTAGGTTTTAGCAAAACAGTACTGTTTTATTATTAGTTCTGTTTTAGCTTTTTCTTTATTGTTTTATTAGTTTTAAATTATTTCTTTTTGTCACTTTTGACAAAATTAGTTGTGTTTCTGTTAGACAACAGGAGAAAAATTTATTTTATTTTAAAAATTTATTTTCCTTAGTTTTGTATGAAACCTTCTATAGGTCATAGTTAGAGTTTTGTAAAAGCTTTTTATTTGTTTCTTTTGCAAATAAAATTTTATGAAAAAAATACTTTCTGCTAAATTAGTTATTTTACATTTTATTTTCTGTTAATTTATTAGTTTAGTATTTTAATTGTTGTTAAGTTTTTACTTAAGGCAAAACTATATTAGATGTTTGTAGCAAAGTCATAGATCTTCGTTAGTAGTTTTTCTTTGTAGTTTTATTTGAAGATTCTTTTGATTTTGTTTGAGTTTTATTATCGATTTTCCTTGCTGTTTTGATTGTTATTTCGAGTGCTAAAATTGTTTGCTAGGATGTTTGCTTATGTGAATGCTATGTTTGACTATATAGATTTTCAACGGAGAGACGATTAGTTCTACCAAGTCATTTTCTGACAGCGTTGTTATCTTCATCAAGTATTACCAGGCAAGTTCACTTAGACCATGTTTTTCATACCTATGTGTTTTATTGCATCTAGTGTCATCTTCGCAACAATCCCTCCAGTAGTGAAATTGAATCCTTGTAGTTGAGTAGTATGCATGAGGCAGGAACCCATCACCTGTTACCAAGCCCGGGGCGTTATTTATTTTAATGCTACGCTTTAGTAGAGCGGGGTTGGTATGAGTGCTCGGAGTGGTGTGATAATGGAGGCTCTCGTCAATGGCGACAACTCTATGATGGAATCTGCAAGGACTGCATCTTCAAGGCCTCAAGACTTCAAGACTCGAGACAAGAATTCAATACACACTCTTGGGTGAAGGGCGGTTGACGGGCACCTGGAGAAACCAGTGGTTGGCGGGATGCATGGAGAAGCGCCATGACATCTTGCGGAAAGCTTCACCCAGACTCAAAGAGACGGAAGAATACTTCATGCCCGGAAGCTTACCTATGCAACCGCAAGTCACTATGGGCTCTGGCTTGGTTGACCTTAGTGGTGAATCTGGCTGGGACGGTGCTAGCAGATGTAGAACTATAGTAGGATTGGATGAGCACCGGACAGTGGTCAGAGGAACTCTTCGGAAGACCATGTTTTGGTCATCTTGTTCTCAAACACCCTGAAGTGCGAGAACGAAAAAAAAGAGGGATCGAATCTTGCGGGTAAAGTGTGCAAACCTCTGCAGAGGGTTAAAAACCTAATCGATTAGCCGTGTCCCCGGTTACGGACAATTTGAGCATCTGGACTTGGATCTATCTCGGAACTCTCAACACCGGACTGATAACTTAATTGTGGGAAACTTATGATGAATTTGGGCTATGAGACATCGGTTGGCGGAACCATGTCATGATAGAAAACTCTATAGTACAGACTTCATTTATTCCTTTGATGTAGGGAAAATAAAACCAGCATTTACATAAACAAAACTCGAATCTGAGCCACAAAGCCATACTGCATATAGTATAGTTTATCATTTGTTTTCTCTTATTGTGATCTTGCGGTACATTCAATGTCTTGACCTACACGATCGCAACGTATCATGTTGCGATACTTTCTTCCGACGAATAAGAGTGCGGTGTGGTTACGGTCTACACTCAACCTGCCGATGGCGTTGATGGGACTCCACACCCGACTATTTTTTTTCCGCTGTGACTTATGAGGTATATATCAGTTTTACGTTAATTATACATGTGATTGCACTTTGATATATACATTGATGTACTGTGTGTGCCAGCATACTGATCCAGGGATGGCACAGCAACACAGAGGCTTGACCGTCTGAGGTCGGGTCGCTACATACATAAGATCACCATCCGACTACGGATGAAACACAAACAGAAACTCAAACGACATCCACCCTGCTAGCCCTGGCTGCCGACCTGGAACCTATCCCCTGATCGAAGAAGAAGCAGAAGAAGAACTCCAAAATAAGCAAACATCACTCTCGCGTCATGATCATCGCAAAACCTGTACCTGCAAATTGTTGTTGTAGTAATCTATGAGCCACGAGGACTCAGCAATCCCATTACCATGGGTATCAAGACTAGCAAAGCTTAAAGGGAAAGGAAGGGGTAAAGTGGTGAGGCTGCAGCAGCGATTGAGCATATATGGTGGCTAACATACGCAAATAAGAGCGAGAAGAGAGCAAGCAGAACGGTCGTGAAGCTAGCAATGATCAAGAAGTGATCCTGAACTCCTACTTACGTCAAACATAACCCAAAACCATGTTCTCCTCTCGAACAACCCCGAAAAGAGGCAATCACGGTTATGCACACGGTTGGTGTTTTTTAGAAGAGTTTACTTCAAGTTTACTACAACCGGATATCAACAAATTCCCATCTGCCACATAATCGCGGGCACGGCTTTCGAAAGTTCAAACCCTGCAGGGATGTCCCAACTTAGCCCATGATAAGCTCTCGTGATCAACGAAGGATATTCCTTCTCCCTGGAAGAACCGATCAGTCTCGGAATCCCGTTTACAAGACATTTTGACAATGGTAAAACAAGACCAGCAAAGCCGCCCGATGTGCCGGCAAATCCCGATAGGAGTCGCACGTACCTCGTTCTCAGGGCACACCGGATAAGTCAAGCTACGAGTAAAACCAAGCCTCGAGTTTCCCCGTGGTGGCCCCGCAGGTTGCTCGGTTCGTACCAACACTCGAAGGAGCACTGGCCCGGGGGGGCTAAAATAAAGATGACCCTCGGGCTCCGGAAACCCAAGGGAAAAAAAGTAATAGGTGAGGCAAATGGTAAAACCAAGGTTGGGCCTTGCTAGAGGAGTTTTATTCAAAGCGAACTGTCAAGGGGGTCCCATAAATCACCCAACTGCGTTAGGGACGCAAAATCCGGGAACATAATACCGATATGACGGAAACTAGGGTGGCAAGAGTGGAACAAAACACCAGGCATAAGGCCGAGCCTTCCACCCTTTACCAAGTATATAGATGCATTAATAATATAAGAGATATTGTGATAACCCAACGTAAACATAATCCAATATGGAGCAATCTTTATCTTCACCTGCAACTAGCAATGCTATAAGAGGGGCTGAGCAAAAGCGGTAACATAGCCAAACAACAGTTTGCTAGGAAGGGTGACAAAGGTTAAAGGTTCATGTCAATTTGGGAGGCTTGATAAGCAAGTGGTAGGTAACGTAGCATAGCGATGGAGCGAAGAAACTAGCATAGCAATGATAGTAATGAGATCCAAGATGACGGTCATCTTGCCTGAAATCCCGCTAGGAAGAAGAAGATGACGCCACGAAGATGAACCAAGCGTAGATGAACGAATCCTCACGATCGCAATGAAACAGGAACTATCGAGAAGAAGCACAACCAGAAAGAAGCAAACAATATAGTAAACACACAAGCATAAACATGGCATGATGCTCAACCAAGTATGATGCATGTCCGGTTTAATGAGGCATGGCATGGCAAAGTGCAACAAACAATACTACAAGTTAAGTGGAGCTTAATATGCAACGAGTTGCATATTGACAAAACACCACATTGACATATTTAGTTTAATATTGTTTAAGCTACCAAACAATATTAAATGTTGTTAAACATGGCAATAGGTGAAGCATAAGTAAACTAACTATTTAGGCAAATTTAAAT
The DNA here is from genome assembly GCA_021605205.1 of Aegilops longissima. Lineage (NCBI taxonomy): Eukaryota > Viridiplantae > Streptophyta > Magnoliopsida > Poales > Poaceae > Aegilops > Aegilops longissima. Next base: position 214,882,865 of record CM038679.1, on the reverse strand, counting down.
GAGGCCGGAACAACAAGCAACAAGTCCGGAAGATCCTCATACGCAATTTATGAATTTGGTACTGTTCTGTCCTAAACACAGTTTTAATGTTGTTAAACATGCAAAGTAAGTGCACCAAGTTAAACTAGGCATTTTTCCACCCCATTTACATATAAAGTTTATTTAAAACCGAGCTACGGTTATTTAATTATTAATTAAAGCATTTTAACATGGCATTTGAGCAAATTTAAACAAACAACATTTTAAACATTTTAAACGTGGATGAAAGTGTCATATTATTAATCTACACAAAATTCTAAGCATTTTACATGTTTAAATCATTTTAATCCGATGCACGGTTCATGAGTTATTAAATGCATGAAGATGAGGGTCTTTTCTGTAAAACTGAAATTCACTAGACAATAGCTAAATTCGCAGCAGGAAAAAAACACATCGGGCCGAATTGAATAGTGCACTGAGGCGGCTGGGCTGCTCACCATGCCTCACGAGCCGGCTAGTGGAGAGAGAGGCTTGCAGGGGGCACGCTGGGCCTGGCGAAGAGGCGGCTTGGCAGGCCCGCGCGAGCAGTCGAGCGGGACGCGGTCAACGCAGGAGGGCGGCTTCGTCGTCGTCTCGTTCATGAAGCAGGGGAATGGGCAGCAGTAGGATGAAGTAGAGGACGCAGCGACGCAGCTTGGAACTCCGGCGACGGTGAGGTAGATGCCGACGAGGTGGTCGTCCGGGCGAAGATACGAGCGCGGGGTCGGGCGCTGCTGCGGGGTGCTCGTCTCCTGTGCGGCTTGGGCATGAGGGGGTCAGGAGGTCGAGGAGGCAGGGGCGCGTCGGGGTGGCGTGAAGGTCGAGGTCGCTGGCGGGTTCGCGGGATGAAGCACGGGCACGGCCGCATCCTCCTGGACTGCTGGAACGAAGGCGCTTGGAGTCTCCGAGCTGCGCGGGCCGACCTCGGGATGGCCATGGCGCTGGAGCTCCTGTTGAGGTACAGAGAGATGAAGAGATTAGGGAGGGAGAGATGCAGGGAAGAGGGAACGGAAGGAGAGGGTCGCGAGGAGCTGGCCTGGTCATGGATCGCCGGTGGGGCAGCTCATCGGGGACGTCGGCAGACGAACTGGAGGGGCGGCGTGGGGCTTGAGCACCGGCTGTAGTGAAGATCGAGCACGAGGTGCTCAGGGAGGGATCGAGCGGGAGGAGCTCGGGGCCTCGGTTGCGGAATTGGGTGGATCGAGGGGAGGAGATGGTTGGCCCGATCGGGAAATCGAGGGAGAGTAGGGCTGTGGTGGTGGGGATTGGATTTGGGAGGATCCCGATGAAGATACGGGAGAGAGTGGCGGCGGCGGCTAGGAGGATCCCTAGAAATTAGGGATTTGGTCTTGGTTTAGACTAATATATATATATATATATATATATATATATATATATATATATATATATATATATATATATATATATATATATATATATATATATATAGCGGTGGGTTAGGCTAGGGCTATCTCGTCCCTCCGGTCGTAATCGGACGGACGGAAAAATAGGCTAGGGAGTCCAAATAAGAAAATAGAGGTGTTTTATAGATATTTGGGGATGATCCGGATCCAATGGTGATGACTGAGCGGGTCGGGTTCAGGAAGTTTCGGACGCGGGCGAGGGGTCGATGCACTGGCAAGAGAGGTTAGGTGGTCACGGTCAAGAGGGGAGCGAAAACCCGATTGGTCTCGGAACGGTCAACGAAAGCAAGGGGTGACGCGGCAACTACGAGCGGGTACGGGTTTTCTGAAAACATATGGATACGATGCACATGATGCAATGAGATGAGATGCATGACATGAACAAAATGCAAAACAAAAGACAAAAACCCAACCACGAAGGAAAATAATATATCACATAGCCGAAAATGGCAAGAGTTGGAGTTACGAATATGGAAAGTTGTATCCGGGGCGTTACATTTGACCACCAAGACCCGAGGTCCTTTTGATGTTTGCGGCCGAGTGACAGTGTCAGGGTGTTTGACATTCATTCCCATTTCTTGCATGGGACCTAAGCATGCAACCAAGGACACAGATTTGATTTTTCAACCCGTTTATATGCACTGTAGCATGTGCATGTAGTTCAAATTCGAATTATGCACATGAAATGCCTACAAAACAAAGTTAATGTGTAAAAATGTCCAAACGAACCCTGAATAATTCCATTTTTTTGACGACACACCTATAGTTGCATGTTCGCCGCAGATAAAAGTTCTAGCAATTCAAACACCATCCTTTGCAGCTGTGACCCTATTACATAATTCAAATCAAGACGAAAAATCAAGTAGATCGCACACAGTTTATTATCACCAACCGTGCGAGATGCAGCAGCAAATATCTTGGAGCACCATCGGTGTATAGTACGCCTATCGCTTACGCGAGAAGGTGCGTTGGCTACATCCACATCCGACGTGTCAAGCACACTAGCTCACTCCTCAAATATCATTTCATTGTTCAATTGTCGCCGGTGAAAGATGGGGACGTGGACCCACGTCATGAGGGCAACTTCGGCAGCCCACTCCGGCGAGAGCGCGGCCGTAGCCACCAGGTGCGTGCTAACAAGCTTCGTGAGGGCGACCACAATCTGCGTCCGAGCAGCCAAGGCAGCCCAAACGACCGTTGTTGCTTCTCAGGCGGCGGCAACAACATTTGCCTCGGGGATAGCAACTGACGAGAGCGGCACAACAGCTGTCCGTTCCACAGCGGCGGCCTTAGCCATGATGGAGGCTGCCCACGACCATTTCGAGGCTGTCCACGCCTACCTCGTGGCGGTCACTTCACAAATCAAAGGAAGCTTCTCCGACAATGGTCGGCAACCCACGACCGAAGAGTTGGCAATCGCCGAGAGAGTTCGAGTAGCCGTCCGTTCCTACGCGGCATACCTTGCCACGACGGAGCCCGCCAAAGCCCAGATCGCGGCCGCCCACGCCCAGCTTGTGGTGGCCTATTCCAAAGATATGGCAGATGCGGATGGAGAGATGCTTGCCGAGTATGGTGCAATTGATGCCATGGAGCCCCAGGAGATCGTCGCGCGTGAGCTGGACATGGAGGCGGCGATGGAGATCGACGAGCACCAGCCGTAGTAGTACTCTTTGTTTTGTTTAATTAAGAGCGCCTGTCTTTAATTTGTTAGAGTAATGTTTAGGTCAGCTAGCTCTGTTTAATTGCTGAACTTGCTTGATTAAGAAGTGTCGGTGTGCTGTAGTCTCCTTTGTGTACCCAAATTATGCAATGACGTGGATGACCACTGTAACCAGGGAAATTCGAACCAAAATATTGACGTTCACACTCATCACACACGAGTTAAGCTATCTGAATCGTTTGTGGTGTTCACATATCGTACACAGTTCTGAATAAGGGTCCATGTCCGATGACACTTTGCGCACCAGTTTTTTCGCTGAAGCGATATCAAAAATTTCGGCTTCCGCGGAAATATCTACCTCCCCGCCCCCTCCCCCTTAGTAAAAGAGACATTTCCCCTATTTCCGCCTTCCTTTCCAAGTTGAAACCTTCACTCCTTGCTTGCAGCGTTACCTCCTCACCAGCGACCCTCCTTCGCGCTACTCGGCCTCACCTATCCAGGCAGGTAATCCACACCCAACCCCCATCCTCCTCCTCCTCCTTCCACATCCCACATGCCCCGACCGCCGGCCCAACTCCTTCCACCCAAATCACTGATCCCTCCACCAAATAAGCGCCGCCCTAAGCCATGGTGCCCACTGTATAGCCAGGATCTCAAGGAGCATTTGGCAGTGGAGAAGCAAATCACGGCCGCACGCGCGGATGAGGTCGCGATTGCTGCCATTCGTGTCGACCCCCAGATCTTGGAGGAGCATCTCGATGTCGAGGCCACCGCCGACGCCTCGCGCGCCGACGACGCGACGCAGTTGGCTATTTGTTTCAATTCTGCAGTGCGATGTTCAATTGTTGTGGGTGCATTCTGTTATTGTATACCATGTGAGAAATAAAATCAAATTTGGTTGTACTAAATACATGAGAAACAAATACAATTGCTATATTTCCAAGTTGTTAAGCATGGTTGGTTTGGTTAATTGTCTGGTCTTCTATTAGGAGTATGTTATATTGTGCAATGTGGTGCTCATTTAATGTTTGGTTCATTTGTTGTGGTGTTTAGTTAACTGCTTGGTTCAATTCTGCAATGCCATGTCCAATTGTCGTGGGTAGAATTTTGTATTGTTGTGCACGTGAGGAATAAATCGAATTTGGCTGCACTTAATACATGAGAAACATATACAAGTGCTATATTTCCTAGTTCTTAATCATGCTTGGTTTGGATAAATGGGTTTTCCATGTGGATTTAATTAATCTGATGAATCTGCAATGTGCTTATTTTTCATCAACATATTTTACTGATAGCATGCGCACTCTTACTTAACCTGATGACTAACTACCTTATATGTGTTGCAGGGAAACAATGGGAAGCACTGAGGTTTACAATTGAGGTTAGAACGTGCATGGTCCGTTGTCTAATAGCACATTATTGTGCAATTGTAGGAACCATTCTAATATTTAGGTTTTTAACAATTTGGTCTTGCACATGTAGGTCCTACTGTCAGAGGTTTTGACCCACTGTTCGACCCTTTTTGCATATGCGGAAATGAGTTGTCCATGAATATCAGTCAAGTCAAGAAACTCAGAAATATTGATAGGATAAAGAAATTAGCGACAAAAAACAACAAGATCTTTGTCTGCACAATGAAGAAGACATCAATTCACTACAGGATGGTACTAACTATTATACCTTGCCTTTTTTATTCCTTTGCCCCATTTCGAATATAGAGAAGATATTTATGCACGTCCTTGTTTTCAGGCCTTTCCAAAGCAGTTCGCTGATGATTACCTCTCAAACCACCTGTATGGTCAGGAGGCGAGGAAGGTATTCATACAACACCCACAGTTCAATATTGAAGTGTTCCTGAAGAGGTCGAAGGATGGACGGTCAATCATCCACAGGCACTGGCCTAAAGTTACAAAGACCTTCAACATCAATGAAGGCTCAATATTCGCCTTCTGCTTCAGCAGTTTTCCAGATGAGATACATCCGTCTATGTACCACATGAAAACTGTGTGTGATGGACAGCCTTCGCCACACAGTTTCTGCTATGCACCAAGTGTGATGCATTCAATAACGCAAATTATAAAATTGTTTATATCGTGTGCAATGGAAACGCTATCACAAATGATTTAATGGAGAAAATTGTGTGTGATGTACCTGTGAACGGAAACGTTTTCCTTGGAGCGACTGTGTGGGATGTACATACAAACAGAAACGTTTAGCGGGGACTGACTGTGTGGGATGTACTTGCGATCGGAAACAGTTTCGCCTGTATAGTTGTATTTTTTAGCTCTAGTGTATGTATTTCTGTATTTGAGCGCTCGTCGGTCGCACACGACCTCATTTTGCCAAGGATGTGTGCCAGGAGGGCATATCCCCGACGGTTTTTGGGTCGTGTGGGAAGGACCCCCCTATCTCCGTCACTCACTAGGCGACGGTTCCAAATGCCATCGCGGAAAGGGGTTAAAACCGTTTGTATAGCACCTCGCTGTACAAGTGGTATCTCGTTCCCAGGGCACACCGGATGGGCAAGATATCAGGTTGGCTGAGACCCTGGTTGCCCAGGGGGCGCCAGACATCGCCCGGTTTGGACCAACACTGAGGAGCACTGGCCCGGGTTGTTGATTAACTATCCTCGGGTACTAGCCGATCCCTATGCAAGTTTTAGTTGTTATAAGGCAAATGGTAAAACCAAAGTTGGGCCGTGCTGGAAGAGTTTTATTCAAAGCGAACTGTCAAGGGGGGCCCATAAACCCCTACTGTGTTAGGAACGCAAAATCAAGGAACATAACATCGGTATGACTAAAAATAGGCCGGCAAGAGTGGAACAAAACACCGGGCAAAAGGCCGAGCCATCCACCCTTTACCAAGTATATAGATGCATTAATTAAATAAGAGATATTGTGATAGCCCATGATATCCATGTCCCAACATGGAACAACCTACAACTGCACTTGCAACTAGCAATGCTATAAGAGGTGCTGAGCAAGCGGTAACATAGCCAAACAACGTTTTGCTGGGATGGTGGAAATGTTAGAGGCTTATCATGGCAATTCGGGAGGCTTGATAAACAAGTGGTAGGTAGCGCGACATAGTGATAGCATCGAGACAACTAGCAAAGCAAAGATAGTAGTGGTATCCAAGGTAACAGTCCCGCTAAGAAGAAGACTGAGTCCATGAAGTAGACAAAGCAACGTAGTCAAACGGATCATCACAATAGCAACGAAACTGGAACTATCGAGAAGAAGCACAACCGGAAAGAAGAAAACAACATGGTAAACCAACAAGCATAAACATGGCATGATGCACAATCAAATATGATGCATGTCCAGTTTAATGAGGCATGGCATGCCAAAGTGCAACAAACAATACTACAAATTAAGTGGAGCTCAATATGCAACGAGTTGCATATTGATGAAACACCACATTCAGATTACTTAGTTCACTCTCGTTTATGTACCCCATAATATTAAATGTTGCTAAACATGGCAAGAGGTGAAGCATATGAAAAGACCCTATTTAGGCAAGTATAAATGAGGCCGGATCAACAAACAACAATTCCGGAAAATTCTCATATGCATATTTCGAATTTTGCTACTGTTCTGACATAAACAAAATTTTAATGTTATTAAACGGCAAAACAAAGTGCACCATATTAATCTATGCTTTTTTCTACCCCATTTACATATAAAGTTACGAAATAAACCATTTTAATATGCCATGTATGCAAATTAATGCAAACAACAAATTAAACATTTTTATCATGGATGAAAGTTGCAAATTATCAAACTACACAAGATTCTGAGCATTGCACGTATATAAGTTGTTTAAATTGGATTAACCAATGACAAGATATGATCATCTCAAAAGCATGCAAAATTGACCAAACAGAACATACGGGGAAAAAACTACAAGAGGGAAGGATCGGGGCAAATCCTTTTGTCATGGATGAAAGTTGCAAATTATCAAACTGCACAAGATTCTGAGCATTGTAGAATATAAGTTGTTTAAATTGGATTAACCAATGACAAGATATGATCATCTAAAAAAGCATGCAAAATTGACCAAAACAGAACATATGGGGAAAAACTACAGGAGGGAAGGATCGGGCCAAATCCACCACTCCAGTGGTGGCCCAGCGGAATTAGGCCCAAGTGCCAGTGAGTGTGCAGAGAGAAAAACAAGAAAAAATCAAGGGTTCCTGGTACTCGAACCCAAGACCTCCTTGATGTGCACTAGCAATGCTAGCCACTGCACCGCATATGCTGGCTGTGACCAAGTGTGGACTTGCCTATACATAAACCAGAACCGGGCTTTGATCAGGGTGAGGCAAAAATTGGTGGAAACAAAAGGTGCGGCGAGATGCGCGTGTGTTGCATTCTTGAGCGCGTGGGAGGATGCATGCAAAGGTGAGGCAAGCAGAGACTGGAACATGAGCTTGGGCTCGCATGGTCGTCCATGGCGGACACGGCCTCTGACGCGACGGGATCGGCAGCCACAACGACAAAATAGAACCGGAGAGGGGCTAGGAGGAACGGCTGCTCACCAAGGGGTTGCTGCTGAAGTTGTACGAGGTTGGGGGTGAACGGGGACGGTGAGAAGATAAGCTGATCGGGGCAGCGTCCTCGTGTCCGTGAAGCAGAGGAAGCAGGGGAAGAAGAGGTCGTCTGGGAGGTCGATCCTGGGCTCGTGGACATGTGCAAGTGCGAAGGAGACGACGTTGGTGTGTCGACCCAGAACAAGGACGATGCTTGAAGGGGCGTTGGCCATGGCGGAGCCATGGACATGCTCTGGGAGCTCTGTGGTGGAAGGAGGTGGCGACTCTGGAGGTGCGGCTTCGACCTACCTTGCGGTGGCGACGCAGATAGGAGGAGAGCAGTGGCGGAGACAGGGGTGCCAGCACGGGCCCTGGCCCCCCCCTAACATTACTCTGTCAAGCATAATATGCATGTTATTACATGATAAATTGCTGCTAAAGTGGTATGTACTAGTGAGCTGGCCCTCCCTAACACAGATTGACAATACTTGGCCCTCCTCATTCTAATTTCCTGGCTCCCCCCAGGAGGAGAGGGAGAAGGAGAAACCCTAGGCTGGTGCTGGCTTTATAGAGGGGCGAGGGCACGGGAGCACTGCGATGGCCATGTGCCTCGCTCGGCCAGCAAAGTTACTGAGAGCGAGAGAGAGAGGTAGAAGAAAAAGGAAGCAGGCTGGGAGAATGACAGGTGGGACCAGGAAGGTGCACAGCTGGTGCTGAGGAATTTTTACCCGGGAGGAGATGGTGAGCTGCGGCGCAGCGCGGAGAGGAGCTGGGCCTCGGCTGGAACTCTCGCCCTCTATTGTTTCTTCTTATCCATTTATAAGATATAAATGGAACTTGCATAAATGCACAGAGAGGTAGCAGTGGAATTAGGGAGAGAAAAAACAGTTCTTGAGTCCTTGGAATATGCTCAATCAAAGAAAACTGGTGTGGGGATTTTACAGACTATAAATTTAAACATGTTCGATCTAATCCAAACTTGCATGAACTTATAACCTAACCAAACCGAACCCAAATGGGCTTAATATTTATAGGACGATCCTACATAATAGATATGATTTATGGGCACAAGATGAACATTTATGGAGGAAGTAAGAAAACCAAACATATTGAATTAAGTTCAATATGTTGAATTTGAAAACCTTATCAAACGAGTTCTGGTTGGGATGAAATTTGAGAAGGTGGCTGGACATGTAAAACTTGCATTATGAACACGGTTTGGGTAAGAATTGGAGAAGTGAAAATGCAACTCAAATACAGAAGGAAGTAGCACTTTGGGTGAAACCAAGTTGAAGTTGAGCAATGAGTAAAATAGAAAGGATCAAAGAGAAGAAGGAGTTGCAATGCACATGAGCAATTAAAAGAAAACAAGCACAACAATAAATGGAGATGAATGCATGATGAAAAAAATAAAACAAACATCACAAGCAAGCAACCAAGAAAGAACGTATGACCAAAATAATAGAGGTCTCGGTCTTGGGCTGTCACAGAACGATCTGTAAATATCAAACGGCTGGCAGGCCAGCATTGACACGACCAGACATAATCGAAGGGTCAGAACGACGCAAAATCGAAGGAGCGCTCAGGTGGACGGGTCGCCCAGCCTCCTTTTAGGTTAGAATAATCCATTTTATTAGAAAAATATGGATAGCCAGATGTGTCGAGGACTTGGGACAAGTGTTATCTCTAGATTCTGCATGGACTTCGTGTGGCTACACTTCTTGGAATACTGCATTGAAGAAAGATATCATGTAAATGATCAACATTAAATTTGAGTGTGTGAAAGGAAGCAAAAGTTTAAATGTTCCACGGGAAATAGAAATGAAATTCATTTACACTTACTTACGGATATTTTGATATTCTATCGAATTCAATCGAGGACAGCCCATTTAGCAGATTCAATCCCTACGGCTATTTGTATGCTATTTAGTATTATCGTTTATTTCACTTCCTAACTAATTGAAATCCTCGTTAGCACTCTTCTCCATGAATATGATGCACTCCACAAGATAAGTACACCATGATCACCAAATTCTTTCGTTCCAACCATGACGGCCCATTGGGTGGAGAAACATGTGACTACTTATTAATGCACCATGTATATATAATTTATAATGAAAACTTATGTCTCATGTTGCAAGTATATTTTTTCTTCATTATGCTTCATGGCAGTATTAATTAGTTGCATTTACTACATACATTATTGTGTGTGTTGTCATACCAAGTCAATTTGTGTATGTGAACCTTAGTTTTTTTACCGAGCATATATATGAGAATTTTCGTTGATTATGTTTGTATAAGTATAATATATTTATGAGCCCATATATTTATAGAAATTCCTATCATGTATTTCACATAATAGATGGGTGCGGCAACGCGCGTCATCAGTGATCTAGTTTTTACTCAAATCCACAACACTAATATGGAACAAAGGGCGGAGGATATAAATTACCCTAAATGATAAATGTCACACGTGTGGCATGAAGTAACACCTTGACGTTTTTGTAATTCAAATTGCCATTTAAAATGCAAAAATTGTAACTTGTCATCCAAACAGAAGTTCCCATGTTTCTCACAACTAAAGTTGTCATCCTTGAATAACTAAACTTGCCATCAAAAAATGTTAGGGCGCAATTACTTCGTGTCGCACGTGTGACACTTATCAGGGGTCCCAAAATACATATACAATATAATTTTCATGACATATATTAATATTTTGCTAATCAAATGTGTTGTCAAACTTTGATAAAAAATATGATGGATTAATAAACACGGACAGAGGTAGTACTATACTTATACAAATATAAAAAGAACGTACTTTCTTCATCCGTCCTCCTTTGCTCCTGGCTCTCGTTTCGTTATTTTTTTTCATTCTCGAATCATTTTTCTTCTCTGTCTGTCTCACCTATTCCTAGTCCTCACGCTAGTGACCCGCCTCGTTATCGTTGCGCCTCCCTCTCCCTCCCTCATTGACGGGCCAACGAATGTCACTATCACGTCGGTCTAGGATCTACCACAGCCCACTCTCGGGCGCCACCATACCCACCACATCTTGTGCTCCAGGTGATGCCGCTCAAGACGCCTATTGAGAGTCAAAGATGGATGTAGCAGTGGTGCCGATGGTAGCAAAGTAGGAGGTGGAGGAAGGTGCACCCCTAGCCCGAGAGGAACAGACTCATAAATCAACACACGCATTAGAACAGGCTCATAAAGTAGGAGGTGGAGGTGCCGGCGATGTCGCCTGTAGCATGTTGGATTGTCTGATGGATCTAGGATCATCGCCCTCCCCCGCCACCACAAGGAGAGGAACAACCAACACCCGCCAAGCTCAAGGATCTCCTTGGTGCCGCTAAGGTTTCATTGACTCCATATTCCGATTAAGATTTTTTTTCCTGCAATGACAGGCTGCTAGATTGAATTCACACTTAAATTGGATAGTGAGGCTTGGCCCGTAGAGAAGTTGTTGTATTGCATGGTTGTTCTATTTTGTTTTTGTGTGTTATTACTTTTTTCGTCATTGTTGGCTGCACCAAATTGTTTTTTATCATGGAAATTTTATGAGAACATGTGTCAGTGCAACAGGAAACACGATATACATAGCACGCGGGCATGGGCCGCCCAAAGGGTCTGCTGAGTATCTTGGAGCATCAATCCGGATAAAAGTACTCTTACTGACTGTAACATCTAGAAGGAGTCTTTCTACCTGCTCAAGTGATATGCAAATCTTTGTCAAGCCCAAGGGCTGACCCTAACCACGACGTCAATCCAAACACGGATGGAGCCTCACCGTGTTAATGAGAAAGCATGGCTACGAGCACACTTATGGGAAGGTGCTCTCAACGAGGCCGCCCTTGCATTTAATGAAGGGTGTGGCTACGGGTCGTAGCCTGCGGATGAGTAAATTTTTATGCATATTGTCGGTGCACAAAAGTAGGGGCTCTCTTTTTTGCCCCATTACCTGTGCACGGGTTGTTAGAGCCGCACCCGTGACCACACTTAGTAGAGCAGAGGAGGGAAGCAGAAGTGCAAGGCTACCAGAGCAGCGCTCCAACCAAGGGCGCAGCAGACGGAGCGATCAGACAGGCTTCCTCCCGGCAACTCCCTTGCCGGGGCGGCATACACAGCCCCGACAAGAGCCTTGCCGGGGCAGCTCACCCAACACCAACATCGTAGCCACCCTTGAGCCTGAGAGTTCCGACACCATCGACAACATTGAAACCAAGGCTCTGGAAATGCCTGCATGATGGCATGCAGATCTTTGTGAAGATAGAGAGCCTACAAATCCTAGATGAGGACCAGAAGACAAGACAATCGCAAGGCTCCTTGCCGAGGACGCCCACGAGGCCCCAGCAAGGTTCCTTGCCGAGGACACTCACAAGGCCCCGACAAGACTCTTGCCGAGGGCGCTCACAAGGCCCCGGCAAAGACCCTTGCCGGGAATATACACAAGACCGCGGCAAGACCTTGCCGCCCCATCAACGCCCCAGCTCAACGGCCAACCCACCAACCGAAGCAAGTACCCACGTGGCAGTACATGGGTACTAATCCAACTAGCCAAACACCTGCGCTGTGGCATACAGATCTTCGTGAAGACCCTACCACCACGCCAACTCAGCAGCCTGCCAGCCTACGTGGGGCTGCATGCCTCGTTGGCCTAGACGCGTGTCGGAGCAAGGCGGAGCGGGGACGAACGAGACGGGCCTCGTTACCGCCCCCGATAAAGCAAGTGGACACCTAAGTAGCACATTTAATGCACTTTGTCCTGTAATGACAGGCGATAAGCTTGTATACTGTATACCTTTCCACCTCCTGTGTGCCACTATGGCAGCCCCTTTTGACTATCAAAGGAGGCCCGAGGCGTACTGAAGGAGGATTCGGATCTTTTGGACGACACACGCATCGTAGCTAGTTCAAGAATATTCAAATATACACCAAAGCAGGACTAGGGTATTACGCATCCTCGCGGCCCGAACCTGGGTAAACGGTCCTCTTGCTGGCTTCTAGACCCGCTCTTTGCACAACCTCGCGCCCGCCAACCGTAACAAAAGGGATCCCAGTGATCCCATAGGTGTCGTCTCCCCCAACACATACATTTTAGAGTAGTGTCAAAATTCCTCATATCATATCCATCTAGAGCACAACTCCAACTCAAAACACGGGGAAGAACCTATTAGGATTTAATTAATTCTGTTGCTAATCCATACTTAATGGGACCAATGATGAGAGCACGACCTTAGACATGTTGATGATTTAGCTCGATCTTTTATGATGCAGTAACCTTTAATATCCACCGATAGAAAATACTCTCAATTACATGAGAAGAAGCGTAACCTAAAGCTGGGGTAACGACGACTAAGGGATAATCCCTTGACACACGAGGAACCTCCCGTCGAAGTAGACGTAACCAACGTGCAAACCATCAAACACGACGAACCTCGAGCCAAGCGAGACTTCCACGCAGAAAGTTCACACAAATAAATAATAACGACACCCATAAAGAGCCGCTTCAAAGTCGATACAATAAGTTGTCTAAACTCTAAACTAATAGTTTCCTCCTTTACATGGCCGGCCTGGCCTTTTATTATGCATGCGGGCACAAAGAATCCTAACCGAACGAGACTCTTTCTTAGGACAATGATACATCAATGTAATCTCTCTTATGTAGTTAACGTAATAGGCCATATGGCAATTTGTGATTGAAGTCAGGGGAAGGTGGGGTCCACCCTAGCTCAAATCAGGGGGATAGAATTATCGTGGGAAGGTTATGTAAGAATTCATGTTAACCTTCGTAAGTGTACCATTAGGGCTTGTATAATGGTTGATAAGATAATCTTATCTTAAGCCTTGCACATATTTTAGATATGACAAAAACACATATCTACACTGAGTTATCTCTTAGTCTTAGTTATTCCTAAAAACATGGTAAGACATATTGTGCTAAGAGATCATCTCTTAAATAAGAGAAAACAAGCCTTTCTTATGATTTCTCTCTTCTTCATCTTAGCATTTATCTTTCATGGCACTCCTAAAATAGCACAATTATACATGCCCTTATCGCTCTTTCTTGTTACACTATCAAAAGTAACCTACACCGTAAAAACATGCACCACATAAGGAAAAGATAATTAAATACTTATTAGCTTAAACAAATTTTAACCTTGTAAACAGAGGTCTCCGAGGCGGCGTGCGGAAGTTGGGATCGACCGTGACTGGTGCATCCTCCTCTTTTATCTCACGTCCATACTTCCTTCTATAGCAAACTGGTTATGTTTCCTACTATTATATATACTACTATTAAAAAAGCAAACATATTCATCGTTACGTGCACCCAGCCTAAGCTACACATAACAACACGGAGAAATTACAGCCTCCCGATTAAATCACTTAATTTGATCTAACCATCAACACAATAACCAACCCATCAACAAAAGTAAGTTTAGAAATTTTGATGGGCGGATGAAAACTCTGCTAGAAAAGTTCGTTAGGCAACAACATAATCCCACCCCATTTAGCGCGAACCTCCCACTAATCCCACCCCCAATTAGTGCGTCCCAACCCACTTCCTCCGTAATGAGCCCGATCGGCCTTAGGTTTGCTCTGCCCCGCCCTAGCCCTCCCGTCCGCTTCGCATGCCCCCAAACCAAACCCCATCGCACCGCGCGCAGCAGCACGACCACCACATCATCGGCGGCAAGAGGAACAGCAGCAGCCACGAGGCCATGTTGGCGGTGGCCGACGAGGAGGCATTCTTGTAGGTGGATCCGACGGCGTGGTTCGGGCGGTACGCGGCCTTGCTAGGCTTAGCTCCATCAAGAAGGTGTACCGCGGTTCGACCAGGTGGAGGGTCATCGAGGTGATGTGGAACCAGGTGCACATGCGCATGCTGGACCCCTCCATGGTCGACCACCTTCACGCCAAGGTGCGCCTCCTCCACTTCCTCCACCACGACCTCGACCTCATCGGCTTCCACAAGGTCAGGCTCGACCGTGATGCCAGCGTACTCAACTTCATCGCCAAGGTCTGCAACTCGAGGAGCCTCTGTGGGTACCACAACCACCACAAGCACGTCTTTGTCAAGGCGCTGAAGAGTTGGGCGCACCAGATCCTCGAGGACCTCGAGCACCTCCACACCCACGACCATGCGCATCACCCACCTCGACCTTAATTGAAGCAACATTTTTATCAACGACAACACCGGACATGTAATACCTCCTCCCATCAATCAATCTCCTCGCAAATTATATCTCCTTGCACATCTTCAATTGAACAATTCAATATCTGCAATTCCCCAATTTTTATAATTAGAACTGCCTTATGCTAAACTCTCTCGCCTTCTAGCGCAGGACGCCGTTTCGCGTAATTTAATTTATTTAATCGTTTCTAGAAAAAGAATTTCATTTCATTGTGCCCATAATTTAACCCTTTAAACTGGAATACTCATAGATGCATGGAATTTCTTTTGTTCGAATGATCTGCCCATGTGTTCGACCATCCAACGCCAGTCTGTTTGGCCGAACGGCGAAAGACCTCCATGGAGCTCTCCATGTTTTGCTGCGGAAAATATGCACACAAAAAAGTTCCATTAAAAGGTGCTACTGATCTTTGTAGCCATATGTAGTACCCAATCATTACAATGTTGGTCAGCAACATCTAGTTTTATTGCCAAATTTATAGCACAAGAGAAATTCAAGCGATACATACATTTATGTGCTTGTTGTAGGTTATTATCAAGTGTAGATCATTATGCATTTGCAATTCCAGCCCGGTGCAAAGATGAGCTTGGTTGCAGTGGAAGGTCATTGAATGAAAATCATTCTCACGTCAACCAAGTGTAATTACATGTTATTCATGTAACACTGGTTTATTTAGTTATAAGTGTCATGCTTAGTAGGGCATGCTAAGTTGCGTCACTAAGTTGCTTATTTTTACACGGGAATTTGAATCATATTCCACACGATGGTAATTCACATGCAAATCTATCAAATACTAATTGTCATGTTGCATTAATACACACATGGTTCAAAGAGTCGGTGTTTTCTTTAGCTATATTGATATCTACAATTTTCTTTGAGTTTCTTGGCGCACCAAGCAGGGTAAGGGAACACAAATCGGTTTATCAGATATTGATAGTCATGTTATAATTTCTGGTATTGGGATTTGTGATAAAGTTGGCTACCTACAATGTTATAATATGGATATTAATAGGTTGTTGGATGAATCGATATGCATGCCCATTTCCTTTTCTTGCTCAATGTACAGAGGGCAGGCTTCTATGATCAGTCGATCACCATCTTTTGGTATATGACAAGGAAACGTCGAGCAATGAAATGGTATTTTTTTCTGTTCTAGTGGAAAGGGTTGCGAGCATGTTAAATTACTTCCACTTGCAACTTGTTGTTCCCAAGTGGAAATCGTCGACCGTAAAGGATCCGGATAAGTATGAGTTCAAACCGAAGCAACTATTGATATGGTTCTCATGCAGAGCCTTACCTTTTTTATAGGATGCCGATAAGTGCCACAGATGGGGGCGTTAGGGAGTCCGTCCACACATTTTGTGTTGTGTATAAGAGAAACAGCCCACACACCTACGTGTGGGCAAAACAAGTAATGCCCACATACCTCTTTTTTCCCTCCCGATCCCTCTCACGCGCATGCGTGTGGGTGAAGTTGATAACGCCC
Organism: Aegilops longissima; assembly: GCA_021605205.1. Taxonomy (NCBI): domain Eukaryota; kingdom Viridiplantae; phylum Streptophyta; class Magnoliopsida; order Poales; family Poaceae; genus Aegilops; species Aegilops longissima. Next base: position 214,866,553 of record CM038679.1, on the reverse strand, counting down.
ACACTCCCGTATGTCAGGCCTCGTACCCTCCTGGTCCCTTGACGCCCGCAGCGTAGCGGTCACCAGCTACCAGCGATTGCCATGGTACAGACCCTTGTCCATGTTCGTTTAACTGTAGTTGCCATGTCGCTGAACAACGATTGCCATGTCAGACAACTGCAGTTGCCATGGTTGCTCAACTGCAGTTGCCATGTATGGTCTGATCTAATGTAGTTGCCATGATTTCAAAACTTTAGAAGTTGCCACATACTAACACTAGGCAGTTGAGAGAGTTTCCATGTACTCACAAGCATGCTAGGGCAGTTGCCATGTAAAAAGGAAGAGTTGCCATCTACTTACGTGCACGTTAGGGCAGTTGCCATGTACGTGCATGTTAGGGCAGTTGCCATGTACCATGCAAAAAAACAAGGCAACTCAGTAAAAGAGAGTTGCCATCTGCTTACATGCACACTAGGTAGTTGCCGTGTACCCTGCAAAAAAAAAGAGTTGCCACCTGCTTATAAAGCACACTAGAGGCAGTTGCCATGTGCGCTGCAAAACACATGGCAACTAGCAGCTTGGGTGTGGGAGAGGAGACGGGCGTGTGGGCGAGATGGAAAATGCCCACACACTAGCCCTTGTGTGTGCGTGCAAAGTGGCATGTGCGCGAACTGCTGAACGCCCACACACCAGCCCCTCCTATGTGGTGAAACGGCCGTGTGGGCGACCGAGTGAACACCCACACACCAGGCCAGTCCTACGTGGCACTAGAAACATGCCAAGATTCGTGCGCTCACGAACGGACGCGGATCCACGCGTGTGGGCGAGATGCAAACGCCCACACGTGTGGGCGTTAACATTTCCATTTTTCTAAGTTTAATACTTTTTCACCTGATGTTTTCTAATAGTTTGTTTGCATCTCCGTTTATGTATTTTTAAATTTATATTCCTACCATTTATCTTCCCAGATGCAATCTCGAAAGATGGACGATCATACAATGAGCATACAATTGCTGCCTTATTTCTTTCATTAGATCTAGGCCACTATTTTATTACTTGATAATTTTTATTTATTGCAGATGTTTGCTAGCACATCTGATATAATGTGGAATATTGGGGTAGATCCCCGTATCAAACATGAGTTTATGCAACTCACGTGTAAAGAAAAAGTTGTTGCCTCTGAAACCATGGATCCATGGATGCAGTGGCTATCCTTGGCGACACACCAGATGAATTTCTTGATTCAGTTCATGTACTGCTTTATTTACAATTTTTTTAATTCTTTTTAGATGCAGTAATTTTGATGTATGAATATTTGATGCGAATAAATTCTAATGAAGCATTAAATAAAATGTCAATATCAGTTGTGATGATATTCTTGGTGTGAACCTGCAAAGAAAAAAATATTTTTGTATCAGTGGACTTAATCTAACATTATAGCGAGGTGTTGTGATGTGGGTAGAACCCTAGGGGCCGATCTTTCACGATTTGGAGGGGGGATTCCCGATGAACACAGGAGGAGAAAACTAGAGGAAACACTCATATCAGCGAGATTGGATTACACATGTGCTAGATCCAAGTTCACAAAGAGATACACGATCCAAATCCAACAAAGGTGGATACAAAGGAACTAGTTCATCTCCAAGGAGGAGGTCTTGAATCCACTAGGGGATCTTCCCACAAGGGGGTCTTGAATCCAATTATGGGATCTTCTCCTAGGAGGCCTCGGTCTCCAATGGAGTAGGGGTACAAGTGGATGAGTAAGGCTCTATCTCCAAAATGAGCTATCACAATGCTAACCCTAAAATAGTCGAGGAGGAGTATATATAGTCTAGGGGGCAAAGGCTACATGGGCTTCGGCCCAAAACACACACGCGGGCGGGGGGCCGGATGATCCGGATGGTGGCCGGATGATCCGGGTGTCAAGGGTCTGGATGATCTAGATACCGTCCGGATCGTCCGGCTGTGTCACAGCCGTCGTAAGGGGTCCAGATGACCGGGAGATGGTCGGGACGTCCGGGTCCGTCCGGATGAGCCGGGCTGGGGTCCGGATGATCCGGCTTCATGCAGGGCCATTCTGCTTTAGGGTGGCACTTAGCCGGATTATCCGGGTCGGGGTCCGGATCATCCTGGCTAGGGCCGGATCGTCCAGACGATGGTCCAGATCATTCGGGCAAGTCCTGACTTGGCCGTTTCCTTCTCCGTCTTCACATTCCTCTTCTTCCTTCGGTCGATCTTGCTCCTTGGCTTCTCCACGGCTAACTCCATGGTACCTGAGTATGCAAAGTGTCTCCGTTTGAGGTAGTATCCATGTCTCATGTGTTTCAAAGAGGAATTGCAAGAGGAGAGATGTCACCTTGGTTTCGAGAGCTCTTGCACATGCACATGTCATAGTCCACTTGGCAATTTGTGAGACAATGGTATGTCCTTGGGGATGACTTTGGGATGCTCCGCATCATCTTTCTCCTCCCCTTGGGAAAGATCCGACCTCAGATTGAAAACCTCATCACCATGGTAGGGAGAGAGATCCTTGACGTTGAAGATGTTGCTCATGGAGTACTTGTCGCGTGGGATGTAGATCTTGTAGGCGTTCTTGTTGTAGCGTTCTAGCACCTTGAAGGGTACGTCGACTCGCGGTAGTAGCTTGGACTTGCGTTCGTTGGGGAAGCATTCCTTGCGAAGGTGTAACCATACTTGATCTCCAATGTTGAATATCATGGGTTGCTTGTTTATGTTGAGCTTGGTCGCGAGTCAGTGTACTTGTTGCTCGATTGCTTGTCTTGTATCTTCATGCACTGATAACCCACAAGTACAGGGGATCGCAACAGTTTTCGAGGGTAGAGTACAACCCAAATTTATTGATTCGACACAAGGGGAGCCAAAGAATATTCTCAAGTATTAGCAGTTGAGTTGTCAATTCAACCACACCTGGATAACTTAGTATCTGCAGAAAAGTATTTAGTAGCAAAGTAATATGGAAGTAAGGCAAAAGTAACAGGAGCAGTTTTGTAGTAATTGTAATAGTGGCAACGGTAAAGTAACTAAGCAAAGATCAATATGTGAAAAGCTCGTAGGCAATGGATCAGTGATGGATAATTATGTCAGATGCGATTCCTCGTGCAATAGTTATAACATAGGGTGACACAGAACTAGCTCCAGTTCATCATTGTAATGTAGGTATGTATTCCGAATATAGTCATACGTGCTTATGAAAAAGAACTTGCATGACATCTTTTGTCCTACCCTCCCGTGACAATGGGGTCCTATTGGAAACTAAGGGATATTAAGGCCTCCTTTTAATAGAGTACTGGACTAAAGCATTAACACTTAGTGAATACATGAACTCCTCAAACTACGGTCATCATCGGGAGTGGTCTCGATTATTGTCACTTCGGGGTTACCGGATCATAACACATAGTAGGTGACTATTGACTTGCAAGATAGGATCAATAACTCACATCGTATCTACTTTTCCAAACACTTTTGCCCTTGTTTTGGACTCTAACTTGCATGATTTGAATGGAACTAACCCGGACTGACGCTGTTTTCAGCAGAATTGCCATGGTGTTATTTTTTTGCAAAAACAAAAGTTCTTGGAATGACCTGAAAATCAACGGAGAATTATTTTGGAATATATAAAAAATACTGGTGAAAGAATCAAGGCCAGGGGGACTACACCTTGTCCACAAGGGTAGGAGGCGTGCCTACCCCCCTGGGCGCGCCCCCCTGCCTCGTGGGCCCCCGGGTGCTCCACCTACCTCAACTCAAACTCTATATATTCACGTCCGGGGGAAAAATCAGAGAAAAGGATTCATCTTGTTTTACAATACGGAGCCGCCGCCAAGCCCTAAACTCTCTCGGGAGGGCTGATCTGGAGTCTGTTCGGGGCTCCGGAGAGGGGAATTCCGTCGCCATCGTCATCATCAACCTTCCTCCATCACCAATTTCATTGTGCTCACTGCCATGTGTGAGTAATTCCATCGTAGGCTTGCTGGACGGTGATGGGTTCCATGAGATTTATCATGTAATCGAGTTAGTTTTGTTAGGGTTCGATCCCTACTAGCCACTATGTTCTGAGATTGATGTTGCTATGAATTTGCTATGCTTAATGCTTGTCACTAGGGCCCGAGTGCCATGATTTCAGATCTCAACCTTATGTTTTCATGAATATATGTGAGTTCTTGATCCTATCTTGCAAGTCTATAGTAACCTCCGATGTGTTATGATCCGGTAACCCCGAAGAGACAATAATCGGGACTAGTCTCGATGATGACCGTAGTTTGAGGAGTTCATGTATTCACTATGTGTTAATGCTTTGGTCCGGTACTCTATTAAAAGGAGGCCTTAATATCCCTTAGTTTCCAATAGGACCCCGCTGCCACGGGAGGGTAGGACAAAAGATGTCATGCAAGTTCTTTTCCATAAGAACGTATGACTATATTCGGAATACATGCCTACATTACATTGATGAATTGGAGCTAGTTCTGTGTCACCCTACGTTATAACTGTTGCATGAATAATCACATCCGGCATAATTCTCCATCACCGATCCAATGCCTACGAGCTTCTCACTTATTGTTCTCCGCTTAGTTACTTTTCCGTTGCCACTATTACAATTACTACAAAACTACTACTGTTACTTTTGCTACCGTTACCATTACTTCCATACTACTTTTCTACTAAATACTTTGCTGCAGATATTAAGTTATCCAGGTGTGGTTGAATTGACAAGTCAAATTCTAATACTTGATAACATTCTTTGGCTCCCCTTGTGTCGAATCAATAAATTTGGGTTGAATACTCTACCCTCAAAAACTGTTGCGATCCCCTATACTTGTGGGTTATCAAGACTATTTTTTGGCGCCGTTGCCGGGGAGCATAGGTCTATTCTTTGAGTCACTTGGGATTTATATCGGCTGGTCACTATGAGGAACTTGAAAGACGAGAAAACCAAAATTTATCCCTCAACTACGAGGGGAGGTAAGGAACTGCCATCTAGCTCTGCACTTGATTCACCTTCTGTTTTGTGTAAGCTTGCGACACCTAAACCTGCTTCTGCTATTAATTCTGATGTATCGTATGTTATTGATGATGTCACTTCTGCTATGCATGATACTTATGATGAAACTACTTCTATGCTTGATACTACCGTGCCACTAGGTGAATTTCTGGATGAACAACTTGCTAGGGCTAGAGAGAATGAAATTATTGAAACTGATAATATTGATGAAAGTGATGATGAAGATTCTCCCCCTAGATATGAATTGCCTGTTGTGCCTGAGGGTTATGTTATGGATGAAGAAACTGCTAGAGACTTTCTTGCTTGCAATGATAGGAGTGATCTTAAGAAATTATTAGTTAAGCTTAAAGAAAAAACTCTAAATGCTAGAATGAAATATGACCCTGCTTTTGCTACTTCACCTATCTTTGTTACTGATAAGGATTATGATTTCTTTGTTGATCCTGAGATAATTACTTTGGTTGAATCTCATCCTTTCTATGGCTATGAATCTGAAACTGTTGTGGCACATCTTACTAAATTAAATGATATAGCCACCTTGTTCGCTAATGATGAGAAAACTTGCTACTATTATATCCTTAAATTATTTTAGTTCTCATTAAAGGGTGATGCTAAGAATTGTTTAATTCTCTTGATCCTGGTTGTGAGCGTAGTCCCCAACATATGATTTATTACTTCTCTGCTAAATATTTCCCAGCTCATAAGAAACAAGCTGCTTTAAGGGAAATATACAATTTTGTGCAAATTGAAGAACAGTCTCCCACAAGCTTGGGGGAGGCTTCTCCAATTACTTAATGCTTTGCCTGATCATCCTCTCAAGAAAAATGAAATACTTGATATCTTTTGTAATGGACTAACTGATGCTTCCAGAGACCACCTAGATAGTTGTGCTGGCTGTGTTTTCAGGGAAAGAACTGTTGATCAAGCTGAAATTCTATTGAATAATATGTTGACTAATGAAAATAATTGGACACTTCCTGAAACAACTCCTAAGCCAACTCCGAAGAAAAGGGGTATTCTATTTCTCAGTCCTGAAGATATGCAAGAGGCAAAGAAATATATGAAGGAAAAAGGTATTAAAGCTGAATATGTTAAGAATTTACCTCATGTTGAAGGAATACGTGGTCTTAGTTTACCATCTATTGAAGAAACACATGGTCCTAATTTACCGCCTGTTGAAGAAACACATGGTCTTGATACCCCGACACAGGAAGAAACACATGGTCCTAATTTACCATCTATTGAAGAAACACTAAGTTTGCTAGCAAATGTTTAGATGAGTTTGATAACTTTATGGTTAAGCAAGAAGATTTTAATTCTTATTTTGGTAGACAACTGAAACACAATGCTTATATGATTGAACACTTGGGTGATTATATGTCTAGCGTTAAAGGTGAACTTAAACTTATTAGTAAACATGCTTCTATGGTCACCACTCAAGTAGAACAAGTACTTAAAGCTCAGAATGATTTGCTCAAAGAATTGAATAGTAAGAATAATGACTTTGCTGTTAGAGTTGCAACTAGAGGGGGTAAAATGACTCAGGAACCTTTGTATCCTGAGGGCCACCCTAAGAGAATTGAGCAAGATTCTCAGAGAACTAAAGTAGATGCACCAAGTCCTTCTAAGAGGAAGAAAAATAAAAATGATAGGACTTTGCATGCTTCTAGTGAACCTGTTGTTGACATACCTGAGAATCCCAATGATATTTCTATTTCTGATGTTGAAACACAATCTGGTAATGAACATGAACCTAGTGATAAAATTAATGATGATGTTCATGTTGATGTTCAACCTAGCAATGACAATGATGTAGAAATTGAACCTGCTGTTGATCTTGATAACCCACAATCAAAGAATCAACGTTATGATAAGAGAGACTTTGTTGCTAGGAAGCACGGTAAGGAAAGAGAACCATGGGTTCAAAAACCCATGCCATTTCCTCCTAAGCCATCCAAGAAAAAGGATGATGAGGATTTTGAGCGCTTTCTTTGAAATGATTAGACCTATCTTTTATGTATCGTTTGGTGATATGCTCAAAATGAATCCTTATGCTAAGTACATGAAAGAAATTGTTACAAATAAAAGAAAGATACCGGAACATGAAATTTCCACCATGCTTGCTAATTATACTTTTAAGGGTGGAATACCAAAGAAACTTAGAGATCAAGGGGTACCAACTATACCATGCTCCATTAAAAGAAATTATGTTAGAACTGCTTTATGTGATCTTGGAGCCGGTGTTAGTGTTATGCCTCTCTCTTTATATCATAGACTTGATTTGACTAAGTTGAAACCTACTGAAATATCTTTGCAAATGGCTGATAAATCAACTGCTATACCTGTCGGTATTTGTGAGGATGTGCCTGTTGTGGTTGCAAACGTTACTATTTTAACGGACTCTGCTATTCTTGATATTCCCAAGGACGATTGTATGTCTATTATTCTTGGAAGACCCTTTTTGAATACTGCACGGGCTGTTATTGATTCCAAAAAAGGCAATGTAACTTTTCATGTTAATGGTAATGAGCATACGGTACACTTTTCGAGGAAACAACCTCAAGTTCATAAAATCTATTGGAAAAATTCCATCGATTATTTTTGGAGGTTTTGAATTTCCTCTTCCTACTGTCAAGAAGAATGATATTCTTATTATTGGGGACATGCATTTCCCCATTGAGGTAACCTAGTGCTATTCAAAAATTCTCTGGTTTCATGCGATTCGTAATGAGTTTGTTAACAAGATTTGATCAACCTTGTTAGTGGATTCCTTTTGATGAGCATGAGATGGATGAAGTTAGAAAGCACAACCTTCTGTACCCTCCTTTTAATTTCTGTTATTTAGATTTAATAAAGCAAAAATAGAATTTTCTGTCAGTTTTCTGAATTATCCGTGCAATAAAAAATACTCCAAAAATAAAAGTTCTCCAAATGCCCCTAAATTGAAATATGATTTTTCTGTAATATTTGAGAATATTTGGCATTGAGAACTAAAGGAAATATGCCCTAAAGGCAATAATAAAGTTATTACTTATTTCCTTACATCATGATAAATGTTTATTATTCATGCTAGAATTGTATTAACCGGAAACATGATACATGTGTGAATACATAGACAAACATATTGTCACTAGTATGCCTCTACTAGACTAGCTCATTAATCAAAGATGGTTATGTTTCTGTTGGAGATATGCCCTAGAGGCAATCATGTATGATGATATTTCCTATGTGTTTATGAATAAAGATAGTCCTTGGACATTATCAATGATGTGTATCAGCAAGTACGTGACTTCTTGTGGGACTATGCATTGTATGATGACTGTCCTAAAAGGTCCCTAGTCGAAAGGGTTGTGTGGACGCGCAGCCGACTAGACTAGCATATGACACGGTCGATGGCTTGGTCTCACTAGCCATGGAGCATTGGATGCTAACCGGATAATATGGACTTGGAAAGGTCTGGTCGGATTCGACGTAGTCGGATCCGAGTCGAGATAACGTCCGAGTCGGACAGACCCAACTATGAGACGTAGCGATATGTCATCTGTGAGTCTCTAGTACGACATACGTTCTATGTACTAAGACCTAAGCTGAAGCATGTACTCGGGATGGTGACAGACTTGCTTTGGGCCGACCAAACGCTACTCCGTGACTAGGTAGTTACAAAGGAAGATTTCGGGTTTGTCCAGTCCCATGTTGTGAGACATGGTCGAGCAAGATGGGATTTGCCCCTCCGATCACGAGAGATATACTCTGGGCCCCTCGTGTGATCCGACCAGGATAAGCATGGCCATGCGACAAGTATTATGAGATAATCCAGTTTGTGGTCGGTATCACTTGAACGAGAAAGAGGTCGGGCTAGCACAAGGATGACAGTCTCGCCTTGAGCCCGACAACATATATCGTGCGACAAAGGGAACAGAAGTGTGACACGTTGTACAGGTTCGCCTAACCAGCTTCATAGTCTGCTTGGTGGTCGGCACGCCTTGCTAGAGGCCGCTACCAACCGTGCAGGTCGGAGGTGATCCGAACTGTGACCAAGCCGACTTGAACCTAAGGGGTCGCGCGCTTAAGGGAAGGAACCTACGAGGTCGGTTCGTAGGACACTGGTCGGATATGATCCGAACTGGACTAGGAACGTGACCGAGTAGACTTTGGGCTTTAGGGTCCGTGCAAGGCCCAAGTGTTGAGCCTGCGACGGACGCCTATATAAAGTGGAGGTGCGGCACACTCATGTGGTTGATCGCTTCGGCGCTGCGACTAAGGTTTGCATGTGTTGCGAATAGCCACCTCCACTCGCCGCCGACTGTGTGATCGGACCTAGCAGTCCGCCGCACGGTGTTCCTCCTGCACGCGCGGATACCGTTAGAGGCGGTGCACTTGCGCCGCTCCGGCGAACTCGTACGTGGGATCGGACGACCGGCTGTTCGAGGGAGATCAGAACGAGGAGGAGAACATCCATGCGAACGCGCTGCCCCAACTCTTCTTCCGCTGCACGGCACTGCGCGTCTAGTGGTAACAAACTGTGATCCATCTCCCGTAGCATGTTCCTGGATGTTCTGCGCGTAGGAAAATTTTAATTTGCAGTCTACACACCCTACCGTAGAACCCGACAGTGGTATCAGAGCCTCTGTTATAGGATTTGGATTCAGATCGTATGAATATTAGATATGTGGAGGCGGCAGATGAGATCTGTTGTCGTTGATAAGATTGGCTATGTGCACGGTTGATGTGATCAACTGCACATGGGGATCGTTGAGGCTATGTTTTCTGTCAATCGGGATCGACGAGGTCGTGACACGATCTACCCCTACCGGTCGGTCATCCGCCATCGGGGTTAACAGTAAAACGTAAATCCGAATCGGATTCACGATGATCGATAAGATCGGTCAGATCAGAGAATTCGGCGTGATCGGAGTTCAGATGTGATCCGTGATTTCGTACCGGCTGGCGGGACCGCCGTGTGCGTAGCGCCATGTATTTCGTACCCGACACACAAACCGGTAGAATGCGATTCTATGCTTAACTTTGTTTTGCAGGTTTGATGTGAATAGTATGGCTCATGTGTATGTGATGCATGTGTATAATTTATACGTGGCCTGCGTGTCATGTTTGTCAGCCGGCAGGAGCCAAAGTGTTGTCATTATATTGTATAACGACCTGCGTGTCGACTTGTGACTCTATGTAAAATTCATTATTAGTTGTAGTAGTTGGATAATAGAGATCAGGTTGGTGGCTTGGCGTCCCGGCGTGACAAACAAGATGGAGTTCGTAGATGGTCATCGGAGTCGGAGCCGACCTAGAAGAACATCCATGAGGGAGCCATACTATTTCACAATATGTGTTATATTTGTGATTGTTATGCTTCTTTGTTTCTATGCATGTTAGAATGGTAGAATGATCCCTCATGAATATCAAGCGAATTGCCATCCCCGATGTTGCACCTTCGCACATCAAGTACGTCTAGTAGTGGGCTCATAAAATTGGGGTGCTTCTAGGTGTCCTTGAACTGAAGGGTTCGTGTCGGACATGGACATGCACTGCATCAGGTTAACTTGACAAGGCTATCAAAACGGTTTTCGGCCTTGTGGCAAAGAAGTTTGGGAGCCGGGGTATGAGATACCTTCCCGACCGACAGGAGTCGTATAGAGATACGATTAGCAAGGAGTTGCTTACTGGATAGGTATGTTGGCTAGCAGTGATGCTAACGCTCACTAGTCGCATGCGCTAGTCGGATCCTGAATCACTGAGGGTTTGCAGAGGGATGCTAACTTCAGTGGGAGTATTTCTGTTTAGGCTAGAATTACTCTACCTAAACACATTGCTTAATGATCGCATATTTTCTGTTGTAGATCAATGGCACCACCTGCTCAACCCAACTTTGCATTGAAATCAATTCTGGAAAAGGATAAACTGAATGGAACAAACTTTACCACCTGGTATAGAAATTTGAGAATTGTTCTCAAGCACGATAAAAAGGAACATGTTCTAGAGGATCCACTTCCAGAGGAACCTGCCGATAATGCTAGTGCCACAGCTAAGAATGCCTACCAGAAACTCGTTGATGAATCAATGGAGATCAGCTGTCTGATGTTGGCTTGTATGGAGCCCGATTTGCAACAGCATTTCAAAAATGTTGAGGCTTACGATATGATCGAGAGTCTCAAGAGCATGTTTCAGGCACAGGCTAGGACCGAAAGTTCAACGTCTCGCGATCCTTGATGGATTGCAAGCTAAAGGAAGGTGATCAACTGAGCCCACATGTGATCAAGATGATCGGATATGTGCAAGCTTTGGATCATTTGGACTTCCCGCTCTTGGATGAGCTGGCTACTGATGCTGTTCTGGGTTCTCTTCCGCCAAGCTATTGGACGTTCATCTCGAACTATCATATGCATGGCATGGATAAGAAGCTCACTGAATTGCATGGGATGCTCAAAGTGGCAGAGCAGGATATTAAGAAAGGCACGCATCAAGTGTTGATGGTGCAAATATCGGCTAAGTTCAAGAAGAGTTGGTCCAAGAAAAAGGCTAAGGCAAAGGGCACGGAGACGGTAACCTCTGCCGCTGCGCCGAAGTCTGGACCGGACTCGAAGACCATTTTCTTTCACTGCAAGGAGACCGGTCACTGGAAGAGGAACTGTAGCAAGTGGCTTGCAGAGCATGGCAAGAAGGCTGGAAATGCTTCTTCAGGCAAAGGTACACTTGTTGCATATGTTATAGACATTTACCTTGCTGACATACCTAGTAGCTCTTGGGTATTTGCTACCGGATCGGTTGTTCATATTTGCAACTCGATGCAGGGGCTAGTAAGAACTAGGCGTGTGGCACAAGGGGAGATTGACATTAGGGTCGGCAACAAAGCAAGAGTTGCTGCGTTGGAGGTCGGCACGATGCAGATCCAGCTTCCTTCCGGATTCATAATGGAATTGAATAATTGTTATTACATTCCTGCACTTAGTCGGAACATTTTTTTCTGCCTCATGTTGGATGAGTCAAGGTTATCAATTCAATTTAAAGGACAATGGTTGTTCGATATTTTTGAATGGTATGTTCCACGGCTATGCACCCATTGTTGATGGGCTATTTATATTGAATCTAGAACAGGAACCGGTCTATAACGTGAATGTCAAGAGGCATAAGACAAATGAGATAAATCCGACATACTTCTGGCATTGCCAGCTTGGACACATTAGTCTGAAACGCATGAAGAAGCTCCATGGTGATGGGCTCCTAACTTCGTCCGACTTCGGGTCGTTCGAGACATGTGAATCATGCTTGCTCGGCAAGATGACTAAGTCTCCTTTCACAAAGAGTTGCGAGAAGGCGTCCGAGCTATTGGAACTTATACATAGTGATGTGTGTGGTCCAATGAGCACAACCGCCAGAGGTGGCTATCAGTCCTTCATGACTTTTACCGACGACTTGAGTAGATATGGATATATCTATTTAATGAGGCACAAGTCGGAGACTTTTGAAAAAGTTCAAAGAGTTTCAGAATGAGGTTGAGAATCAGCTCGACAAGACTATAAAGCTTCTCCGATCTGATTGTGGAGGTGAGTACATGAGCCAGGAGTTTGATGATCATCTGAAAAGTCGAGGTATAGTACCTCAGCTCACACCTCCGGGTACGCCACAGAGAAACGGCGTGTCGGAACGGAGGAATAGGACCTTGTTGGACATGGTCCGGTCTATGATGAGCAAATCGGATTTACCGTTGTCATTTTGGGGATACGCTCTAGAAACTGCAGCTTTCACACTTAATAGGGTACCATCAAAATCCGTAGACAAGACACCACATGAGATGTGGACTGGGAAGAGTCCCAGTTTGTCTTTTCTAAAGATTTGGGGTTGTGAAGCATTTGTCAAGCGACTTATGTCAGACATGCTTACACGTAAGTCGGATAAATGCATATTCGTGGGATATCCGAGGGAAACCTTGGGATATAGCTTCTAAAACCGGGAAGAGAACAAAGTGTTTGTTTCTCGGAACGGGGTTTTCCTTGAGAAAGAGTTTCTCAGTCGGGAGGCCAGTGGGAGGACGGTTCGACTCGAAGAAATTCGAGGACCACTCGGGGACGGCTCGACTGGTGATGAGATCATACCGGAGTCAGTCAGGGAACCCGTAGTGGAAGCGGCACCAGAACCACGGAGGTCGGAAAGATTGCGCAGAGTGCGCGATGTATTGTTGCTATAAAGCGACGAGCCGGCCACGTATGTGGAAGCGATGGTGAGCCCAGATTCCGAGGTATGGCTAGAGGCCATGAGATCCGAGTTAAAGTCCATGGATGAGAATCAAGTCTGGGATTTGGTTGATCCGCCACCTGGCATAACTGCCATTGGTTGCAAATGGGTCTTTAAGAAGAAAACCGATGTGGATGGAAATGTTCAGATCCACAAAGCTCGGCTTGTCGCTAAAGGTTATATGGACAAGTTCAAGGAATTGACTACGATGAGACTTACTCGCCAGTAGCGATGCTGAAATCGGTGAGGATCATACTAGCTATAGCTGCATATTTCGATTACGAAATATGGCAGATGGATGTCAAAACGGCTTTCCTTCACGGAAATTTAACCGAGGACGTGTATATGATACAGCCCGAGGGTTTTGTCGATCCGACTAGCACTAGTAAGGTATGCAAGCTCAAGAGATCCATTTATGAGTTGAAGCAAGCATCTCGGAGTTGGAACCTTCATTTTGATGAGGTCGTCACTGGTCTCGGTTTCATCAAAAGCGAAGAGGACTCTTGTTTATACAAGAAGTTAAGTGGGAGCTCAATAGTGTTTTTGATCTTGTATGTGGACGACATACTACTGATCGGAAATGATGTTTCGATGCTAAACTCGGTCAGGGGATCATTGAATGGAATGTTTTCGATGAAGGACCTTGGTGAGGCAGTCTATATTTTAGGCATTAAGATCTATAGAGATAGATCGAGGAGGCTTCTCAGCTTAAGCCAGAGCACGTACATATATAAAGTGTTGAAGCGGTTCAACATGAGTGAGGCGAAGAAAGGGTTCTTGCCGCTCTCACATGGTATAAGGCTAAGCGAGACTCAGAGTCCTTCGACATCTGATGAGCGAAGCAGGATGAGTAGGATTCCGTATGCCTCGGCAATCGGATCCATCATGTATGCCATGATATGTACAAGGCCTGATGTTGCTTTTGCAAATAAGCCTAACAAGTAGATACTAGGGCAACCCAGGTGAGAGTCACTGGGCAGCGGTAAAGACTATTTTGAAGTACCTGAAAAGGACTAAAGAGATGTTCCTAGTTTATGGAGGTGAGGAAGAGCTCGTCGTAAGGGGTTACGTCGATGATAGTTTCCAAACCGATAGAGATGATTGCCGATCACAGTCCGGATTCGTGTACGTCCTGAATGGAGGAGCAGTGCATTGGATGAGTTCCAAGCAGGATACGTTGGCCGATTCTACTACAAAAGCCGAATACATTGCGGCTTGTGAAGCTGCAAAGGAAGGTGTTTGGATCCGGTATTTTCTGGATGATCTTGGTATTTTCCCAGCCTCGGTGAAACCGTTGGACCTTTACTGTGATAATTCTGGTGCCATCGCACAAGCCAAGGAGCCGAGGAATCACCACAAGATCAGACACATAGATCGGAAATATCACCTGATACGAAAGATTGTAAAGAATGGTGATGTAGAGTTATGCAAGATTCACACGGATGCAAATGTTGCAGATCCGTTGACTAAGCCGCTTCCACAACCCAAGCATGAGGGGCACGTTAGAGCTATGGGCATTCGATGTCTATTTGATTGACTCTAGTGCAAGTGGGAGACTATTGGAGATATGCCCTAGAGGCAATCATGTATGATGATATTTCCTATGTGTTTATGAATAAAGATAGTCCTTGGACATTATCAATGATGTGTATCAGCAAGTACGTGACTTGTTTGTGGGACTATGCATTGTATAATGACTGTCCTAAAAGGTCCCTAGTCGAAAGGGCTGTGTGGACGCGCAGCCGACTAGACTAGCATATGACACGGTCGATGGCTTGGTCTCACTAGCCATGGAGCATCGGATGCTAACCGGATAATATGGACTTGGAAAGGTCTGGTCGGATTCGACGTAGTCGGATCCGAGTCGAGATAAGGTCCGAGTCGGACAGACCCAACTATGAGACGCAGCGATATGTCATCTGTGAGTCTCTAGTACAACATACGTTCTATGTCCTAAGACCTGAGCTGAAGCATGTACTCGAGATGGTGACAGACTTGCTTTGGGCCGACCAAACGCTACTCTGTGACTGGGTAGTTACAAAGGTAGGTTTCGGGTTTGTCCAGTCCCATGCTGCGAGACATGGTCGAGCAAGATGGGATTTGCCCCTCCGATCAGGAGAGATATACTATGGGCCCCTCGTGTGATCCGACCAGGATAAGCATGGCCATGCGACAAGGATTATGAGATAATCCAGTTTGTGATCGGTATCACTTGAACGAGAAAGAGCTCGGGCTAGCACAAGGATGACAGTCTCGCCTTGAGCCCGACAACATATATCGTGCGGCAAAGGGAACAGAAGTGTGACACGTTGTACAGGTTCGCCTAACCAGCTTCATAGTCTGCTTGGTGGTCGGCATGCCTTGCTAGAGGCCGCTACCAACCGTGCAGGTCGGAGGTGATCCGAACTGTGACCAAGCCGACTTGAACCTAAGGGGTCGCGCGCTTAAGGGAAGGAACCTACGAGGTCGGTTCATAGGACACTGGTCGGATGTGATCCAAACTGGACTAGGAACGTGACCGAGTAGACTTTGGGCTTTAGGGTCTGTGCGAGGCCCAAGTGTTGAGCCTGCGACTAGGGTTTGCATGTGTTGCGAATAGCCACCTCCACTCGCCGCCGACTGTGTGATCGGACCTAGCAGTCCGCCGCACGGTGTTCCTCCTGCACGCGCGGATACCGTTAGAGGCGGTGCACTTGCGCCGCTCCGGCGAACTCGTACGTGGGATCGGACGACCGGCTGTTCGAGGGAGATCAGAACGAGGAGGAGATGATCCACGCGAACGCGCTGCCCCAACTCTTCTTCCGCTGCACGGCACTGCGCGTCTAATGGTAACGAACTGTATCCATTTCCCGTAGCATGTTCCTGGATGTTCTGCGCGTAGGAAAATTTTAATTTGCAGTCTACGCACCCTACTGTAGAACCCAACAGTTTCCTAACCGTAGACATGAGTTGTCATTTGACTAACGGGATCACATCATTAGTAGAATGATGTGATTGACATAACCCATTCCGTTAGCTTAGCACTTGATCGTTTAGTATGTTGCTATTGCTTTCTTCATGACTTATACATGTTCCTACAACTATGAGATTATGCAACTCCCGTTTACCGAAGGAACACTTTGTGTGCTACCAAAGCGTCACAACGAATCGGGTGATTATAAAGGAGCTCTACAGGTGTCTCCAAAGGTACATGTTGAGTTGGCGTATTTCGAGATTAGGTTTTGTCACTCCGATTGTCAGAGAGGTATCTTTGGGCCCTCTCGGCAATGCACATCACTATAAGCCTTGCAAGCAATGTAGCTAATGAGTTAGTTACGGAATGATGCATTACGTAACGAGTAAAGAGACTTGCCGGTAACGAGATTGAACTAGGTATTGGATACCGAAGATCAAATCTCGGGCAAGTAACATACCGATGACAAAGGGAACAACGTATGTTGTTATGCGGTTCGACCGATAAAGATCTTCGTAGAATATGTAGGAGCCAATATGAGCATCCAGGTTCCGCTATTGGTTATTGACCGGAAACGTGTTTCGGTCATGTCTACATAGTTCTCGAACCCGTAGGGTCCGCATGCTTAAGGTTTCGATGACAGTTATGTTATGAGTTTGTGAGTTTTGATGTACCGAAGGAGTTCGTAGTCCCGGATGAAATCGGGGACATGACGAGGAGTCTCGAAATGGTCGGGACGTAAAGATTGATATATTGGATGACTATATTCGGACTTCGGAAAGGTTCCGAGTGATTCGGGTATTTTTCGGAGTACCGGAGAGTTACGAGAATTCGCCGGGGAGTATATGGGCCTTATTGGGCCATATGGGAAAGAGAGAGGGGCTGCCTAGGGCAGGCCGCGTGCCCCTCAAGGCCTAGTCCGAATTGGACTAGGGGGAGGGGCTGCGCCCCCTCCTTCCTTTCCTTCTCCCTTCCCCTTCCTTCTCTCCTACTCCTACTAGGAAAGGAGGAGTCCTACTCCCGGTGGGAGTAGGACTCCCCCCTTGGCGCGCCTCTCCCTGGCCGGCCGCCTCCTCCCCCCTAACTCCTTTATATACGGGGGCAGGGGGCACCCCAAAGACACAACAATTGATCCTTGAGATCTCTTAGCCGTGTGCGGTGCCCCCCTCCACCATAGTCCTCGATATTATTGTAGTGGTGCTTAGGCGAAGCCCTGCGACGGTAGAACATCAAGATCGTCACCATGCCGTCGTGCTGACGGAACTCTTCCCCGACACTTTTCTGGATCGGAGTCCGGGGAACGTCATCGAGCTGAACGTGTGCTAGAACTCGGAGGTGCCGTAGTTTCGGTGCTTGATCGGTCGGGCCGTGAAGACGTACGACTACATCAACCGCGTTGTTATAACGCTTCCGCTTTCGGTCTACGAGGGTACGTGGACAACACTCTCCCCTCACGTTGCTATGCATCACCATGATCTTGCGTGTGCGTAGGAATTTTTTTGAAATTACTACGTTCCCAAACAAGAACACAACAGGGGGAGCAAGCACCTGGCCACGAGGGTCCAGGGCGCGCCCACACCCCCTGGGCGCGCCCCCTGCCTCATGGGCCCATGGTGGCTCCCCTCCACTTATTCCAGCCACCACACACTCCTTCTTCCTCCCCAAAAAAATCACCAGCCAGCTCAAGCACGAGTTCTAGCTCATCTTGCTGCCATTTTCGATCTCCTTGCTCAAAGCTCCACTCACAAAACTGCTTTGGAGGATTGTTCTTTGGTATGTGTCTCCTCCAATGGTCCAATTAGTTTTTGTTCTAGTGCTTTATTCATTGCAAATTTTTGCTACCTAGGTGACCCTGTTCTTGAGCTTGCATGTCAAATTTATATGGTCCCAAGTAGTTCTAATGCATGATATAGTCTCTAGGCACTTGTGGGAGTATTTGCTATCAATTTTGTTGAGTTTGGTTCACTTTTATTTTAAGTTACTAAATTTTTCAGAAATTTTTCAGAGGAAGAAATATGTTTAGGAAAATGTACCATGGTTGTTCTTCAAGGAAGCAAGGACCCAGGCCCGCAATACGCGATGCGGACGATGAACCACCGCGGGACGCTCAAGTGCGGCCCTGTGAATGGCCGTTAGAAGATTTCATGGTCCAAGCAGGAATTAAAGAGGAATTTGATGCATATGTGCGTAACGCTGATTTGGAGGGCTTCGTGTTAGATAAGTGCCTCCAAGATTATTACCTTACTAATTCCTTTGTGAGAAGATTTAGATTTTCATCTTCATGCAACTCTCACACGGTCCCCGTTTGATCTTTATGATAAATCCTATACCATGGACCTATAGGATTTTAGTATTGCTTGTAAACTCCCGCAATGGGGTAGTCCTAGTGAACCTCGCAAATATGAGTTTAGAGATTTTCTTGCTAGTATCACAGTGGGGGAATCTAGAGAAATAACACAAGCTACCATAGGGAGCATTCATTTTCCTGCTATACATTATTTTGCTCTCTTTATAGGCCGATGCATAAACAGTAAGGATGAGGCATGCCACATGTGTGTTCCTGATGTCAGTGTTCTCAGGAGTGCTGTATTAGGAGATAAACATTATAATTTTGGAGCTATTGTGGCGCGTAGGTCGCATAATAACAGTATGAATGGAGATTTGTTTGGTGGAATTTATGCAACCCGTTTAGCTAATTATCTTGAGATACCTATTCGTGATTATGATATTGAATTGCCCCTGCTTATCTAGATTTTAATGCCATGGTTCGCCATCAGTTTATTGAGAGGAATGCACTGCCTCTCCAGTACCGCCTAATCTTTGACAGGCGTCACGCTGTCAATATTATTCTCCCTGCTCCTACTCTCTTTGACTTTCAGGCAAAGGGGAGATATGTCATAACCAGGGAGGAGGCAAATGAGTACGAGAGGAGGACGAGGGCAGCTCGCCTCCAAGCTGCAGCCCATGATGCAATAGCCGCTGCTTCTCAGTACGACCCCAACTACAACTTTGGATATCCGCCAGGCCAGCAGTGGCAGTAGATCAACTTAGGACAAAAGCCTAAGCTTGGGGGAGTACGTATTTATCACCGACATTACATTCATGTTCACACGCTCATGCTAGTTTTCGGTGCTCATACTTTTTCATTGTACTATCCGTGCTAGTTTATTTTCCTTTTTTATGCTTTCTTCTTGTGTGTTTCAAAAACCTTAAGAAAAACCAAAAAAAATAGATTTAGATTTTAGCTAGTTTACTTTCCATGCTTGTAGTAGTAGTAATTAAAAGAAAACCCAAAAAGATTTCTTGTTCTTCTTTTGCTTGTTGGGAGCTTTCCCGTGTAAATAGTTTTATTTCTTTTCTTGTTCTTTGGGGGTCGAGAGGACAAGACCATAATGAAAATGTTGAAGTGGCTCTTATATGCATTATTGTTGATTTAACCAAGAGCCCATATTGCCTTGTCTTCTCCTGTTTATTGAATGCTTGCAGATTCCGGCTTAGTCTAATGCACGTGCACTATTATTATTATACACATCGTTCGATCGTGCAAGTGAAAGGCAATAATGACGATATATGATGGACTGACTGAGATGAGAGAAGCTGGTATGAACTCGACCTCTCTTGTTTTTGTAAATATGATTAGTTCATCATTCCTGATTCAGCCTATTATGAATAAACATGTTTGCAATGACAATTAGAGATTATAGTTTCTTATGCCATGCTTAATTAGCTAGGAGTTTATAATGGTTTACCTTGCGTGCCAACATGCTATTAAAATGGTTGTGATGTGGTATTATAGGGTGGTATCCTCCTTTGAATGATTCAAGTGACTTGACTTGGCACATGTTCACGCATGTAGTTGAAGCTAAATCAACATAGCCTTCACGATATTTATGTTCATGGTGGATTATATCGTACTCATGCTTGCACTCAATGTTCATTAATTTTAATGCATGTTCATGACTGTTGTCGCTCTCTAGTTGGTCGCTTCCCAGTCTTTTTCTTGCCTTCACTTTTACTAAGCGGGAATGCTTCTTGTGCATCCACCCTCCATAAACCCCAAAGTTATTCCATATGAGTCCACCATACCCTCCTATATGCGGTATCTACCTGCCGTTCCAAGTAAATTTGTATGTGCCAAACTTTAAACCTTCAAATGAAATTCTATTTTGTATGCTCGAATAGCTCATGTATCAACTAGGGCTGTCTGTATCTTCCATGCTAGGCGGGTTATTGTCAAGAGGAGTGGACTCCGCTCCTCACTCACGAGAAAATGGCTGGTCACCGGGATGCCAAGTCCCATGCTTTATGCAAATCAAATCGAAATAATTGCAAAAAAACTCCCCCGGGACTCTTGTTAGTTGGAGGCACTCGTTGTTTCGAGAAAGCCATGGATTGATGCTTGTTGGTGGAGGGGGAGTATAACTTTACCATTCTATTTGGGAACCGCCTATAATGTGAGTAGCATGGAAGATATCGAGATCTCTCGGTTGTTATGTTGACAATGAAAGTATACCACTCAAAATATTATTTACCTCTGTTTCAAAAATCGAGCTTTGGCACCTCTACAAATCCCTGCTTCCCTCTGCGAAGGGCCTATCTATTTACTTTTATGTTGAGTCATCACCCTCTTATTAAAAAGCACCAGCTGGAGAGCACCGCTGTCATTTGCATCCATTACTACTAATTTATATTGAGTATGACTACGACTGTACCATGAATTACAATGTTTAGTCAGTCGTTGATCTTTAAAGGAGCTCTGCATTTATGTTTTGCGGTCTCAGAAAGGGCTAGCGAGATACCATCTTGTTATATCATATTGTGATTGTTTTGAGAAAGTGTTTCCATCCGAGATTTATTATTATTGCTCGCTAGTTGATTATGCCATTGATATGAGTAAACATGAGACCTAAATGTTATTGTGAATATGGTTAGTCATAATATTTGCTGAAAACTTGAATGATGGCTTTACATATTTACAACAACAAGAGCAAATAGAGTTTGTAAAAGTTTTTCTTTATCACTTTAAGTTTCTCAACTGAATTGCTTGAGGACAAGCAAAGGTTTAAGCTTGGGGGAGTTGATACGTCTCCATCGTATCTACTTTTCCAAACACATTTGCCCTTGTTTTGGACTCTAACTTGCATGATTTGAATGGAACTAACCCAGACTGACGCTGTTTTCAACAGAATTGCCATGGTGTTATTTTTATGTAGAAACAAAAGTTCTCGGAATGACCTGAAAATCAACGGAATAATATTTTGGAATATATAAAAAATACTGGCGAAAGAATCAAGGCCACGGGCCCCACACCCTGTCCACGAGGGTGGGAGGCGCGCCTACCCCCTGGGTGCGCCCCCTGCCTCGTGGGCCCCCTGCTGCTCCACCGACCTCAACTCCAACTCTATATATTCACATTCGGGGAGAAAAAATCACAGAGAAGGATTCATCGTGTTTTATGATACGGAGCCACCGCCAAGCCCTAAACTCTTTGGGGAGGGCTGATCTGGAGTCCGTTCGGGGCTCCGGAGAGGGGAATCCGTCGCCATCGTCATCATCAACCTTCCTCCATCACCAATTTCATGATGCTCACCGCCGTGCGTGAGTAATTCCATCATAGGCTTGCTGGAAGGTGATGGGTTGGATGATATTTATCATGTAATCGAGTTAGTTTTGTTAGGGTTTGATCCCTAGTATCCACTATGTTCTGAGACTGATGTTGCTATGACTTTGCTATGCTTAATGCTTGTCACTAGGGCCCGAGTGCCACGATTTAAGATCTCAACCTTATGTTTTCATGAATATATGTGAGTTCTTGATCCTATCTTGCAAGTCTATAGTCAGCTACTATGTGTTATGATCCGGCAACCCCGAAGTGACAATAATCGGGACCACTCCCGGTGATGACCATAGTTTAAGGAGTTCATGTATTCACTATGTGTTAATGCTTTGGTCCAGTACTCTATTAAAAGGAGGCCTTAATATCCCTTAATTTCCAATAGGACCCCGCTGCCAAGAGAGGGTAGGACAAAAGATGTCATGCAAGTTCTTTTCCATAAGCACGTATGACTATATTCGGAATACATGCCTACATTACATTGATGAATTGGAGCTAGTTCTATGTTACCCTATGTTATAACTGTTGCATGAATAATCGCATCCTGCATAATTCTCCATCACCGATCCAATGCCTACAAGCTTTTCACTTATTGTTCTCCGCTTAGTTACTTTTCCGTTGCCACTGTTACAATTACTACAAAACTACTACTGTTACTTTTGCTACCGTTACCGTTACTTCCATACTACTTTGCTACTAAATACTTTGCTGCAGATATTAAGTTATCCAGGTGTGGTTGAATTGACAACTCAACTGCTAATACTTGAGAATATTCTTTGGCTCCCCTTTGTGTCGAATCAATAAATTTGGGTTGAATACTCTACCCTCGAATGTTGCGATCCCCTATACTTGTGGGTTATCAATGACGTCCCTCGCGCTCTTAATCCAGCAAGGTGTTGAGGAAGTAGATGAGTTCCGTCAGCACGACGGAGTGGTGACGGTGATGGTGATGTGATTCGCGCAGGGCTTCGCCGAAGCACTATGAAGATATGACCGAAGGCGTAAACTGTGGAGGGAGGCGCCGCACACGGCTAACGATTGTTGTTGTGTGTTCTAGGCACCACCTCCCCACGTATATATAGGTGGGAGGGGGAGGGGAGCATCCATGGGGCGCCCCAAGTAGGAGGAATCCTACTTGGGGTCCTCTCCCATTTCGCCCCCCCCCCCCTTTCCTTATTTCACCGGAGGGGAAAAGGGAAGAGGGAAGAGAGGAAGGAAAGGGGGGGCTGAACCCCATCTTCCCTCTCCAATTCAGCCTCCTGCCTAAGGGGGGGGGGCGCCACCCCATGTGCGCTGGTGTGCTCCCCTCTTATGGCCCATAAGGCCCATTATTCCCCCGGGGTTTCCGGTAACCCCCCCGATACTCCAATAAATACCCGATACTATCCGGAACACTTCCGGTATCCGAATACTATCATTCTATATATCAATCTCTACCTCTCAACCATTTTGATACTCCTTGTCATGTCCGTTATCTCATCCGCGACTCCGAACAACATTCGGTCACCAAATCACATAACTCATATAATACTAAATCGTCATCGAACGTTAAGCGTGCGGACCCTACGGGTTCGAAAACTATGTAGACATGACCGAGACACCTCTGCGGTCAATAACGAATAGTGGAACCTATCATATTGGCTCCTACATATTCTATGAAGGTCTTTATCGGTCTAACCGTTATGAGAACATACGTTATTCCCTTTGTCATCAGTATGTTTACTTGCCCGAGATTCGATCGTTGGTATCTTCATACCTAGTTCAATCTCATTATCGGCAAGTCTCTTTACTCGTTCCATAATACATCATCCTGTAGCTAACTCATTAGTCACTTTGCTTGCAAGGCTTCTTATGATGTGTACTACCGAGAGGGCCCACAGATACCTCTCCGATACTCGGAGTGACAAATCCTAATCTCGATCTATGCCAACCCAACAAACACCTTCGGAGATACCTGTAGAGCATCTTTATAATCACCCTGTTACGTTGTGACATTTGATAGCACACAAGGCATTCCTCAGTTATCCGAGAATTACATAATATCATAGTCGAAGGAATATTTATTCGACATGAATAAAGCAATAGCAATAAAACTAAATGATCAATATGCTAGGCAACGGATGGGTCTTGTCCATCACATCATTCTCGTAATGACGTGATCCCATTATCAAATGACAACTCGTGTCCATGGTCAGGAAACCTTAACCATCTTTGATTAACGAGCTAGTCAGGTAGAGGCTCACTAGGGAAACAATGTTTGTCTATTTATTCACATATGTATTTAGGTTTCTGATGAATACAACTCTAGCATGAATAATAAACATTTATCATGAATAAGGAAATATAAAATAACAACTTTATTATTGCCTCTAGGGCATATTTCCTTCAGTCTCCCACTTGCACTAGAGTTAATAATCTAGATTACATTGCAATGATTCTAACACCCATGGAGTCTTAGTGATGATCATGTTTTGCTTGTGGAAGAGGCTTAGTCAACGGGTCTGCCACGTTCAGATCTGTATGTATTTTGCAAATCTATATGTCTCCCTCCTTGATTTGATCACGGATGGAGTTGAAGCGTCTCTTGATGTGTTTGGTTCTTTTCTGAAATCTGGATTCCTTCGCCAAGGCAATTGCTCCAGTATTATCACAAAAGATTTTCATTGGACCTACTGCACTAGGTATTACACCTAGATCGGATATGAACTCCTTCACCCAGACTCCTTCATTTGCTGCTTTCGAAGCAACTATGTATTCTGCTTCACACGTAGATCCTGCCATGAAGCTCTGCTTGCAACTCCACCAACTGGCAGCTCCACCATTCAATATAAATACGTATCTGGTTTGTGACTTAGAGTCATCCGGGTCAGTTTCAAAGCTAGCATCGACGTAACCATTTACAACGAGCTCTTTGTCTGCTCCATAAATGAGAAACATATCCTTAGTCCTTTTTAGGTACTTCAGGATGTTCTTGACCGCTGTCCAGTGATCCACTCCTGGATTACTTTGGTACCTCCCTACTAAACTTGTAGCGAGGCACACATCAGGTCTGGTACACAACATAGCATACATGATAGAACCTATGGCTGAGGCATAGGGAATGACTTTCATTTTCTCTCTATCTTCTACAGTGGTCGGGCATTGAGTCTGACTCAACTTCGCACCTTGTAACACAAGCAAGAACCCTTTCTTGAACTGATCCATTTTGAATTTCTTCAAAACTTTATCAAGGTATGTGCTTTGTGGAAGTCCTATTAAGCGTCTTGATCTATATCTATAGATCTTGATGCCCAATATATAAGAAGCTTCACCGAGGTCTTTCATTGAAATTTTTTATTCAAGTATCCTTTTATGCTATCCAGATATTCTACATCATTTCCAATCAACAATATGTCATCCACATATAATATTAAAAATGCTACAGAGCTCCCACTCACTTTCTTGTAAATACAGGCTTCTCCGAAAGTCTGTATAAAACCATATGCTTTGATCACCTCATCAAAGCGTATATTCCAACTCCGAGATGCTTGCACTAGTCCATATATGGATCGGTGGAGCTTGCACACTTGGCTAGCACCTTTAGGATCTACAAAACCTTCTGGTTGTATTAAATACAACTCTTCTTTAAGAAATCCATTAAGGAATGCAGTTTTGACGCCCATTTGCCAGATTTCATAATCATAAAATGCAACAATTGCTAACATGATTCGAACAGACTTAAGCATCGCTACGGGTGAGAACGTCTCATCGTAGTCAACTCCTTGAACTTGTCGAAAACCTTTCGCGACAAGTAGAGCTTTGTAGACAGTAACATTACCATCAGTGTCAGTCTTTTTCTTGAAGATCCATTTATTCTCTATGACTCGCCGATCATCTGGCAAGTCAACCAAAGTCCACACTTTGTTCTCATACATGGATCCTATCTCGTATTTCATGGCCTCAAGCCATTTATCGGAATCTGGGCTCATCATAGCTTCTTCATAGTTCGTAGGTTCGTCAGGGTCTAGTAACATGACTTCTAGAACAGGATTACCGTACCACTCTGGTGCGGAATGTGCTCTGGTTGACCTACGAGGTTCGGTAGTAACTTGATCTAAAGTTTCATGATCATTATCATTAGCTTCCTCTCTAGTTTGTGTAGGCATGATAGAATGATTTTCTGTGATGAGCTACCTTCCAATTCGAGAGAAGGTACAATTACCTCATCAAGTTCTACTTTCCTCCCACTCACTTCTTTCAAGAGAAACTCCTTCTCTAGAAAGTTTCCATTCTTGGCAACAAAGATCTTGCCTTCGGATCTGTGGTAGAAGGTGTACCCAATTGTTTCCTTAGGGTATCCTATGAAGACATACTTCTTCGATTTGGGTTCGAGCTTATCAGGCTGAAGCCTTTTGACATAAGTGCCACAACCCCAAACTTTAAGAAATGACAGCTTAGGTTTCTTGCCAAACCACAGTTCATATGATGCCGTCTCAACGGATTTAGACGGTGCCCTATTTAACGTGAATGCAGCTGTCTCTAATGCATAAACCCAAAACGATAGTGGTAAATTGGTAAGAAACATCATAGATCACACCATATCTAATAAAGTACGGTTACGATGTTCGGACATACCATTACGCTATGGTGTTCCAGGTGGCGTGAGTTGTGAAACTCCACATTGTTTTAAATGAAGGCCAAACTCGTAACTCAAATATTTTCCTCCGCGATCAGACCGTAGAAACTTTATTTTCTTGTTATGATGATTCTCCACTTCACTCTGAAATTCTTTGAACTTTTCAAATGTTTCAGACTTGTGTTTCGTCAAGTAGATATACCCATATCTGCTCAAATCATCTGTGAAGGTCAGAAAATAACGATACCCGCCGCGAGCTTCAACACTAATCGGACCGCATACATCGGTATGTATCATTTCCAATAAGTCATTAGCTCGCTCCATTGTTCCGGAGAACGGAGTTTTAGTCATCTTGCCCATGAGGCATGGTTCGCACGTATCAAATGATTCATAATCAAGTGATTCCAAAAGTCCATCTGCATGGAATTTCTTCATGCGTTCTACACCAATATGACCTAAACGACAGTGCCACAAATATGTTGCACTATCATTATCAATGTTGCATCTTTTGGCATCAATATTATGAATATGTGTATCACCACAATCGAGATTCAACAAAAATAGACCACTCTTCAAGGGTGCATGACCATAAAAGATATTACTCATATAAATAGAACAACCATTATTCTGTGATTTATATGAATAACCGTCTCGCACTAAACAAGATCCAGATATAATGTTCAGGCTCAACACTGGCACCAAATAACAATTATTCAGGTCTAAAACTAATCCCGAAGGTAGATGTAGAGGTAGCATGCCGACGGCGATCACATCGACCTTGGAACCATTCCCGACGCGCATCGTCACCTCGTCCTTAGCCAATCTTCTTTTAAACCGTAGCCCCTGTTTTGAGTTACAAATATGAGCAACTGAACAAGTATCAAATACCCAGGCGCTACTACGAGCATTAGTAAGGTACACATCAATAACATGTATACCAAATATACCTTTGTTCACTTTGCCATACTTCTTATCCGCCAAATACTTGGGGCAATTCCGCTTCCAGTGACCAGTCCGGTTGTAGTAGAAGCACTCAGTTTCAGGCTTGGATCCAGCTTTGGGATTTTTTCGGGAGTGGCAACTTGCTTGCCATTCTTCTTGAAGTTCCCCTTCTTTCCCTTGACCTTCTTCTTGAAACTAGTGGTCTTGTTAACCATCAACACTTGATGCTCCTTCTTGATTTCTACCTCCGCAACTTTGAGCATTGCGAAGAGCTCGGGAATTGTCTTCTCCATCCCTTGCATATTATAGTTCATCGCGAAGCCTTTGTAGCTTGGTGGTAGTGATTAAAGAACTCTGTCAATAACACTATCATCTGGAAGATTAACTCCCAGTTGAGTAAAGTGATTATGATACCCAGACATTTTGAGTATGTGTTCACTGACAGAATTGTTCTCCTCCATCTTGCAACAATAGAACTTGTTGGAGACTTCATATCTCTTAACTCAGGCATTTTATTGAAATGTTAACTTCAATTCTTGGAAGATCTGACATGGTCCATGACGTTCAAAACGTATTTGAAGTCCTGATTCTAAGCCGTAAGGCATGGCACGCTGAACTATTGAGTAGTCATCAGACCGAGCTTGCCAGACGTTCATAACATCAGCATCTACTCCTGCAGCAAGCCTTTCACCTAGTGGTGCATCAAGGACATAACTATTCTGTGAAGCAATGAGGATAATCCTCAAGTTACGGACCCAGTCCGTGTAGTTGCTACCATCATCTTTCAACTTAGCTTTCTCTTGGAACGCATTAAAATTCAAGGGAACGGTAGCACGGGCCATTGATCTACAACATAGATATGCAAAAACTATCAGGACTAAGTTCATGATAAATTAAGTTCAATTAATCAAATTACTTAAGAACTCCCACTTAGATAGACATCCCTCAAGTCATCTAAATGATATGTGATCCAAATCAACTAAACCATGTCCGATCATCATGTGAGATAGAGTAGTCATCAATGGTGAACATCTCTATGTTGATTATATCTACTATATGATTCACGTTCGACCTTTCGGTCTCCAGTGTTCCGAGGCCATGTCTGTACATGCTAGGCTCGTCAAGTTTAACCTGAGTATTCCGCATGTGCAAAACTGTCTTGCACCCATTGTATTTGAACATAGAGTCTATCACACCCGATCATCACGTGGTGTCTCAACACGACGATCTTTCGCAACAGTGCATACTCAAGGAGAACACTTATACCTTGAAATTTTAGTTAAGGGATCGTCTTATAATGCTACCGCCGTACTAAGTAAAATAAGATGCATAAAAGATAAACATCGCATGCAATCAAAATATGTGACATGATATGGCCATCATCATCTTGTGATTTTGATCTCCATCTCCAAAGCATCATCATGATCTCCATCATCACCGGCTCGACACCTTGATCTCCATTGTTGCGTCGTTGTCGTCTCACCAACTATTGCTTCTACAACTATTGCTAATGCATAGTGATAAAGTAAAGAAATTACATGGCGTTTGCATTTCATACAATAAAGAGACAACCATAAGGCTCTTGCTGGTTGCCGATAAGTTTTACAAAACATGATCATCTCATACAATAACGTATATCACATCATGTCTTGACCATATCACGTCACAACATGCCCTGGAAAAACAAGTTAGACGTCCTCTACTTTGTTGTTGCAAGTTTTACGTGGCTGCTACGGGCTTCTAGCAAGAACCCTTCTTACCTACGCTTCAAAACCACAACGATGATTTATCAAGTTTGCTGTTTTAACCTTCAACAAGGATCAGCCGTAGTCAAATTCGATTCAACTAAAGTTGGAGAAATAGACACCCGCTAGCCACCTTTATGCAAAACTAGTTGCATGTCAGTCGGTGGAACCGGTCTCATGAACATGGTAATGTAAGATTGGTCCGGGCCGCTTCATCCAACAATACCGACGAATCAAAATAAGACATTGGTGGTAAGCAGTATGACTATCACCGCCCAAAACTCTTTGTGTTCTACTCATGCATATCATCTACGCATAGACCTGGCTCTAATACCACTGTTGGGAAACGGAGCATGCAATTTCAAAAAAAAATCCTACGCTCACGCAAGATCTATCTAGGAGATGCATAGCAACGAGTGGGGAAGAGTGTGTCCACATACCCTTGTAGACCAAAAACGGAAGCGTTTGACAACGCGATTGATGTAGTCGAACTTCTTCTAGCTCCGACCAATCAAGTACCGAACGTACGGCACCTCCGAGTTCTGCACACGTCTAGCGCGATGACGTCCCGCACCCTCTTCATCTAGCGAGGTGTCGAGGAAGTAGATGAGTTCCGTCAGCATGAAGCATGGTGACGGTGATGGTGATGTGATCCACGCCGGGCTTCGCCTAAGCACTACGAAGATATGGCCGGAGGCATAAACTATGGAGGGGGGCGCCGCACATGGCTAATGATTGTTGTTGTGTGTTCCAGGCGCCCCTCCCCATGTATATATAGGTGGGAGGGGGAGGGGAGCATCCATGGGGCGCCTCAAGTAGGAGGATCCTACTTGGGGTCCTCTCCCAATTCGGCCCCCCTTTCCTTATTTCACCGGCAGGGAAAAGGGAAGAGGGAAGGAAGGAAAGAAAGGGGGGCCGAACCCCCTCTTCCTTCTCCAATTTTGCCTCCTGCCTATGGGGGGGACCCCTTGTGGGCTAGTTTGCTCCCCTCTTCTGGCCCATAAGGCCCATTATTCCTCCCAGGGGTTCCGGTAACCCCCCCCCCCCGGTACTCCGATAAATACCCGATACTATCTGAAACACTTCCGGTGTCTGAATACTATCATCCTACATATAAATATTTACCTCTCGACCATTTCGAGACTCCTCGTCATGTCCCTGATCTCATCCGGGACTCTGAACAACATTCGGTCACCAAATCACATAACTCATATAATACTAAATTGTCATCGAACGTTAAGTGCGCGGACCCAACGGGTTCGAGAACTATGTAGACATGACCGAGACACCTCTCCAGTCAATAACCAATAGCGGAACCTGGATGCTCATATTGGCTCCTACATATTCTACGAAGATCTTTATCGGTCGAACCGTTATGACAACATACGTTATTCCCTTTGTCATCGGTATGTTTACTTGCCCGAGATTCGATCGTCGGTATCTTCATACCTACTTCAATATCATTACCAGCAAGTCTCTTTACTCGTTCCGTAATACATCATCCCACAACTAATTCATTAGTCACTTTGCTTGCAAGGCTTCTTATGATGTGTATTACCGAGAGGGCCCAGAGATACCTCTCTGGTACTCGGAGTGACAAATCCTAATCTCGATCTATGCCAACCCAACAAACACCTTCGGAGATACCTGTAGAGCATCTTTATAATCATCCAGTTACATTGTGATTTGATAGTACACAAGGCATTCCTCCGGTATCCGGGAGTTGCATAATCTCATAGTCGATGGAATATGTATTTTACATGAAGAAAGCAATAGCAATAAAACTGAATGATCAATATTCTAAGCTAACGGATGGGTCTTGTCCATCACATCATTCTCCTAATGATGTGATCCCATTATTAAATGACAACTCATGTCCATGGTCAGGAAACCTTAACCATCTTTGATCAACGAGCTAGTCAAGTAGAGGCTCACTAGGGACACAATGTTTGTCTATGTATTCACACATGTATTTAGGTTTCTGATCAATTCAATTCTAGCATGAATAATAAACATTTATCATGAATAAGGAAATAACAACTTTACTATTGCCTCTTGGGCATATTTCCTTTAGTACTCGGCAATATGTAAGCACTCTTCCCACTCCTTGATGTTCTTCTTGATCAACACCCAAAGGAGAGTAGATAGCCTCCGGTCCGTGACCTCCGTTTGGGCGTCGGTTTGTGGATGGTAGGCCGAAGAGAATAAGAGCTTGATTCCGAGTTTGGCGCAAAGCGTCTTCCAAAAGTAGCTTAGGAACTTGACGTCGCGGTCCGAGACAATAGTCTTTGGCACTCCATGTATACACAAAATTTCCCTACAAAAGAGATTGGCAACATGTGAAGCATAGTCTATATTTTTGCATGGTTAAAGTGTACCATCTAAGAGAAATGGTCCACAACAACAAACACATAATCCTTTCCATTTTGAGTTCTAGGCAAACCAAGCACAAAATCCATACTAATATCTTCCCATGGGTGATATGAAATAGGAAGTGGCATATAGAGACCATGGGATTGAGCTTTACACTTAGCTTTGAGATATGTAGAGCATCGCTTGGTGTAGCGGGACACATCGCGGAACATCTTGAGCCAATAGTGGTTCTTGGAGAGCATAGTGAATGTCTTGTCACGTCCAAAATGTCCCATAAGTCCTCCACCGTGAGCCTCTTGCAAAAGCAACAAACGAAGAGAAGACTCGGGGATACATAGCTTGTTATCTCTCATTAGATAATCATCCTTGATGTAATAGCATTCCCAAGATGTATGCATCAGGCATTTGGCATAAGGAATAGCAAAAGTAGGATCATGTGCAAACAAGTCTTTAATGTGCTCAAAGCCAATGACATTTAGTTCAAGGTGAGTTACAAGCATGCATTTGCAGGAAAGAGCATCTGCCACAACATTTTCCTTACCTTTGATGTACTTGATAACATAAGGAAATGACTCAATAAACTCACTCAATTTTGCATGTCGCTTATTCAATTTCGTTTGACCCTTAAGATATTTAAGCGTTTCATGATCCGTATAGATGACAAATTCATGAGTGCGAAGATAATGTTCCCACACATGCAAGACTCTCTCCAAAGCATATAACTCTTTGTCATAAATTGGATAGTTAAGTTGCGCTCCGGAAATTTTCTCACTAAAAATAAGCAATTGGGCACTTCTCTTGCATTAGCACAGCTCCTATGCCATTACCACAAGCATCACAATGTACCTCAAAAGTTTTATCAAAGTTGGGTAATGCAAGCAACGAAGCATGTGTAAGCAAATTCTTAAGCTCATGAAATGCGGTATCTCGAGAGGGTCCCCAAACAAATGGTGGATTCTTCTTACTCAAGGCATGCAAAGGTGATTCAATAGTGCTAAATTCCTTAACGAATCTACGGTAGAAATCGGCTAAGCCAAGGAAACTATGCACTTGTTGCAAGTTGGTTGGTTGTGGCCAAGTTTTAATAGCATCAATTTTAGCTTCATCTACATGAACACCCTTAGACGACACAACAAAGCCCAAGAAAGCAAGCTTGTCAACACAAAATGTGCATTTCTCCATATTAGCATAAAGGAGCTCATTTCTAAGAGTTTGCAAAACGGTTCTAAGATGGGTGACATGTTGTTCTAAAGAGTCGCTAAACACAAGTATATCATCAAAGTAGACCACAACAAAAATGCCAATCTAAGGTCAAAGAACATAATGCATCACACCCATGAAAGTATCGGGTGCTTCAGATAAGCCCATAGGCATAACTAGCCATTCATACAAGCCAAATTTGTTTTTGAAAGCGGTTTTCCATTCATCACCCTCCTAAATGCAAATTTGGTAATAGCCACTCTTAAGATCAATTTTGCAGAAAACGGTGGCTCCTTTAAGCTCATCTAGCATATCGTCAAGGCGTGGAATGGGATAACGATAACGAACGGTGATAGCATTTATGGGACAACAATTGGAACACATGCGAAAACTGCCATCTTTCTTAGGCACAAGAATTACCGGAACGACACAAGGACTTAAGCTTTCATGTACATGCCCATTGTTAATGAGGTATTATACTTGCCATTGTATTTCCTTGTTTTCTTCGTGGTTGATGTGGTAGGGTGCCTTGTTCGGTAAAGGTGCACCGGGGATGTGGTCGATTCATGTTTGATGCCTTGTAGTGGAGGTAGTCCCGGAGGTAGCTCATTGGATAAGACGTGTGCTAATTCCTACAATTGATTAGACGACACTAAAGGTAGATGGTGAGAGGTGTTATTTCTTGTCGCTTTGTCCTTGCACACTAGGACATAGTGAGTAACGGTTGATGGGTTCTCACACACTTCTCTCTACGGGCACCTCTTGACAGTTCGCTTTGAATAAAAATCTTCCAGCAAGGCCCATCATTGGTTTTACCATTTGCTCAACGTAATAACTAAACATGATAATAAATTTGATGCATAGGGAGTTAGCGCTACCCGAGGTTCGTTATTCAACATAATATAGGGGGGCCAGTGCTGATGGTGTTGGTCCCAAACGGGTAGACTACGGGGCCACCACGGGGCAACCCGAGGATCTGGTTTTACTCGTAGGATGTCCCATCCGGTCGTCTCCTGAGACGAGATACGCACGGCTACTATCAGTGTGTCGGTATGCCGGGAGGTCTTGTTGGACTTGTTTTACCATTGTCGAAATGTCTTGTGTACCGGGATTCCGAGTCTGATCGGAGGGTCCCGAGATGGAGGATTGTCTCCGCGAATCGTGAGCTTGTCATGTGCTAAGTTGGGACACCCTTGCAGGGTTTAAAATTTCGAGAGTTGTGCCCGCGGTTACGTAGCAGATGGGAATTTTTATTATCCGTTGTAGAGAACTTGATACCGGACTCGAAATAAAATACACCAACTGCATGTGTAATCGTGACCGTCTCTTTTCGAGTGAGTCGAGAAGAGAACACATTGGGGTTATGTTTGAACGTAAGTAGTTCAGAATCACTTATTGATCATTACTAGTTTGCGACTGCTTGCGTAGTTTCTCATCTTACCCTTGTACTCATAAGTTAGCCACCATACAATGCTTAGTCGCTTGCTGCAACCTCACCACTTATCCTTTCCATACCCATTAAGCTTTTCTAGTCTTAACACCCATGGTAATTGGATTGCTGAGTCCTCGTGGCTCACAGTTACTACAACAACAGTTGCAGGTACAGGTAATGCGATGATTTGATGCGAGAGCGACCTTTGCTTCTTTTGGAGTTCTTCTTCTTCTTCTTCTTCTTCGGTCATGGGATAGGTTCCTGGTTGGCAGCCTGGGCTAGCAGGGTGGGTTTCGTTTGAGCTTTTGTTCGTGTTTCATCCATAGCCAGATGTTGTTCTTATGTATGATGTTTGATGTATTCTTGTGGCATTTGTATGCCTTGTATGTATCCCTAACTATTATGTAATGGTACGATGTAATCATATCCACCTTGAAAAAGCGTTTCAATATGCGGCTCTATCCTTGGTGGGACATTTGAGTTCCTCTCAGATAGGATCGCATATTGGGTGTGACAAGTTGGTATCAGAGCCTCGACCGACCATAGGAGCCCCCTTGATTGATTGTAGTTGGACGTTGTCGAGTCTAGAAGAAAACCTTTTTTGGAGTCTAGTTATATCGGAGAGTAGGAATTCTTTTTACTCCTCAGTCCCTTCGTCGCTCTGGTCAGAAATCGTGACGTAGGTGTTTGAATTACTCCTTTTCTCCTTCGAATTTTCTTTAGGATCACGCAGTTAGTTTTTTCGGTCGGTGTGTTGCCAGCTCTTTTCATCCGGCGCACTTCTCTTCGAGTTGATTCGACCCTCTTTTTCTTTTGTAAGATCAATCCTTAGTTCTTTCTTAGCGACGTTGTTTCCCCGTCCGAAGAGAAACAATGTCGTCGGAAGTTGTCTTTCTTTTTCCCAACCACCCAACCTTTTTTATTCTCGGAGCCGGAGTCCGTAATAGAGTATCCATCATACTCGTGCTAAGTCTCTGCATTCTTTTCTCAATTATTTCAACCGGTGCTTTTTTTCTTCAAGTTAATCGCCGGTTCCCCGTTCTAAGTTGCCTTTATTTTTCCCGCCCTCCCACCCCTTTTCTTCCCGGAGTCTGAGCCTCTATTCGAGCATCAATTTCATTCGTGCGGAGCC
The DNA here is from genome assembly GCA_021605205.1 of Aegilops longissima. Classification (NCBI taxonomy): domain Eukaryota; kingdom Viridiplantae; phylum Streptophyta; class Magnoliopsida; order Poales; family Poaceae; genus Aegilops; species Aegilops longissima. Next base: position 214,831,307 of record CM038679.1, on the reverse strand, counting down.
TCTTTAGCCTTTCCTCAGTTGTCTCAACCGGTGAATTCTCGTCAAGTTCATCATTGTTTGTCTCGTTTTCTTTCCGGTGGATCCAATCCAAGTTTTTTTGGGTTGATCATATTCTTTTCCTTGACTGAAATGTTTTCTCTTGCTCGCTTGTCTCTCGCCATTTAATTGTTACGGAGTGCTGAAGATATCTCAGAATATTCGAGTTTCCACTCTTAATCCTTTCTCGCTATTTCGTGATTATTATCTCATTCAAGTCATTCAAATTCAACCAGTGCAATCTCTCTCTCTCCAAAAATCCTTTCCAGTGGTGTTTTCTTTTTAGTGGGCCCTAACCCACAGGTATTTTCCCAGGATCTTACCTGACTCTTCTAATTTTCCAGGAGCTATTCTCAAATTATTTTTGAAGTTTGACGTAAGAATGAATTTCATCAGTTAGATGTTTTTCCGAGACCGATTACAAATTATTTTCATTGTTGGCTCAACCTCTTTGCTTTTCATTCTCCCGGAGTATCTCAACAATTTTGGCGGTATTTGTCACCGTCATTCTCAACATTTGAAGACCGAAGAAGATTTTTCCTCTAAATCTTGTCTGTTCTCTCGAGGATTCGTGGTTCTAGCTTCATGTTATACTCTCGAATTATTCCATTTGTCAAAATTCTTTTCTTACCCATATGGAGTATGTCAAGAGTTGTTTTCCGTTTCATTTCACCGAGGGCCATCATTCCCGAAGAATTCTTCGTCCTCACGTTCCAACTATCATTCGTGCTTTCCTAATTCTTCCCGGCGAGTAATTCTCTTTCTTCTTTCATTTTCAAATTCTTACGGTGGTTCGTTCAAGAGTATTTTTCTGCTATTATCGTATCAATTAATTCGTTCTTTCCAAATCCTGCCGGTGGTTCATGAAGATTCTCCCATGTTCGCGTTATATCTCTCTTCAATCCTTTTCAAGTAGAATAAGTTGCATGCCAAATCCGTTTGTCATCAATTAAATTTGATGAGGATATGCATAACGTAATTCTTATTCTACTTCATCGTGGCAAAGTAATTCCTTCCTTCCGAGATTGTTCATGATGAGTAATATCTCAGTTCTAAGTTGTTCATTTTTCTTTCCGGAGTTCAAAGTTTCCTCGGCCATCTCGTCGGAACCTCCATCTAAATCACTACAAGGCTTTAATCTTATTCTTTTCATCCTTCAATTCTATGTCATCATCCTTTTGTTACCGGAGTTCTTCACGGTGGTTCGTTAAGGATTTAATTCATTCTTCAAGTGTTCATCAAGATTCTTGTTGGAGGAGCTCAACTATCTTTTCTTCTTGTGTCTCGAAGTGCAATTAATTCTCTGTATTCTTTTGAAGTGGAGTTTTGCATTTCTTCGTTCATCTCAGCTATTCAGGCATTCGGTTATGGCATAATTTCACCTCAAAGTTTTGAGATGTTTTTTCATAAGTCCAGAACAAGCCTATTGTTTTGTTGTTGATGTTTCCAACGACTCTGTTTAATCCTACCTTGCAAGGATGCTTCTGAATTCAATTATGATGGAGTTGTCTTTTATTCCTCCTTTTCTTTTCCTTTCAACGATTTAGCTTCTATTCTTTTGTTCCGGAGGCATTGTGATGTTGCTCTTTTCGCCCATCACCTCGCTTCACCAAGACCTTGTTCTTCCCTTGCTAATCGATTTTAGCGGAGTGTCGCGTCCTCCTTTCCAGTGTTGCATCTTGTCAACCTCTGCTTTTCTTTTCTACCCGGATGCTATAGAAATTCTTTTGTTCCTATTCCGTTTCTATATTCTTAAAACCGGAGTGGTTTCAGAGTCTATCTTATTCCTTGAGCTTTTGATTCTTGTCATAATCGATGTTCCTCTTTCTACCCGAGTGCTCTCGACTTTGTTCATCTTCTCTCTTAAGCTCTTGTTTTACATCTTCCTCTTTCTCTTCCGTCTCGTTCCTAAGATCTCGGGACGGGATCTTCTGTTAGTGGAGGAGAGTTGTAACACCCCGATATCGATGCTCCAGATGCCTTCCTTTTATTTTAGTTGTTGTCGTGTGTTTATTGTGTTTGTTGCATTATCATAATTGTTTTGCATATTTCTCTCCGATGTGTTTATGCCATGATCATGATGAATGTTGTTGTCATATTTTTTTTATTGAATCATGTTTATCTTTTATTATATTGCATTGTGCCATTTCATTTTGTTGCATTGAGCCTCTTGTCATTTTGCATTATGCCAACCTTTGCCTATTGCAGCATATTATAGCCTTGTGTCATCCATGTTTTTTCCAAGTCCATCGTGTGCATTGCCCCTACATTATGTTTGTTGAATACTCCAGTATGATCATGCATCATCACCTCCTCCTTCTTCTTTCTTTCATTTTGGCAAGTGACCTTTTCCCCTCCTCCATAAATGTTCATTCTTTTCCTGATGCTAGTTCACTATGCCTACACCATCGCTGCCAATTTTCAGCTCATTTGAAGATGTTTTGGTTGGGTAAAAAAATGTCTCAAGTTTTAATTTAATTAAAACTTGAATTACTTTTCTACCTCTAAAAATGTCCAAAGCAATTTTATCAAATAAAGAATAATAGTTGCTGGCCCAGGGCATGACACCACCAGAAGGCCCAGGCTGGCCCAACGCCAGGGCTTCACTACCAGGACCCTCTCAAGGCCCTCGCTTTGCGACGAGCTTGTCATCAGGTGCTGGCAAGAGCCTTGTGAGGCCCATTCGTGAGGCGGCATCCCGAGGCCCCTTGCGGAGGCGTGCGAATCAAGGATCATGCAACGGAGCTGCCCAACCCTGCGTCTTCACATGGGTGACGTGTGTGGTGACGAGCGGAGCCAGAGGGGCGCCAGCAGGTGCAAATGAGGCGGCTTTCCTCTTTCATGCTAGGGGAGCATGGACAGCGCACCGGTTCCTAAAGGAATCCCCAAAGATTGCCACTTTGGTGCAAGAAGACCAAGAGGGCGGGTTCGACGGGACGGAGGTCATCACCGAGCCCACCGACGCGTCCTGGCAGGAAGCTTTAGCAGGCAAAGACCACCTTTAGTCAGGTAAGTTGTACTCCTATTCCCCTTCGAATTGGCCGTTGTGGCAACCCTTCCCGCCTAGTATTTTCGGGGGAAGAGGACCAAGGCTACTATAAGTATAGTTAGGGTGCCACCGTAGAGAGGGATCGGATCCTATCGAGGCCTCTCACTTTCCCTTGTACTCTCATACTCATCCTCCCTCGTGAGGCAACCCAACCACAAAGCAGGAGTAGGGCTTACACCGCAAGGTGGCCCGAACCCTGGTAAACAGTCGTGTCTGTTGTTCATCCTTCCTCTCACTCGAGAATGTCGGAGCATCGCCGTGAGGTTATGAGCAGCGAGGTAGGGCTTAGTGAGGTTCAGTGAGCACACCCTAGATTTTGAACCTTTCTTGGGTCCCCGAAGCCCCAATTTCGACATTTGGCGTGCTAGGTAGGGGTGTGTCGAAGTTCTTTCGCTTCGCTCCAGTTCCTGCTCCACCATCTCCATGGCCGATGCTCGCTGTGTTCGTGTCGAGCGCCGGGTGGCTCGTGTCGCCCAGACGGAGCCCGCGGGCCGTGGCGACCGCCGCCAATCCACCTCGGTCAAGACCAACGCTGCCATTGACCCCGCTACCCATGAGCACCAGGATTCCTCCATGCACCCTTTCATGCAGCCCGACGGCCACACAAGCACGCCTTCACTCACCCTAGCTACGACCTCATCCTCCCACGCCCGCTGTGGGCTGGTGAATGCGTAGGCCCCGCTGCTCATGGCGCGTGAGCTGCTGCGCTACTGCCCGTCCGATGAAGGCTACGACGCCTAGCTTGGCCACATTACCGAGCTCGTCAACGCCGTGGGCGAGGTCTCGGCGCCCACCCACTCGCTCCGTCCTCCGCCGTCTCATGCTGGCAACGTGGCGCACAGAGCGCCTCCGCCTCCTCCCTTGCGCGGCGACAACACCAAGACCCAACACGCCGCATGGAGCGCCTTGTCGGCCCGAGATGAGGCTAGCTTCCAGGTTGTGCACCGTGCGCAGCTTGACGTGCATGAGCCCCTCGAGCAGCAGGCACCAGCGCCTGGACCGGGTTGCCCAAGAGGTCGCGGCGGCAGGTGAGGGAGTCCTGGACTAAGGGGTCCTCGGGCATTCGACCTGTTATTTATGGGCCGGACTGATGGGCTGGGAAGACATGAAGGCCGAAGATTGTATCTATGTCCGGATTGGACTCACCTTGGCGTGGAAGGCAAGCCTGGCGACCGACTATGAAGATACCTTCCTATATGTAACCCTAGATCCCCCCGGTGTCTATATAAACCGAAGGGTGTAGTCCGGAAAGGATATACTCATGACCATAGTCATACAGGCTAGACTTCTAGGGTTTAGCAATTACAATCTTGTGGTAGATCAACTCTTGTAACACTCATATTCATCAAGATCAATCAAGAAGGAAGTAGGGTATTACCTCCATAGAGTGGGCCCGAACCTAGTTAAACATCGTGTCCCATGTCTCCTGTAACAATCGATCCTAGACGCACAGTTCGGGACCCCCTACCCAAGACCCGCCGGTTTTGACACCGACATTGGTGCTTTCATTTTCGTTGTGCCGTCGACGAAAGGTCCGATGGCCCCTTCAATCATCGATAGTGACACCGTCAAAGGAGAAACCTTCCTCCCCGGACAGATCTTCGTGTTCGTCGGCTTCATACTGCAGGCGAACTCGCTTGGCCATCTAGAGCAGATCGATAGCTAAGCCCCTGGCCATCAGGTCAGATTCGGAAGCTTGAAATACGTCGCGAACGTCCACGGAGACTTGATCATCGACGGATTCGAGACCGCGACGATCGCTCCCCCTCGCTCCGATGAACATGACCTAAATATGTCATCGGATCACATCCAGGAGATGGTTCCTGTTGCTGCAACGGCCTTAGAACTGGAGCAGATCGTGCCATCTGAGGCCATAGAGTCCGCAGCGTTGGAGCCGCACACAGACTCAACACCCCGCAATATTTGCGTCAACGGAACTCTGGACTCGTCTCCGGCTATAAGTTCCGGACCATGTATGCCTGCGGACACCGAGCTGGATCGGTTATCGATTTTTGAATTCAGCACCGCAGACATCTTCCAGCACTCACCTTTGGGTGACGTGCTAAACTCTTTAAATAATTTATCCTTGGAAAAGGACTCACAGTTGAACTATGTCCGGTTCGAGCTAGAGGCTGACGATGGGGAATTTTGCTTCCCACCCGCCACCCACTTCATAGCCACTGTCGATGACTTAATCGACGTGCTTGATTATGGCTCCAAAGACATCGACAGTATGGACGACGATGCCGACAAGGAGCAAGGCCAAGACCCGTCATTCACTGGACGTTGGACGGCCACCTCTTCGTATGATGTTTACATGGTTGACACGCCTAAAAAAGCTAGCGACGATCACAAAGAAGATACAGTTGCGAACAAACCTTCTGAGACACAGTCCAAGCGCCGGCACCCTAAACGCCGTTCTAAGCCTCGTCGCTCAAAAGATGGCAACACTGGCACCGGAGAAAATAGTACTCCGGGCGACACCGAAAACAATGAAGACCCTGTTGGAGTAGCATCCGAATAGGAGGAACAAGACAACGGGCAAGTTAACCCTGATAAACAGGCCATGCCCAATGACCCAGATGACGATTGGTATCGTCCAGTCTCCGAGGATGAGGAGAGCCTCGGCAGCGAGGATTTCATCGTGCCTGAGGCACCCCTCGAGTAGGAGCGCTTCAAGCGCCAGCTAATAGCTTCTGCTAGAAGACTGAAGAAAAAGCAGCAGCAGCTCCAAGCCGATCAAGACCTACTCATTGACAGATGGAGTGATGTCCTGGCAGTCGAAGAATACTGCCTCAAGCACCCAGCCAAGAGTTACCCGAAGCGCAGACTGCTACCTCAGTTCGATGAGGAGGCACCAGATCCCGTACCTCCCTCGCACAATGCGGGACGACCACCACGTGGTCGGGATAGTGCGCCGGACCGACCACCCCGCGGTCGGAATAAAACAACAACTCAGGCCGAACAACAGCCCGCCCCACCACCTCGTAAAAAGAGAGACAGAACAGCTCGGGACCATACATATGACCTTCGGCAGGACCTGGATAGTAGAGTAGGACACACCCGATCAATCTACGGATCGCGAGGACGCTTCCCGACTCGGGATGACGGCTACCTACTCGGACGGGACAAACCTAGTCATGCTCGGGCCGATAACCGCAGACGGACTTCATCGGAGGTGCGCCATGACGCGGCCCGATATAGAGGCTCCGCACACCCCCTCTGCTTCACATATGAAGTACTGGATCACAAATTCCCCGAGGGGTTCAAAGCCCGTCAATATCGAATCACACGACGGAACAACCGATCCTGTAGTATGGATCAAGGATTTTATTCTACACATTCATATGGCCCGAGGAGACGACCTCCACGCCATCAAATACCTCCCACTAAAACTAAAAGGGCTAGCTAGACACTGGTTAAGCCTGCCCAAAAAATTCCATCGGCAGTTGGGAGGACTTGGAAGAAGCTTTTCTTGACAACTTCCAAGGTACTTATGTCCGGCCACAAGACGCTGATGACTTAAGTCATATAATTCAACAACCTGGAGAATCAGCCAGAAAATTCTGGACTAGGTTCCTAACTAAAAAGAACCAGATCGTTGACTGTCCAGATGCCGAAGCCCTAGCGGCCTTCAAACACAGCATCCGCGACGAATGGCTTGCCCGCCACCTCTGCTAAGAAAATCCAAAATCCATGGCAGCCCTCACGGCGCTTATGACCCGCTTTTGCGCGGGTGAGGACAGCTGGCTGGCTTGTAGCAAAAACACAGCCAACGAGGCAGGCCCCTCCAAGGCCAAGAACAGCACCGACAAGCTCCGGCGCAATAGACACAAACGCCGAAGCAATGGTGATAATACCTATGACACTACAGTTAACGCCGGATTCAGCGGCTCCATGTCCGGCCAGCGGAAAAAGCCCTACAAAAGGAACAATGAGGGACCATCTAGCTTGGACCGCATACTCAACCGTCCGTGCTAGATACATGGCACCCCAGACAAACAAGCCAATCATACCAACAGAGATTGTTGGGTTTTTAAACAGGCTGGCAAGTTAAATGCCGAGAACAAGGAAAAGGGATCACAAAGCAAGGACGAAGACGAAAAGCCCCGACTGCCGAACACTTGGGGGCAGAAGAAATTTCCCCCTCAAGTCAAAATGGTGAACATGATATACGCAACACACATCCCCAAAAGGGAGCGCAAGCAAGCACTCAGGGACGTCTACGCGGTAGAGCCAGTCACCCCAAAATTCAATCTGTGGTCGTCATTCCCGACCACCTTCGATCGTCGAGATCATCCAACTAGTATCCGCCATGGCGGTTCGGCCGCACTGGTCCTCGACCCAATCATCGACGGATTTCACCTAACACGAGTCCTAATGGACGGTGGTAGCAGCCTCAACCTGCTCTATCAGGATACAGTGCGCAAAATGGGCATTAATCCCTCACGAATCAAGCCCACAAAGACTACCTTTAAAGGAGTCATACCAGGCGTAGAGGCCCTTTGTACGGGCTCAATCACGCTGGAAGTGGTCTTCGGTTCTCCGGACAACTTCCGAAGCGAAGAGTTAATCTTCGATATCATCCCCTTCCGCAGCGGCTACCACACACTGCTTGGACGAACTGCGTTTGCTAGATTCAACGCAGTGCCACACTATGCTTATCTCAAGCTCAAGATGCCCGGTCCACGCGGCGTCATAACAGTCAATGGAAATATTGAACGCTCCCTCCGAACAGAGGAGCACACAGCCGCCCTAGCAACAGAGGTACAGAGCGGCCTTCTCAAGCAGAACCGCAATCCGGCTGCCGAGCCCCTGGACATCACTAAGAGAGTCTGGACCACACTGCAACAGGACGGTTCGGCTCGTCAAGAGCTCGACTAGCAATTCGGCCTCCGTCCCGGTCCTGATGAGGTAGCCGCATCTGCACCACGCATACATAATTACGCACTCAAGATCCCATGGGCATCGACGGAGGCACAACTAGCTTGTAGTTCGACTACACCAGTCCCGGACTCACTAGTATCTCTACTATTTTTTCCTTTTCTTTTTCCCTCTTTTTCAGGTATCTTTTATACAGGCCTCCTCCGATGGCCTGACTACCAGTCCTGTCAAAGGACAAGTACACCAGATTGGCACAGAGCACAGGCATACAGGGGAAGCCCTAGAGGACAATCCAACGACTACTCTACTTGTCTTTCAGTACCCAAATGCAGCTCTCCTCTGGTTCTGGCATGATAAATAGTCGGTTGCTTATCGCATTATTTGTATAAATGCGCTTTGACGCATTAACCCAACCATAATGGAAGCAGTTTACGGCCCAAAGTCAAGGGGCCCTAGATACTACCTCTGCTCCTTTTCTGTTTCCCGTTGCTATTAATTACTTATATCCTCGCACCCGTGCACTTTGGTACGTTTCATATTCTCCAGGGGCTCCCTATCGCCCCATATTGTGGCAACAAAAGTCCAAACACTTCTTATAGATAAGTTCGGCACCCCGAATTTAGCATTGGCTCCGAATCATGTCTTTGGTCAATAGTTGGGTTGCCCGGCTCCTGTGCTTGCTACCCTACGTTTCGCTACATCGGCTAGGGTAGTAAAGGGAGAACTATTGCGAGTGTGCCCTGGTCTAAACCCGATGAGCACCTCAGTAGAGAAAGCCGAAAACTGACTGTCATGATGTGGTGAGAGCCGGTCAGCTGTTCGGAGGTCACAAATCATTGGAGATTTTTTTCCGCATTTCGCGAAGGATCAGTACTTCCCGATCAGACGCTGACAACACTCTGGTTGGTATACCAGGGGCTGCGCCTATGTTTTATTATAAAACTCCTATGGCTAAGTGACGGTGTTTAAGCTACATAGTCTGATTGCCTGGTTCGTTGCGCTAACCAACTCCATCAAGGACCATATAATTGGATCAAGATTGTTTAGATTCCATTCCGAACACCTCCGTACTACCTAAGTGAGGGAAGAAGCCGACGACTGGTCAACTCTCAGATTCCATACAACACGGCCGCACAGGAGGAAACAATCAAAACATAACAAACATTACATTACAAACCGGATTTGTTTTCATCATACAAGGCAAAGACAAAAAATGAATGTCTGCATTCAAAAATAATGTCCTACCCGCACTGCGTTGCTGCAAGTCGAGACCCCTCCAGGACATCCGCAAAATATCGCTCGGGTGTGCGGTGCTCCTTGCCCTCCGGTGGCCCCTTGGCCACCTCGACAGCGTCCATCTTTGCCCACCACATCTTGCAACGTGTGAAGGCCATGTGGGCACCTTCGGTGCAGACTGATCACTTGACGATGTCTAGTCGCGGACAAGCCTCCATCACCCGGTTCACGAGGCCAAAATAACTGCTAGGTATAGCTTTGGCTGGACAAAGCCGGATTATTAAATCCTTCATGGCCAGTTCGGCCACCGTGTGCAGCACGACCAACTGTTTCAGCTGATCGGCAAAGGGCACCGGATGTTCTGGCACAACATACTGCGACCAGAACAGCTTCTCCGTGGAATTCCCTTCTCCAGCTCGAAAGAACTCCGCAGCATTGGAAATGCTGCGTGGCAGATCTGCAAAGGCCCCTGGGCAACTCCAAACCCGGGTTAGTAAAAGGTACTTATTCTCCGCATACTTGCTTTGCATGTTAAAAGCCTTACGCACTGCGATCTTCTTGGCGTCCTGGATCTCATGGAGAGCACCCCGGGCTTCATTTTGTGCGGGCTCCGCGCTCTAGCGAGCTTTGGCAAGTTCGGTCTCTCGAACCGATGCTTCACGCTGCAAAGCCTCACACTTCTTCACCGTGTCTTGGAGCTCTTGCTGGCTCTCGCCGACCCGGGCCTTGAGCTTCTTACGGGCAGCTTGCTGCTGGACAGCCTTCCCTTCGGCTTCGGTCAAGGTATTTTTCAGGGCCTCGACCTCAGTCGCCGCCCCTACACATATTATGACACTCCTGTCAATACTCACCACTTACTCTTCTCGAATACACAGCAAGTCGTTACTTACCTTGCTTCTCGTGGAGCTGAATCTTCACCTCGCCGAGCTCGATCTCCGTCCACTCCAGCCTCTGCTTCAGTTCAGATACTTCGGCAGCATGCGAGGTCGCGGCCAACGGCGAAGCCTTCTTATTCATAAATATCAAATTAGTCTCCTACAAAGGGTTGATCCTCTGTCCGGCCTTTCTTTCCGAACACCGGACAGTGTCTCAGGGGCTACTGTTAGCACGGGGTGTTCTCTTTCTACATGACTTACCTCGAAACCTGTCAACAGGTTGTTGCAGGCCTCGTTTAGTCCGCTCTTGACGGACTGAACCTTCTCGATCACCATACCCATAAGGATACGGTGCTCGTCCACAATGGAGGCGCCTCGTAGTGCCTCCATCAGGTTATGTGGTGCCCCCGGTTGGACAGGGGCCATCGGTGGAATTGGTGCACCCCCTCCTACGAAGGAAGGCGCGCGCCTGATTCCGGGGCCGTATCGGTCCCCGGGATCGTATTTGGCTAAGGGCCAAACTGAATACGTCCCTCTTCGCCAGTCTCCATGGGGATCTGCTCCCCCATGTGTCCGGCAGCGGAGGTCTCGCCTTGCGGCGCCTCCTGGACAGCGTCCTGGGCCCCTCCCCGGCTCGGAGCGGTCCTCCGGGATAACACTTCGGTGTCGTCCTTGGCCTCAGGGGAATAAGCGGGCGGCGGCGACATACTGGCCATTTCTGCCGGATCCAACGAACCCCCAGATGAGGATCGCTGGATGCTGCCACGGGCCGGACTGCAATGGCACAATTAATCACGTTACAACAATGAAAAGGAGAGGCCTGGTACACTTATGTACGAGAGTCATAGTACTTACGATGCGGCCCAAGGCTTAGTGTGGAGGCATCGCTCCGGACTGCTGTCAACGTCCCACGCGGTGTTGACCGCAGGGGCGCCCTTCCCCTTCTTGGGCGTTCCCGCCTCCAGATTCGTGGAGCCCCCCTCTTCTTCTCCTTAGGGGGAGGGTTCTTCTCCTCCTCCTCCTCCTCTTCCTCGTCGTCCTCAGGGATGGAGGAATGGGCTTCCTCGTCTTCGACGTCACGTCCGAAGTGCCCTTGCGATGGGGGCCACTTTTGGCCCCCTTGGCCTTCTTCTTGGCCTTCTTCTCCGGCGCCTTATATGGCACCGGCACCAGCATCTTCGCCAGGCGCGGGATGACCGGCTCTTCAGGCAGTTGAGCTGGACACTGGATCCGCTTCGCCCTCTCTATCCAATCCTGAAAAAGCAATAATAAACTCAGGCATCATCCTCGAAATAATTAAGTAGGGGATACGTCAAAAATAACATACCTCGCTGGCAAGGTGTTTGCAATCGTGCCCACGATCTGAATCTGTGGCCGGCGGTTTCTCGTTGCCCTTAGAGAGGAACTTCCAGGAACCTTCGTGAGTGGTTTCGAAGAGCCTCTCCAAAGTTTGGTGCTTCTTCGGATTAAACTCCCACAGAGGGCGACCTCTAGCTGGCACGGGAGGATCCGGCGAACTAGCATCACCTGGATTACATCGACAAGCTTGACGTTCTTGGCTATCATACTTTGAACGCGCGTTTGCAGCGCTATCAGCTCATCGGGCGAGCACCAGTTCGGACTCTTCTTGACCCAGGAGGTGAGTCGCATGGGAGCACCGTAGCGGAATTGGCAGCTGCGGCACAGGTGGTGCCGCGGGGTTCTGTGATGTAGAACCATTGTTTCTGCCACTCCTTTATTGTCTCCACGAAAGTACCTTTCGGCCAGGAGACGTTTGACAGCTTACTCACCATGGCTCCCCCGCACTCCGCATGCTGGCCATCCACCACCTTCGGCTTCACAATGAAGACTTTGAGCCATAGCCCTAAGTGGGGTTGGATGCGGAGGAAGGCCTCACACACAACGATAAACACCGAGATGTTGAGGAAGGAGTTCGGGGATAGATCGTGGAAATTGATCCCGTAATAATACATCAGACCGCGGACGAAAGGGTGGAGTGGGAACCCTAGTCCACGAAAGAAATGAGGGAGGAATACCACCCTCTCGTTGGGCTCCGGCGTGGGGACGACTTGTCCCTCGGCCGGCAGACGATGGGCGATTCCCTTCGACAAGTATCCGGCCGCCCGAAGCTTAGTAATGTCCTCCTCCTTGACGGAGGAGACCATCCACTTGCCCTGACCTCCGGATCCGGACAAGGTTGAGTGCTAGCTCGAGTGGAAAGGAGATAAGAACATGGTCGCTGGAGCTCGAGATTGGGAGGGCAGAGATGGAGAGAAGGCATGGCAGAGGAAGAGGGAATCCTTATCCCTTTATAAAGGCGGTAAATATTGAACGCCTCCCCGCTCTCCTTAGAATTCTCCTGTTCCCAAGGGCTGTATAAACGGCATGGTTGGGTTACCCATACCCGCATTGATGAAAATCCCACGGTAAGGGGACACGATCTCTACTTTGACAAGACGTGCCAATGGCAACCGCGTCTCGGGACGTGGAGCGGCGGACACAGAAACGGTTCGGAATTATGACCGGTCGGACGTGATGTCGTCCTACAAAACATTTGTCTGCGGATTGGACTCTGTGGTTGTGTATGGTGCATGTGATAGGTCCGGATACTATCATTGCGTCCGAAGACTATCTTGGAGATCGGAAAGAAGGGAACCCGCCTTGCAATGCCGAAGACAATCTGCGCGCCAGACTCCTCGTCATTGAAGCCAGGTTCAGGGGCTACTAAGGGAGTCCTGGACTAAGGGGTCCTCGGGCGTCCGACCTGTTATTTATGAGCCGGACTGATGGGCTGTGAAGACATGAAGGCCGAAGATTGTACCCGTGTCTGGATTGGACTCTCCTTGGCGTGGAAGGCAAGCTTGGCGACCGACTATGAAGACTCCTTCCTATGTAACCGACTCTATGTAACCCTAGATCCCCCCGGTGTCTATATAAACCGGAGGGTGTAGTCCAGAAAGGATATACTCATGACCATAGTCCTACAGGCTAGACTTCTAGGGTTTAGCCATTACGATCTAGTGGTAGATCAACTCTTGTAACACTCATATTCATCAAGATCAATCAAGCAGGAAGTAGGGTATTACCTCCATAGAGAGGGCCCGAACCTGGGTAAACATCGTGTCCCCTATCTCCTGTAACCATCAACCCTAGACGCATAGTTTGGGACCCCCTACCCGAGATCCGCCGGTTTTGACACCGACAGCAGGGCGCCAGGACCGCGCCGCCCATGCACGAGGCGCGCCTACAAGCACCACCGGCTGCCAGGCCTTCACTCGCGAGCTACGTCGGGTGGTTTGTCCAATCAAGTTCAAGCCAGAGCTGCCCACAGAGTTCCTCCTGCTCTACGCGTTGAGCATCGAGGTGGCAAACATCGATGACAAGGTCATGGCGAACTGGTTTTTGATGGCCCTCAAGGATGGCACGCGCTCTTGGCTCATGATACTTCCTGAGGAGTCAATCTCTTCGTGGGATGAGCTCCGCATGCAGTTCATCGCCAACTTCCAGGGCAGTCGCGACCGCGCCCTCACCATCAACGACCTGCAGCATGGGAAGCAATGTCCTGGCGAGAACCTCCGCAAGTACATTCAACGCTTCACCCAGGTGCACCACAAAATTCCACGGGCCTCATACGAAGACATTATATCGGTGTTCACTAATGGCGTCACGGACATGAGGATGTGCGAAAAGCTCTCCATCAACGATGATCCGAGCATAGAGCTGGAACTATTCAACATGGCCGATAAGTGTGCCAAGACGGAGGAGGGCTGCCTCTTCATCCACAATGACCCTAACACCAAGCCTCATGACAAGAAGGCCAAGGCCAAGGAAGTGAAGTGCAAGGGCCCTGCCATGTTCGTGGCGGAGCCTGAGAAGAAGCGTGGCCGCGACCGCAATGAGCCCGTCAAGGATGGCCGCCTATTATACGTCTACCACAACGTGCGCACTCACAACACCGACGACTGTCAGGAGCTCAAGGCACTCCGCGATGAGTGCTTGGGCTGTCGCCTCGACCGCAATGATCGTGGCTTCGACCGTGGAGGTGGCCGTGGTGGCGGCCAGTGGGACAACCACAGCGGCAAAACCTGCTAGGGCTAGCGTGACTAGCCTCGCGAGGGTGGCTGGCGCGACCAACCTCGTGATGGTGCCTAGCGCGATCAGCCCCATGAGGCATGCCCTCAAGACAATGCGGCCCTTCCGCCATTGTCGCCACCACCCAGGAGGAACGAGAACAACTAGCAAGACGAGCAGGCTAGGGGCTACCAGGAGCCTCACGCAATAGCCTGCATCCTCGGCGGAGCTCGGGCTCCTGCATCCAACCACCTCTTCAATCAGTCCACTCGCGAGGTGAATGCTGCCCTCCCGAGGCTTGAGGCTGTGTGGCCCCTCAAGTGGTCACAGTACGCCATCACCTTCGACTCCAAGGACCACCTCAGGTGCTCGCCCACCGCCGGAGCTCTCCCCATGCTGTGCATCCCCACCATCGGCAATATCTCCATCACCAAGACCCTCATCGACGGAGGTGCTGGCCTCAATGTGATCTACATCACAACCTTTGAAATGCTCCAAGTGCCCTACGACCAGCTGACGCCAACAAGGCCCTTATTGAGGGTGACCGATGGGTCGACCACTCCCCTGGGGAAGGTGCGCCTTCCATTCACCTTCGGCACCCGTGAAAACTACCACATTGATCTCATCGACTTTGACGTGGCCCATATCGGCCTCCCATACAACGCCATCCTGTGATACCCCGCCCTCACCAAGTTCATGGCGGCAATCCACCATGGCTATAATGTCGTCAAGATGCCAGGATGCAGCGGCGTCATCACCGTCCCCTATGAGGAGAAAGATGTGGTTTGCTCCCATGAATGCGGCGCTGCACCTCCTGAGGCCGCCCCCTTGAAGAAGAAGTAGCTCCTCTCAAAGGGCCGTTCCGAGGCGAAGAAAGCACTGGATGGCGACTCCTCGGGCGCCGCACTCGCCGTCAGGGCTTGCCTCCCCCCGCATAGGACGGTGCACCAGGCGCCTCCCTCTGGGAAGGCTCGGGGGCTTCCACCTGGAGAGCGTCTGACCTGACCAGTGTGACGAGGGAGGTGCTCGGGCACCACTTGGAGGCGTGCATCGACGCATGCCCCTGCAAGCAAGGAGCACGGCGCTAGGCGCCATGAGCGCAAGAGTTCATCACCTAGGAGATTCACGAGCTACAGGAAGCTCTGGCCATGTGCGGTGAGCGTCGCCCCGCGCACCCCGTCGACTCAGCTGCAGCCCCCGACGCGGGCAGCGAGCTGCGCGTGTGCGTCAATATCGTGGTCCTCAACAAGGCCAACTCCCAGGACATCTTTTGGCCATCACACGTTGGCTAGAGCAGGGTTATCGTCACCAACTACGTCTGCAAGCCCTTCGGCCTGCCGAACTTAGGTGCCACCTACCAGCTGTTCGCGCAGCTCGCATTAGCGTCTCGTGAGGCTGCGGTCTCTCACGAGCCCCTAGAGCCTCAGGATCCGCTCAGCCCTTGAGGGGAGGACCCCCACGACGCGCCTTGCCGAGCGCCTCGATGCTTCTACAACAACATCATTGCCAGGTGACTTTTTGGTTTCTTCAATTAAGGCCGCCTCACGGGCTGCACCATCCTCAATCTGGTCAGGGTCAGTTCCTCCAGCCGCCGTACTTTTGGCTGTATACTAAACCTGGTTATGCTCAATGTGTTATGTTACTTTCTTAACTTCGTGCTTAGTGCTACGTCGCATTAGGAGGCGCCACCCCTTGGGGCCCCGCGTGCGTGCGGGACTCCTCTTGATCGTCCCATGAGCGGGGGCTATTAGCACGACACCTGTGCTCGGGTCCGTCCCTGCAGCGTGATGTCTACTACGCAACCTTATTCTTGTAGACTCGTGTTGGGCCTCCAAGCGCATAGTTTGTAGGACAGTAGCAAATTTCCCTCAGGTGGATGGCCTAAGGTTTATCAATCCGGGGAGGCGTAGGATGAAGATGGTCTCTCTCAAACAACCCTGTAACCAAATAATAAAAAGTTTCTTGTGTCCCCAACACCCCCGATACAATGGTAAATTGTATAGGTGCACTAGTTCGGCGAAGAGATGGTGATAAAAGTGCAATATGGATGGTAGATATAGGTTTTATTAATCTGAAATTATAAAAACAGCAAGGTAGCAAGTAACAAAAGTGAGCGAAAACGGTATTGCAATGCTTCGAAATAAGGCCTAGGGTTCATACTTTCACTAGTGCAAGTTCTCTTAACAATGATAACATAATTAGATCATATAACAATCCCTCAATGTGCAACAAAGAGTCACTCCAAAGTCACTAATAGTGGAGAACAAACGAAGAGATTATTGTAGGGTACGAAACCACCTCAAAGTTATTCTTTCTGATCGATCTATTGGGCTATTCCTATAAGTGTCACAAAAAGCCCTAGAGTTCATAATAAAATAACACCTTAAGATACACATCAACCAAAACCTTAATGTCACCTAGATACTCCAATGTCACCACAATTATCCGCGGGTTTGATTATACGATATGCATCACACAATCTCAGACTCATCTATTCAAACCAACACAAAGAACTTCAAAGAGTGCCCCAAAGTTTCTACCAGAGAGTCAAGACGAAAACATGTGCCAACCCCTATGTATATGTTCACAAGGTCACAGAACCCGCAAGTTGACCACCAAAACATACATCAAGTGGATCACGTGAATATCCCATTGTCACCACAGATAAGCTCATGCAAGCAATACACCAAGTGTTCTCAAATCCTTAAAGATTCAATCCGATGATATAACTTCAAAGGGAAAAATCAATCCATTACAAGAAGGTAGAGGGGGAGAAACACCATATGATCCAACTATAGTAGCAAAGATCGTGGTACATCAAGATCGTGCCAAGTCAAGAACACGACACGGAGAGAGAGAGAGAGAGAGAGATCAAAAACATAGCTACCAGTACATACCCTCAACCCTGAGGGTGAACTACTCCCTCCTCGTCATGGAGATCGCCAGGATGATGAAGGTGGCCACTGGTGATGGTCCCCACCAGCAGGGTGCCGGAACAGGCTCCTGATTGGTTTTTCGTGGCTACGGAGGCTTGCGGCGGCGAAACTCCTGATCTAGGTTTATTTCTCGGGGTTTCTGTATTTATTGGAATTTTTGGCATGACAACAAGTCAGGGGGTCCACGAGGAGCCCACAAGGACGGGGGGCGCGCCCAGGACGGGCTCCCGATTGGTTTTTCATTGCTACAGAGGCTTTTGGCAGTGAAACTCCTGATCTAGGTTTATTTCTCGGGGTTTTTGTATTTATTGAAATTTTTGGCATGACAACAAGTTAGGGGGTCCACGAGGAGCCCACAAGGACGGGGGGCGCGCCCAGGGGGGTAGGGCGCGCCCTCCACCCTTGTGGAGGCCTCATGGCTCTTCTGGCCCAACTCTTTTGCTTCGGGGGCTTCTTCTAGTCCATAAATAATCATCATAAATTTTCAGCTCAATTGGACTCCGTTTGATATTCCTTTTCTGTAGAACTCAATAACAAGGAAAAAACAAAAACTGGCACTAGGTAGGTTAATAGGTTAGTCCCGAAAATAATACAAAATAACATATACATGCATATAAAACATCCAAGATTGATAATATAATAGCATGGAATAATAAAAAATTATAGATACATTGGAGATGTATCAAGCATCCCCAAGCTTAATTCCTGCTCGTCCTCGAGCAGGTAAATGATAAAAACAAAATTTTTTGATCTGGAATGCTACCTAACATATTCATCAATGTAATCTTCTCTATTGTGGCAAGAATATTCAAATCCATAATATTCAAAACAAAAGTTTAATATTGACATAAAAACAATAATACTTCAAGCATACTAAGAAAGCAATCATGTCTTCTAAAAATAACATGGCCAAACAAAGCTATCCCTAAAAAATCATATAGTCTGGCTATGCCCCATCTTAATCACACAAAATATTTAAATCATGCACAACCCCGATGAAAAGCCAAGCAATTGTTACATACTTTTGATGTTCCCAAACGTTTTCAACTTTCACGCAATACATGAGCGTGAGCCATGGACATAGCACTATAGGTGGAATAGAATATGATGGTTGTGGAGAAGACAAAAAGGAGGAGATAGTCTCACATCAACTAGGCGTATCAACGCGCTATGGAGATGCCCATCAATAGATATCAATGTGAGTGAGTAGGGATTGCCATGCAACGGATGCACTAGAGCTATAAGTGTATGGAAGCTCAAAAAGAAACAAAGTGGGTGTGCATCCAACTCGCTTGCTCACGAAGACCTAGGGCAATTTGAGGAAGCCCATCAATGGAATATACAAGCCAAGTTCTATAATGAAAAATTCCCACTAGTATATGAAAGTGACAACATAGGAGACTCTCTATCATGAAGATCATGGTGCTACTTTGAAGCACAAGTGTGGAAAAAGGATAGTAACATTGCCCGTTCTCTCTTTTTCTCTCATTTTTTGGGCCTTCTCTACTTTTTTTTTGGCATTTATTATTATTATTTTTTTTTCTTCCGGAGTCTCATCCCGACTTGTGGGGGAATCATAGTCTCCATCATCCTTTCCTCTCATGGGACAATGCTCTAATAATGAAGATCATCACACTTTTATTTACTTACAACTCAAGAATTAAAACTCAATAATTAGAACAAAATATGACTCTATATGAATGCCTCCGGGGGTGTGCCGAGATGTGCAATGAATCAAAGAGTGACATGTATGAAATAATTATGAACGGTGGCTTTGCCACAAATACAATGTCAACTACATGATCATGCAAAGAAATATGACAATGATGGAGCGTGTCATAATAAATGGAACGGTGGAAAGTTGCATGGCAATATATCTCAGAATGGCTATGGAAATGCCATAATAGGTAGTTATGGTGGATGTTTTTAGGAAGGTATATGGTGGGTTTATGGTATAGGCGAAAGTTGCGCGTCACTAGAGAGGATAGCAATGGTGGAAGGGTGAGAGTGCGTATAATCCATGGACTCAACATTAGTCGTAGAGAACTCATATACTTATTGCAAGAATCTATTAGTTATAAAAATGAAGTACTACGCGCATGCTCCTAGGGGGATAGATTGGTAGGAAAAGACCATCGCTCGTCCCCGGCCGCCACTCAAAAGGAAGATAATCAATAAATAAACCATGCTCTGACTTCATCACATAACGGTTCACCATATGTGCATGCTACGGGAATCACAAACTTTAACACAAGTATTTCTCAAATTCACAATTACTCACTAGCATGACTCTAATATTACCATCTCTATATCTCAAAACAATCGTAAGGAATCAAACTTCTCATAGTATTCAATGCACTTTATATGAAAGTTTTTGTTATATCCCTTTTAGATGTCTATCATATTAGGACTAAATTCATAACCTAAGAAAATTACCATGCTGTTTAGAGACTCTCAAAATAATATAAGTGAAGCATGAGAGTTCATCAATTTCTTCAAAATAAAACCATTGTCGTGCTCTAACAAGATATAAGTGAAGCACTAGAGCAAATGACAAACTACTCCAAAAATATATAAGTGAAGATCAATGAGTAGTTGAATAATTATGTAACTATGTGAAGACTCTTTTTCATTAATAAAATTTCAGATATTAAGTACTTTATTCAAAAAGCAAGAAAAATAAAATAAAATGGCATTGCAAGGATAGCACATATCATGTGAAGAAGCCAAAACTCAGGCTCAACCAAAACTAACCGATCATTGTTGAAGAAGAAAGGTGGGATGCCAACCGGGGCATCCCCAAGCTTAGATGCTTGAGAATTTTTAAAATATTAATTAGGGATGCCTTGGGAATCCCCAATCTGAGCTTTTGTGTCTCCTTAATTCCTTTCATATCGTGGTTTCCCTAAATCTTAAAAACTTCATCCACACAAAACTCAACAAGAACTCGTGAGATAAGTTAATATAAATCAACGCATAAACCTTATCATTATCTATTGTAGAAAATCACTAAAATTATTATTTGAAATTGCATACTAAATACCTCTGCATATTTAATACTCCTATCCTCAAATAGAATCATTAAACAAGCAAACATATGCAAACAATGCAAGCAAAACAACAATCTGTCTAAACAGAACAGTTTGTAAAGAATGAAAGAAAATTCATACTTATATAACTCCAAAAATCTGAAAAATTTCCACACTGTATAGAATTTGTTGTATCTCATTTTGTAAAAATTTCAAGATTTTATCACATTATGACATTTTTAAACAATTCATACAATGATAGAAAACTTTCTGTTTTTAAAACAGCAACATATAGACTTGCAAACTAAGCATGGTAAAGGCTACACTTGACTTTTTATTGAACTAAAAGATGCAAAAAATTACTCTAAATAGCATAAAGTAAAACAAAATAAAATAAAATGACGCTCCAAGCAAAACTCATATCATGTGGTGAATACAAATATAGCCTCAAGTAAATTTACCGATGAACGAAGACGAAAGAGGGGATGCCATCCGGGGCATCCCCAAGCTTAGGCTCTTGGTTGTCCTTGAATATTACCTTGGGATGCCTTGGGCATCCCCAAGCTTAGGCTGTTTCCACTCCTTATTCCTTAGTCCATCAAATCTTTACCCAAAACTGGAAAATTTCACAACACAAAACTTAACAGAAAACTCGTAAGCTTCTTTAGTATAATAAAGCAAATCACCACTTAGGTACTGTTGTGAACTCATTCTAAATTCATATTGGTGTTATATCTACTGTATTTCAACTTCTACATGGTTCATACCCTCCGATACTACTCATAGATTCATCAAATAAGAAAACAACACATAGTAAACAGAATCTGTCAAAAACAGAACAGTCTGTAGTAATCTAGAAACTATCCATACTTCTGTAACTCCAAAGTTCTAAAAAATTAGGACAGCCTGGGCAATTTGTATATAAATATACTGTAAAACTTTCAGAACTTTTCGACGCTCCAGTGATTTCTAACAATTCTGTGACTGGGCGCAAAAGTTTCTGTTTTTCGACAGAATTGAATCAACTATCATCCACACTATCCCAATGGCTTTACTTGGCACTTTATTGAAACAAAAGCTATACAACATGATTACTACAGTAGCTTAATCATGTGAACACAAAAAAATAGTAGTTAAAGGTGTTGGGTTGTCTCCCAACAAGCGCTTTTCTTTAATGCCTTTTTAGCTAGGCATGATGATTGCAAAGATGCTCGCATAAAAGATAAGAATTGAAACGCAAGGAGAGCATCATGAAGCATATGACTAGCACATTTAAGTATAACCCACTTCCCATGAATAGGGATTTTGTGAGCAAACAACTTATGGGAGCAAGAATCAACTAGCATAGGAAGGTAAAACAAGCATAACTTCAAAACTTTCAACACATAGAGAGGAAACTTGATATTATTGCAATTCCTACAAGCATATACTCCTCCCTCATAACAATTTTCAGTAGCATTATGAATTAATTAAACAATATAACCATCACATAAAGCATTACTTTCATGATCCATAAGCATCGAAATTTTACTACTCTCCACATAAGCAAATTTATTCTCATGAATAATAGTGGGAGAAAACTCAACAAATAACTATCATGTGAGGCATAATCCAATTGAAAAATAAAATCAAGATGACAAGTTTCATGGTTATCATTATTCTTTATACATTTCAACACAATAATTATCATAGATAGCAACTTTGTTCTCATAATCAATTCGAACCTCTTCCGAAATAGTGGATTCATCACTAAATAATGTCTTGACCTCTCCAAATCCACTTTCATAATTATCACAATAAGTTCAACACCCTCCAAAATAGTGGGATCATTACTTCCTGAAGTTGACACTCTTGCAAACCCACGTTTCATCAATATAACCATCGTAAATAGGAGGCATGCTTTCATCATAATAAATATTCTCATCAAAACTTGGGGGACTAAACATATCATATTCATCAAACATAGCATCCCCAAGCTTGTGGCTTTGCATATCATTAGCATCATGGATATTCAAAGAATTCATACTAACAACATTGCAATCACGCTCATCATACAAAGATTTAGTGCCAAAAAATTTATAGACTTCTTATTCTAGCATTTGAGCACAATTTTCCTTTCCATCATTTTCACGAAAGACATTAAAAAGATGAAGCATATGTGGCAACCTTAGTTCCATTTTTTGTAGTTTGCTTTTATAGACTAAAACAGTGATAAAACAAGAAACTAAAAGATTCGATTGCAAGATCTAAAGATATACCTTCAAGCACTAACCTCCCTGGTAATAGTGCCAGAAAAGAGCTTAGTTGATGGGGTGTGAGTGCCGCTTACCTAGCCTGCCCGACAAGGTTGCCAGAAAAGAGCTTGATGTCTCCTACGCAAACTTCTTCTTGTAGACTCGTGTTGGGCCTCCAAGCGCAGAGTTTTGTAGGACAGTAGCAAATTTCCCTCAAGTGGATGACCTAAGATTTATCAATCCGTGGGAGGCATAGGATGAAGATGGTCTCTCTCAAACAACCCTGCAACCAAATAACAAAGTGTCTCTTGTCCCCAACACACCCGATACAATGATAAATTGTATAGGTGCACTAGTTCGGTGAATGGATGGTGATACAAGTGCAATATGGATGGTAGATATAGGTTTTGTAATCTGAAATTATAAAAACAGTAAGGTAGCAAGTAATAAAAGTGAGCGAAAACGCTATTGCAACGCTTCGAAACAAGGCCTAGGGTTCATACTTTCACTAGTGCAAGTTATCTTAACAATGATAACATCATTAGATCATATAACAATCCCTGAATGTGCAACAAAGAGTCACTCGAAAGTCACTAATAGCAGAGAACAAACGAAGAGATTATTCTAGGGTACGAAACCACCCCAAAGTAATCTTTCTGATCGATCTATTGAGCTATTCCTATAAGTGTCACAAACAATCCTAGAGTTTGGACTAAAATAACACCTTAAGATACACATCAACCAAAACCCTAATGTCACCTAGATACTCCAATGTCACCACAAGTATCCGCGGGTTTGATTATTGTAACATCCCAAATTTTCAATTTGGAATGTTATACATAGATCATTCCTGCATATCATATTTTGCTGCATTTCGTTTCGCGATCCTCGTAATTCTAAGCAACTAAAGGACCCTCGGAGAGAGTTGGGGATTTCACTATTTTCATATTTGAATTGTATCAAATATTGAAATGAGGATTATTTGTTTTAATTATTTTTCTGTCCGAAAATATTTCATATTAAAATATATGAGAGGAGATAATATGACTTCTCCAAAATAAATGATGTATTGGAGGAAAAATATAAAAATCAAATATTTGATTTTATTCGGAGTTTATTGCTATTTTATTTGCATTAGAAAAATTGCACGTTTTTCAAAGTTGCATTTTAGGGCCAAGAAAATGTTCATCTCGTTCTAAATTATTAAAAAAAATCTCTTCGCCGACTGGGCCGAAGCCCAGCCAGCTAGCCCAGCCCACCGCCCAAGCTGTCCGCCTCGTCCCCAACGCGGATACCGCCGCCGCCGCAAGCCGAGTCCGACCGGGACTCTGTCCCCGCGCCGCCTTGCCCCCTCCCCAAGCTACCCCCTCCTTATATACGCCGCCCCCGCACCCCACACCACCACCCAAACCACCCCGCCCCGCCGCCTAGCACCGCGCCGCCGTCGTCGCTTGCAACCGTTTAGCGCCCGCGCCGCACGCCGTCGCCGCCCGCCGCCTCTGCGCCGCCGCCTGCCTTCGCCGCCCGCGCCACCCGCCGCCGCAGCCGGACCTCGCCGGAGCCGCCCCGCCTCGCCGGACCTCACTGGAGGTATAAGCCGCCGTTGCAGCCGTTCGGTTTTATTTTTAAAACCGGTTAATTTTTTTAGAAAACCCTAGGTTCGTTATTTAGATCGGTTCACCGATTTTCTTGGTTTAGTTTATTTAGCGGACGTTGTTAGACGCAGAAAGCGAACGTTCGTTCGTTAGCCTGTTCATCAGTTTTTCTTTTTCTCGGATTTTCCGCGATTATTTTCAATCGCGATTTTTTATCCAATTTTCGTTTCAGTTTATTTTTTCGCTCATTTATCGGAATCAGGCGATTCAAGCACCTAGATCTTTGTCTCGAAACCCTCTTTCTGTTTAATCAACTTGAACAAGATTTTGGTACTATAAAATTTGAGTTTAGTTCAGATTAGCAAACGGATCTTGTTTCTTCGTTGCTCTAATTGATTTGATTCTTTTTGCAAACCGGAGTTCTTAAGTTGAACTTTCTGGTCAATTCTTTTTATTTGAGTTTTGCACGCGCATCTTTGCTTCATTGCTTATGTATGCTATTATTTGTTTGCGATAGAATTACCGGAGTGCGAAGCGTGCTACTATGAGTCCCTAAGTTTTGCGAATCGTCAGCAAGGCAAATAAGACATTGATCATACTCTTTTCGTACCCAGTTTTTGTGCATTAGCTCCAATCCTCAAACACTGCATGACTAGGATATGATTAACTTGTGGGTATTAGGAAGTGGTTGATGAGGTAGAACCTATTGCCCTGTTATATTCAAACCCTTGGGAGTTACTTCTACGTATTGCTATGCTATGCTCGTAGACGTGGTTTGGGTGAGTGAATCCATGACAGATGTGAGATGATTAATTAATGGTTCAACTTAAGGTGGCAACTTTAATACACATCTGGGTGGATTGCTTGTCGGGCACCTGGAGAATCCAGTGTTGTCCTAGGATATCCCGATGCCGTGTGATCATCCTAAGGTCCGCCACCAGGCTCCAAGGAACTGAGATATTTTCATGCTAGAAACTTCCGTGTGCAGCCACATGCTATTATGGGCTCTAGCATAGTTGAGTAAGTTGCATGCGCTCTTGAAGAGGTGGATCAACAGGTAGAGGGATGTAGGTTGGTATGGTCTACCCGGAGTAAAGAGTTAATGTTTCTGAAAGACTGTGTCTCGGTCATCCGTTTCTCAAACAGCATGTAGTGCGAGAAATCCAACGGAGGCGATCGGGTCTTGTGGGGAAAAGTGCGCAAACCTCTGCAGAGTGTACAATCTAATCATGGTTAGCTCTGTCCCTGGTTATGGACATCTTGAGTATCTAGTACTTGGATTATCTTAAGTATCTCATGACTCTAATTTAACATTGTTGGGTTGATAATTACCTTTAATTGGATTGAGTTGGAGGAACCCTCTCAATGATGTTTCAACTACCATGATAGTTAAAATAAAACTTATTCCTTTGTTGTAGGGAAAAATTAGCTTTTCGTAAAACTGTAATCATAGAGCTTTCCACCAGCCAAATATGCATGTAGTGATATCATTATTCTGTACTTGCTCTACTGTGTTATATTGCCAGCATATTCCATGTGCTGACCCGTTTCTGGGCTGCAACGTATTATGTTGCAGACTTTTCAAACGAGGAGTAAGGTTCGTTAGGTCGTTGCCGTGCAGCTCAGCTATGCCGTTGGAGTTAAGGACTCATTTTATGTTCCAAGCCTTCCGCTGTTATCGTATTAGATGGCCTTTAGCCATATTTATTGTAATAAGCTCTCTTTTGAGACATTCGATGTAATAAGTGTGTGATTGCTACTCTGTTATAAATCCTTCGAGTACTGTGGGTGTCAGCATTACTGATCCAGGGATGGCACTGAAGCACAGAGACTTGACCGTTTGAGGTCGGGTCGCTACAAGATGGTATCAGAGCCCACGCTGAGTGTAGGACACGATCACTAAGATAAAACCCATAGGTCACTCTTCTCTACACATTTCTGACTCCTCTCCATTTTCTACTGTTAGGATGGCGGATTTAAGGAACAAGTTTGCACAACCGGATGAAGACACCCCCTTTGGACGCCACTTGAAGGAAGTCACTAGGTACCTGAACATCGGAATACCAAGCTTCATCGGGACTTACAACGCCGCTTTACCAGAAGCGGAGCGCTGGATGATTCATGTTCAAGTACCAGGAAGGACGTTCTCGCCAACCACTAAGCCCATAGAGTTTTCTTTTGAAGCTCCCACTTGGAGCCTAGGCAAGAGCATGGCAACCCACATTACCATGGGATGCATTGGAGAAGTCTACAACAAGGATCTTAAGGACACTATCTATCACATATGTGGGCGCCAAGATGAGCAATGGGAGATGATCAGCACCATGAAGGACAAATCCATTGCAGCTTTCATCCAGGAGTTAAACCAACACAACCGACGCCAGGGTCCCCAGACTTGCCTGCCTGCGGCCTGCGTCGTGGCTCAAGGGGTGGCCCATCAAGGCCCATCTTCATCAGCACAAGCTCAAGACCCTCGCGAGGGGCCAAGCCTCGCGGGGCGGATGATAGGGAGCTTCCTCAGGCATGGCCTCGACAGGTTAGCTCACGAGGAGGCGGAGAGATCAAGGCAGGGTACCTCACGAGGTGCCCGTGACGCAAGCCATGACGACCAAGGGCGCCAGGCGGGTGCCAACCCGCGCAGTGTCCTCCTTTCCTCTTTGGTGCAAAGGGAGCAAGCGCAGGCAAGAGTATCAAGCAAAGGCATCCGTTTCGGTGCGACAATACCAAGACCGTCGCAACGGCAGGAAGGAAGTCATTGTGGAGCCCAAGCCGGCGTCACCACCAGAGCCTTTGACAGGCGAGGACCAACTTTAGTCAGGATAAGTGTACTAGATGTTCCCCTTCAAAATGGCCAATTGTTGGCGCCCTTCCCGTTCAATATTTGGGGAGAGGCCCAGGGCCTTTGCCTATAAATAGGACTAGCCACCCATAAGGTAGGGCATCGAGAAATCTAGAGAGAGGATCCAGCATCTGGGATCAGCAGAGAGAGAGCGACTGAACTCCTCCTAGTAGTTCATCGTGCCAGCCAAGAACAGACCCTCGCGAGGCTGTTCTTCTTTGTATTGTTCATCATCGTCAGCCCAAAAGGCAATCCACCACACCACTTACTAGAGTAGGGTATTACACCACAATGGTGGCCCGAACTAGTATAAACCCTGTGTTTCTTGTGTTGTTTCTTTCATAGCTTAGATCTTAGCGAGGCGGCGAGGCGCAGGAAGGTAGAGGGTGAAATCTCCGCGCGCACCCCAGTGTTCGAACCTAGAGGGTCTGCCGGAACCCGAAATCCGATATTCGGCGCGCCAGGTAGGGGTGTGTCGGAACTTGTCTTTTGCCGCCCTGTTCTTCGCCGACCACCGCATCCATCTCAGACGCTCGTCGGGCCCGCGCCGAGCGCCGAGCCGCTCTCGCTTCCCGCGTCGCCCAGACGGCCCCCGTCGGCGGCCGTCCCCGCCGTTCCCCGTCGCCTGCCGTCAACGCCGCCACCGGCCCGGCGGGGAACGAGCAGCAAGCATCGTCCCAGCACCCGTCCGTGATGCGAGACGGCCGTACCACTACTCCTTCGCTCGCCCCCGCTGGTTCTTCGTCCAGCGCACTCCGTGCACCCATGGAGGCTCGAGCTGCGCTCCACGGCAAATGAGCTCCTGCGCTACCACCCTGTCGACGACGTCTACGAAGAGTGCCTCGACCGCGTCACCGAGCTTGTCCGCGCCGCAGGGGGCTCCCCCGCGCCGTCCTTCTCGCTGCACCGCGCCCCGCCCTGCGCGGGCGATGTAGCTCCGGGGGCGCCTCAGCCGCCTCCCCCTCAAGAAGGCGCCTTGGCCCCAAGGCGCGTGGCCCCTTTGTGGAACCCGTTCCGTCTGGCGCCAGCCCAGCAAGAGCAGAGGTGCCAAGAAGTCCCTCGCCCCCAAGAAGCTGCCCGAGTGCTCCCTGCACCGGCTCGTCTCGACCACGCTCCTGCTCCAGCACGCCAAGACCCCGCGCTGCTCCCAGCTGCAGCGCATGGGGACCCGCAAGACCAGGCTCAGCGTCACCAAAGGACCCCCGTGGCCACAGCAGGCTGCCGCGCCTTCACCACCGAGCTGCGCAACGTCGTGTGGCCCGGCAAGTTCAAGCCAGACCTGCCTCCTCGTTATGACGGCATGGCCGACCCTGCGGAGTTCCTCCAGCTCTACGAGCTGGGCATCGAAGCCGCCAACGGGGACAAGAAGGTCATGGCGAACTGGTTTCCCATGGCATGAAGGACGGAGCCGCTTTTGGCTCTGAACACGGCTCTGGCATGATCTCCTCCTAGGACGAGATGCACACCCGCTTCATCGCCAACTTCCAAGGTACTCGCGACCGTCCTCCTGCCGTGAGCGACATGCGCCGCATCAAGCAGCAGCCAGGGGAGACCCTGTAGAAGTACATCCAGCGCTTCAACAACGCATGCCTCAAGATTCTGTCGGTGTCAAAACCGGCGGATCTCGGGTAGGGGGTCCCGAACTGTGCGTCTAGGCGGATGGTAACAGGAGACGAGGGACATGATGTTTTTACCCAGGTTTGGGCCCTCTCGATGGAGGTAATACCCTACTCCTGCTTGATTAATATTGATGATATGCGTAGTACAAGAGTAGATCTACCACGAGATCAAGGAGGCTAAACCCTAGAAGCTAGCCTATGGTATGATTGTTGTTCGTCCTACAGACTAAAACCCTCCGGTTTATATAGACATCGGATAGGTTAGGGTTACACAGAGTCGGTTACAATGGTAGGAGATCTACATATCCGTATCGCCAAGCTTGCCTTCCACGCCAAGGAGAGTCCCATCCGGACACGGGACGAAGTCTTCAATCTTGTATCTTCATAGTCTTGGAGTCCGGCCATGACGATAGTCCGGCTATCCGGACACCCCCTAGTCCGGTACTCCCTCAATTCCCAAGGTGACTGAGGAGGCCATCATCTCCGCCTTCTCCGACGGTGTGCGAGACGTCAAGATGAAGGAGGAGCTGGCGATCCATGAAGATCTGCGCACTTCCTTGGAGCTGTTCAACTTGGCAGCCAAGTGCGCCAGGGCTGAGGAAGGGCGCCTTTCCCTCCTCGATCCGCCAGCCGCAGACACAGAAGAGAAGAAATCCAAGGCCAAGGACGTGAAGCGCAAGGGGGCTGTCGTGCTCGCGGCAGAACCAGACACCAAGCGGGGCAGAGATCAGCCCGAGTCTTCCAAGGGCAGCCGGTACTGTGTGTACCACGACCTCCACACCCACAACACCAACGAATGTCAAGAGCTCCGGGCCGTGCGAGAAGGGAGGATCGGCCAACGCCCCGACCGCAACGATCGGGGCTACGGCCGAGGAGGAGGAAGAAACACAGGACGCTGGGAAGACCGTGGCCCTCGCCAAGGGTGGCGCGACCGACCTCGCGAGGATCGCTGGAAGGATCAGCCTCGCGAGGGAGACTGGAGGGAACAGCCTTGCGAGGATCGCCCGCAAGGAAACGTAGGTCTCCCTCCTCTACCGCCGCAGCCAAGGAGAAACAAGGACAATCATCAGGACGAGGGGGCTGGGGGCTTCCAGGAGCCACGCGCGATCGCTTGCATCCTGGGCGGAGCTCAAGCCCCAGCCTCTCAACGCATCTTCAAGCAGTTCGCCCGTGAAGTGAATGCAGTCCTCCCCAAGCTCTAAGCCACGCGCCCTTTCAGGTGGTCGGCATGCGCCATCACATTCAGCTCAGCGGATCAGCTCAAGTGCGCGGCCACAGCCGGAGTCCTCCCGATGCTTTGTTCCCCAATCATCAGCAACGTGCAAGTCACCAGGACCCTCATCGACAGCGGAGCAGGGCTCAATGTTCTGTCCGTAGAGACATTCAACAATCTCCAAGTGCCTTACAATCAACTTCAGCCAACCAAGCCTTTCTCCGGAGTCACCGATGGCTCCACGGTTCCGATTGGGCAGGTCCGCCTCCTGTCACCTTGGGCGCGCGACAACTACAGACCGAGCTCATCGACTTGATGTCGCCCACATTCGCCGCCATACAATGCCATCCTCGGGTACCCAGCTCGCCAAGTTCATGGCCGTGACTCATCACGGCTACAACGTCCTCAAGATGCCAGAAGCGGCGGAGTCATCACGGTGCCTTGTGAAGAGAGAGACGCAGTGTGCTCCCTGGAGCAAGCCTTTCAAGCCGCATCACTTGAAGACCCAGATCGCAGGAGTGTGAGGCTCCCTGAGACCACTCCCAAGAAGAAGAAGACATCGCCAGGCCCGACCCCTCAGGAGGCAGGCCCCTCAGGGTCCGCGCCTGCTCAGGGGGCACCGCCCTGTCGCATAGGAAGGCGCGCCCGGCGCCCTCCTCAAGCAAGGCTAGGGGGCTCTCCCCTGGAGGACCACCGACCTCGCCAAGGTCACGAGGGAGGCGCTTGGGCACCACTTGGAGGCATGCTTCAAAGCACGTTTCCCTCAGGAAGGAGCAAGGCAAGGAGGGCCAAACCCTCAGGAGTCCGTCAGTCAGATAACGCAGGAGTTGCAGGAGTCAAGAGTCATGAGTGGCAGCCGCCGCTTACCCGCCGTAGCTCCCCATCCAGGCGAGGATGGTGGGCTGCGCGTCTGCATCGACATACCAGGGCTCAACCAAGCCGCCTCTCAGGAGCGCTTCTGGCCCTCACGCGCGGGGCGCTGCGAAGGCCCACCCCACAGCTATGTTCACATGCCCTACGGCCTGCCGAACACGGCCGCGACGTACCAGCGCCTCATGAGGAGCATCCTGGAGGCTCAAGAGGCCAAGCGTTCCGCAGTCCTGGCAGAGATGGAGATGGTCCACGAGGAGCCAACAGCGCCTCCAGAGCGTCCCGAGGCTCCTGCGCCTGGGGGCTCGTGAAGATCGGCTTCCGCAGCCCACGACGTCCGCTACTTCAACAACCCTTCGTCCCCAACATTATCAGGTGACATCCTCCAAGTTTCATTTCCAGCTGGGAGCGCCTCCTAGGGCTGCATCATTCCCAGGCCGCGTGGGTCCGTCCCTGTGGCGTGTATCCCTTTTACTTCATGTTCTTAGCTTACTTTGTTGGGGGCGCCCCTCGGGCTGCATCATCCCCAGGTCGCTCGGGCCAGGCCCAGCGGCATGTACCCCTCTCGCGTTTATTTCAGGTCATGCGTTCGACCCATCATGATTGTTATTTGATGCCTATCCACGGCACCCCTTCTTCCTTCATGTCGGCTGCTTGCACGTTAAAGGGGGGTACATGAGCATCGCGACTCATGGCTCCTACTGACTCTCCAGCCCTCACCCTCTGGCCTTGTCCACGGCATCGCGACCTGGCATACCAGCAACGGCTGAGACCCGCTCGAGAGCCGGGACCCGAGGACGTAGAGCGTCGGCATCTAAACAAATCCGCAGGAACACATCACAAGTTAAGGCCCAGTGCCAGGCGCAACCCGCCTTGAGGTAGGGCCCCGTGAGTCCCGCGCTGGCTCACGGGTGCCCAGATACACCTCGTCAAGCCCTACCATGCCAGCCACGTGTCAGGGGGGGCTGTACACGCCCCGGGGGCTCCTCCCGGAGGGGGCCCCCCTCCCACGCACCAGTGGAAGCACCATGATCCGCCTGGATGACGACACTGCTGAGGAGCGGCTATGCCCGTACACATACGGAAGCGCTACGCTCCGCGCTGGTGATAAACAACTGAGGGTGGCCCCCGGTCGCATCAACCTCAGGGAGCCCAGAGCTCAGTGTCCGGCCTAATCACAACGCCTTCCCTCGGGAGTGCCGCGCGAGGGGGCTGGGCACGGGGGCTACGCCTGGGTCACGCGCAGACGTACGCCACCCAGCCAGGCCCCTCGGGCCTGGTTCGTCGCGCGTCTCTCCCCGAGCAGAGCGAAGGTACGAAGGTCGTTTGAGCATCAAGGGGGACTCCTGAGCATCGTGACTCAGGAGCCTAACTGGTCACGTAGCCCCTCACTCCTTAGTTTCGAAAGGCTAACGGCGGTTGAGGTATGCGCGGGGCCGGGCTCTTCAGACGTAGAATGGTAGATTCCCCCCACACATCTCACCTCCCTACTTGCTGTTCCTGCGCCAACGAGGACTCCTGAGCATCGCGACTCAGGAGCCTAACTTGTCACGTAGCCCCTCACTCCTTGGTCCCGTCCTGGTTTCTGGTCGAGGCTAACGGCGGCTGAGGTATGCGCGGGGCCGGGCTCTGCTGGCGTAGAACATAAGCAAGTAGGAAGGAAAAGCGCAAATCTCAAGGAATTCAAAAGCAAATATTACAATCCATAACTGTTATCACGACACCAAACGCAAGTTTAAATGCCTCCCCGAGGCATGATACGTGTTGCAGGAAACAGAACAAGAGCCACAACGGAGTCTCTGGTCGGCGACGGAGCCACGCCGAGCAGGTTCGCCTCATGAAGCCGCTGGACCGGCAGCGCCTCGCTTCGGCTTGGTGCTGAAGGCCCGGAACTTCGACAGCAGAGCCTCCGCTCGACCCTTCACGGCCTCAGCAGCGGCAGCGGCAAGCTCGCCGCTCGCTGGCTCCAGCAGGCTATCAAGGTCGACGTTGGGATCGCGACGGTAGACGTGGGTAAGGACCCGCGTCGGTATCTGCGAAGACGAGACGCGCGCCTCGGCCTCAGCCGTGGGGCCAAGGCCAAGGGTGACATCTGCAAGAGCGCGGATCAGGAAGGGAAGCAGCTTGGCGGGGCCGTCCTCGGCACCGGCCAGCTGGCTTTCCAGGCCGCTGTCATAAAGCGTCCTCAGCAAGGTGCGAGCCTTCACCTCCATCTCCGTGAAGGCCTCGCGGTCCTCGGCAAGAACCCACGCCTTGCCGTCCAGCTCGACCTCCTTCGCCGCCAACTCCTGCTTCAGTGCACCCAGGCGGTCACGGCGCTTGTTAAGCTTGGCGTCCGGTCCTTAACGGCCGCCTCGCGAGCCTTCATGTCTTCCTCCTTATCTTGCGAATGCGGGCCTCCATGGCAAGCTGGTCCCGCAGGCCCTGCAACTCGCTCTCCAGCGCCTTGCAGCGACCTCGGACATCAGCTACCTCCCCCAAGGCGGCGTCGCGAGCAGCCTTCGCCCCAAGGACGGCCTGCTTCTCCTTGTCGCAAGCCGTCGAGGCCTGAACCAGCGCGAATCGAATCAAGCGTCGGCGAATCCAGCAGAGGCCAGCTCAAGCGCCCGGCCACCAAAGCGAGGGTCGGCGCCCAGAAGATCTTGCCGCAGCCGGTCCAATTCAGCAGCAGCACGATCCAGGACAGTGGGAGGAGTCGGGGAGACATCAGTTGGTGGAGTAGGAGGAGAGGACGGCAGCGTAACCACAGTATCCTGAGGCGGAACCTGCTGCGCCCCAACATTTGTGGCGGTGGCATCAGGCAAGGACACCTCAGGAGTCGCTTGGGCCATGGGGGCTGAGCTCGCCCCAGCCAGCTCCACCAGGCCTCGCGAGGATGACCGGGCAGGAGAGGCCCATGTCTTGCCGTCGCCTTCCTTCACGGCAGAGGCGCTGCCTCAGGAGCTCCCTTCAGCTTCTTCGCCGCAGGCGCCAGCCTAGCCAAAGGATACAGATCAAGCCTCAGCAGCAAAGCAGGGAATAAAACAAGAATCAAACACTTACTGGTCAACGCTTGCAAGCTCGAGCAACCTCCGGCCATACTTGAAGCCCGAGAGCCAGCTGCAGGGATCAGCCTCAAGAGGCCCGGTAGCAGGAGGCACGTCTGTGGATCGCCTCGGAGCCGGGGCAGACCCGTGGGGGACCAGCCCAGTCCTATCCTTTTTCGGGATCGGGGGCAAGTTCTCGCCGACCCGCTCGTCGCCATCCTCGTTGTCATCGCTCGGCAAGAGGCGGAGAGCGTGGGACCTGTGTCGAGGGAGGGGCGCTCTCGACTCCCCGTCGATTGCCTCGGAGTCAGGCCCCGCTTCCCGCTCCTCTTCTTCCTCCTCTTCGCTGGAGTCGCCGGAGGACACGTTCACCGTCGCCTGGGCCGCCGGGTCCTCGGGAACCTCCGTGGGCACGGGCCCGTCCCCATTAAAGGCGGGCATGGCTTCCACCGCCTGCTCCCAATTGTCTTGAAGGAACAAGGGCACATGAGTGCCCTCCAGCCTCGCCACGTCTCCCCCGACCAAAGATTTGAGGATCGCGGCCAGATCTTCGTCGGCCAAGACTGCGGGGCTCGGGCGGGGCCTCCACAGCGAAAGCGAGAACTGTTGAAGCGGGGCCACCTGATGCTCCAGGAACTCCCTCAGGAGCGACGCACCAGTCAGCTTTGCCGCCGCCATGTTGCTCGGCCGCAGATCCGCGTCCATCTTCTCCGGCACCAGCTTCGCGCGGGGATCCACGAGTTCCGCGCGAGACCAAGCGTCGATGGGCGTGGGCTGCTCCGTGGGCAGAATCAGCCGAGGGTGGATGCGCCCAGCATCTACCATGACCCACTTGCTCCTCAAGCCCTCGATCCTCTTCCTGGGCTTCTAGGTGGCGTTGGAGCTGCCATACGCGACAAAGCTCGCGCACGCGGAGATGGGACCACGAGAGATCCGGAGGGAGAAGTAGTGGCGCAGCAAGGCCACTGAGGGCTGCACCCCAACGTGAGCCTCACAATAATAGGAAAAGATCGCTAGAAGAAGAACATAGTTGGGGTGGAGGTGCAGAGCTTGCAGTTTGTAGTGGCGGAGGACAGAGAAGAAGAACTCAGAGAAGGGAGGCACCAGACCGGCAACAATGGCGCTCACGAAGAGTGGATAGAAGGTGCTTCCTTGGCCCTTAGAAAGGGCGGAGCCAGCCTTGAACACCTCTGCCCCGTCGATGCCTTACGCCGCCACCATCCGGCGCACCTGGGCGAGGCCATCCTCTGACACATTCGGCGAGTCCAAGGCGGCTGAGTACCAAGCTCCGGCCGGGGTCTAGCGAGGTGCCATGTCTTGCTAGGGCACGCGGTCGAAGTAGATCTAGAGATTTCAGAGGCAGGAAGGGAAGGCGCAAGAAAGGGGATCTGAGCAATGACCGGAGGAAGCAAAGCATAGACAGACACCGCTCTTTTGACAAATTCGCGTAGTTGCTAAGCCACCCACGTCCAATCAACCGCCACGCGGCGCCCAAGGCCACAGGCTGTTAGGGCCCGCGGTGCTTCGCACTTGCCCCTTCCCTTCTCTGCTCAGCCAAGTCCACGCGCGCCTTGGGCCCGGGGGCTACTGTCGGCGTTCTGGGAACGGGGGTCCCCAGACTTGCCTGCCTGCGGCCTGCGGTGTGGCTCAAGGGGTGGCCCATCAAGGCCCATCTTCATCAGCACAAGCTCAAGACCCTCGCCAGGGTGCAAGCCTCGTGGGGCGGATGACAGGGAGCTTCCTCAAGCACGGCCTCGACAGGTTGGCTCACGAGGAGGCGGAGAGATCAAGGCAGGGTACCTCACGAGGTGCCCGTGACGCAAGCCATGACGACCAAGGGCGCCAGGCGGGTACCAGCCCGCGCAGTGTCCTCCTTTCCTCTTTGGTGCAAAGGGAGCAAGCGCAGGCAAGAGTATCAAGCAAAGGCATCCATTTCTGTGCGACAAGACCAAGACCGTCACAACGGCAGGAAGGAAGTCATTGTGGAGCCCAAGCCGGCGTCACCACCAGAGCCTTTGACAGGCGAGGACCAACTTTAGTCAGGATAAGTGTACTAGATGTTCCCCTTCAAAATGGCCAATTGTTGGCACCCTTCCTGCTCAATATTTGGGGAGAGGCCCAGGGCCTTTGCCTATAAATAGGACTAGCCACCCACAAGGTAGGGCATCGAGAAAATCTAGAGAGAGGATCCAACATATGGGATCAGCAGAGAGAGAGCGACTGAACTCCTCCTAGTAGTTCATCGCGCCAGCCAAGTACAGACCCTCGCGAGGCTGTTCTTCTTTGTATTGTTCATCATCGTCAGCCCAAGAGGCAATCCACCACACCACAAACTAGAGTAGGGTATTACACCACAATGGTGGCCCGAACTAGTATAAACCCTGTGTGTCTTGTGTTGTTCCTTTCATAGCTTAGATCTTAGCGAGGCGGCGAGGCACAGGAAGGTAGAGGGTGAAATCTCCGCGCTGTTCGAACCTAGAGGGTCTGCCGGAACCCAAAATCCGACAGCGAAGACAAGGATCATTGAGCTGGAAGAAGAACTTAAGTCTACACGCGATGGATATGAGGAGGAAATTTCAATACTATTGGAGAAGAATGATGACTTGATAAAGAAGATCAGAGTATTCATGGGAGACCCCGCACCGGGAGGAGAGGACGACGATTCCACTTGCCCGGAGAACTACATCATGGTCGACGACACCGACTCCGATCCAAGTGCAGATGACTTTGAAGGAGCAGACATCATGGAGTCTTCCACCAATCAAAATTTCTAGATGACCACCAAATGATCAGTAGTATTCTCCCATGTATATAGTAGTAGTTGAGCACCTTTTTATGATAGTTCTAGACCATTTGTATGCCCTTGCTTGATTGATTGAGTGAAATGATTGTGTTTGTCTCATGTGCATATGGGTAGTGCTTTCTCACTAGACGCCTTTTCTATTCTAAACTCTCCCCTCTAAACCCGCTAGATGCCTCCGAGACGTGACACCGGATTTGCCTTCCCGCTAGAACTCACTCAGTTGAACCAGCAGCAGAATGCCTTGATACAATTGTTAGTCCAGAACCAAGGCAACAACAACAACCCGCCTCCAGTTGACAACTTAGCTCGCTTTCTGAGGTTGCAGCCGCCGGTGTTTTCCAGTAGCACCGAGCCTATAGTTGCAGATGATTGGCTACACTGTATTGGAAGGGAGTTGACCACTGCAAGTTGCACAGATGCTGAGAAGGTGCGCTTTGCCGCACATCAATTGGATGGACCAGCAGCCTCATGGTGGGAGAACTATACGACCACTTTCTCCATAGCCAACGTCACTTGGGATCAGTTTCAGCAAGCTTTCCGCACGATCGATGTCTCAACTGGAGCTATGAATATGAAGAAGCGTGAGTTTCGCAACTTACGCCAGGGGAACCGTACTATAGCTCAGTACATGGATTAGTTTAGCAAGTTATCTCGCTATGCCCCTGATGATGTGGCCACGGATGCTGCAAAGCAGGAGAAGTTTATGGAAGGGCTGAATGATGAGATGAGCATGCAGTTGATGGTGGGAACATTTAACAACTACCAGGAGATGGTAGATAAGGCTCTTATGATTTAAGAGAAGTAGCAGCAGATTGAAAGCCTTAAGAGGAAGTATGGGCAAGTAAGATACAACTCCGGAGCTCAGCAGAAGCCTCGTCTAACCCCAAACTCGGGAGGACTAGTTCATAACCATGGAGGTCATAACCACACTAGAGGAAGTTTGCATAACCACAATGGTTCTAAGAATGGGACTGGGAACGGAACAAGCAACAATCAGAACCGCTCCAATCCAGCCACACCCGCCAAGAGAGACCTAAGTCACATTACTTGCTTCAAGTGCGGAAAGACTGGACACTATGCCACGGAGTGCCCTGAAGCGAAGAATGGAAATGGTAATGGGAGCGCTGGGAAGAATCCCAATCCATTCAACAAAGGACAAGTGAACCACGTTAACATGGAGGCGGTTGAAGAGCAGCCAGACACGATTATCGGTAAGTTTTTGGTTAAGTCTTTTACCGCCCTTGTTCTTTTGATACCGGTGCATCGCATTCATACATATCAAGGGGATTCGTGGATAAGTTTAAACTACCCACCCAAACCCTTAGGACCCCTATGTTAGTGAGTTCACCTAGAGCAGAGTATATGGCTAGCTGATGGTGCCACCAGTTACCCTTAACCATTGGTAGCCATGTTTTCCCGTCAGCCCTAATAATTTTGGAGCCACAAGGATTGGATGTGATATTAGGCATGGACTG
This sequence comes from Aegilops longissima, assembly GCA_021605205.1. Taxonomy (NCBI): domain Eukaryota; kingdom Viridiplantae; phylum Streptophyta; class Magnoliopsida; order Poales; family Poaceae; genus Aegilops; species Aegilops longissima. The sequence goes on along the minus strand of CM038679.1, from coordinate 214,793,517 downwards.
GATGTCAAAGTATGGAGGAAGCATTGACTGTGCTAGTAAGTCGATTTATCTCACCACCCCGGAGGTAAAAGGATCAATTATGTATCTAGGCACGCGCCTAGGAGGAGCCAAGTAAGTACCCTCACGGGAGTCGTTTAGGAGGAAGTGCCTGTAGTATAGGATTACCCAGATGTTTTTCCAGATGAATTACCAGGCATGCCACCGGATCGAGACTTCGAGTTTTTGATTAAGTTATTGCCAGGCACAGGGCCAATATCAAAGAGACCCTACCGGATGCCCGGAAATGATCTGGAGGAGATTAAGAAGCAGATCAAGGAGTTATTGGAGAAAGGTTACATTCGACGGAGCTCATCCACATGGGGAGCCCAGTGCTTTTGGTTGAGAAGAAGGATAAGTCTCTAATGAATGGTTGTTGATTATCGTGCGTTGAATGAGGTGACGATCAAGAACAAATACCCAATGCCGATGATCAATGATTTGTTTGAACAGCTCCAAGGAGCTAAGGTGTTTCCAAAGATCGATCTGCGATCAGGATATCACCAGCTAAAGATTCAAGAGAAGGATATACCAAAGACAACATTCACCACACGGTATGGGTTGTATGAATATACAGTCATGTCATTTGGATTGACTAATGCCCCTGCTTACTTCATGAGCATGATGAACAAGGTGTTCATGGAATATTTGGATAAGTTTGTTGTGGTGTTCATTGATGATATAATGGTATACTCGAAGAATGAGGAGGAGCACAAGGAGCATTTACGTTTAGTTCTCGAAAAACTCAGGGAACACCAGTTGTATGCCAAGTTCAGCAAATGTGAGTTTTGGTTTAAGGAAGTTGGATTCCTTGGACATGTTATATCAGGAGAAGGTATAGCAGTAGATCCCACCAAGATTCAGTCAGTCACTGAATGGTTGGCACCCACTTCAGTTAGCGAGATCCGTAGTTTTCTTGGACTCGCAGGATACTATCGGAGATTCATTGAGAATTTTTCCAGGATTGTGAAGCCAGTGACGGAGTTACTAAAGAAGGATACCAAATTTAAATGGACGGAAGAATGTGAGGTGGGTTTTCATGAGTTAAAGAAACGTTTGACTACAGCCCCAGTGCTGATTCTGCTGGATATACGCAAGGATTTCCAAGTGTATTGCGACGCCTCTCGCCTAGGACTTGGAAGTGTGCTTATGCAGGACGGAAGATTTGTTTCGTATGTCTCACGACAACTAAAACCGCACGAATTGAATTATGCCACGCATGATTTGGAGTTGGCTGCCGTAGTGCATGCGTTGAAGACTTGGAGACATTACCTTATTGGAAACCATTGTGATGTGTACACGGATCATAAGAGTTTGAAATACATTTTCACACATAAGGAGTTGAACCTTAGGCAGATGAGATGGTTGGAGCTTATAAAGGATTATGACATGAAGCTTCACTATCATCCAGGCAAGGCCAATGTCGTAGCAGACGCTTTGAGTCGGAAGAGTTATGCTAACACCCTAGTAAGCACGAGATTGCCAAAGGAGTTAGCAGAGGATCTCAGGGAACTTTTATTGAAGATTGTTCCTAGAGGTTTTGTTGCAACAATGGAGGTTCAGTCTACATTGTTAGGAAAGATTCGAGAAGCTCAGAAGGATGACAAAGAGATTGCCGAAATAAAAGAGAGAATGAGCAAAGGAAAGGCCAAAGGTTTTCGTGAGGATGAGCATGACACCTTTATGGTTTGAGGACCGTGTTTATGTGCCCAATAACACAGAGATCAGGAAGTTAATACTTCAGGAGGCTCATGACTCACCATACTCGATACACCCCGGAAACACCAAGATGTATTTGGATTTGAAGGAACATTTCTGGTGGACTGGTATGAAGAAGGATATTGCCGAGTATGTAGCTGTATGTGATGTATGTCAGAGAGTGAAGGCAGAGCATCAAAAGCCAGCAGGATTGTTACAGCCTAAGCCGATACCCGAATGGAAGTGGGATAAACTTGGCATGGATTTTATCACCGGATTGCCCAGGACCAAATCAGGATATGATTCTATATGGGTAGTAGTTGATCGCTTGACCAAAGTGGCTCACTTTATCCCAGTGAAAACCACCTATACAAGTGCGAAGTTGGCCAAGATATATATGATCAGGATTGTATGTCTTCATGGAGTTCCGAGGACCATCGTATCAGATAGAGGAACACAATTTACTTCAAAGTTTTGGCATCAGCTGCACCAGACTTTGGGGACAAGGTTGGAGTTCAGTACAACATTCCACCCTCAGACAGATGGACAGACCGAGAGAGTCAACCAGATTCTGGAGGATATGTTGAGAGCTTGTGCGCTAGATTATGGATCTAGTTGGGATGACAATTTGCGCTACGCAGAGTTCTCATACAACAATAGCTACCAGGCTAGTTTGAAGATGGCACCGTTCGAAGCCCTGTATGGACGAAGGTGCAGAACACCGTTGATGTGGGATGAAGTTGGAGATCGTCAGTTTTTTGCACTAGACTTGATCAAGGAGTCTGAAGAGAAGGTTAAGTTGATTCGCGATAGACTAAAGGTAGCTCAGTCCAGGCAGAAGAGTTATGCAGATTCGAAACGCAAGGAAGTGACCTATGAAATTGGAGATAGAGCATATCTGCGAGTTTCACCTATGTGAGGAGTGAAGCGTTTTGGAGTCAAGGGAAAGTTAGCCCCAAGATTTGTAGGACAGTATCGTGTTTTGGAACGTATGGGAGAAGTTGCCTACAAGTTGGAGTTACCTAAAGGACTGTCAGGAGTTCATGATGTGTTTCATGTTTCACAGTTGAAGAAGTGTCACGCTGAGATGGCCGACATACCGTTACGAGATACAGTGCCCTTGGAGGCGATTCAGTTGGACAGTGATCTGACCTATGAGGAGAAGCCAGTCAGGATTCTTGAATTTGCCAGCCGAGTCACCCGCAGCAAGGTTATCAAGTTTTGCAAAGTTCTGAGGAGCCACCATACCGAGGATGAAGCCACCTGCGAACGAGAGGATGATCTTCGCAAAGACCACCCACACCTATTTTCTAGCCAACCCGAATCTCGAGGGCAAGATTCATCTTAAGGGGGGTAGGTGTGTAACATCCCAAATTTTCAATTTGGAATGTTATACATAGATCATTCCTACATATCATATTTTGCTGCATTTCGTTTCGCGATCCTCGAAATTCTAAGCAACTCAAGGACCCTCGGAGAGAGTTGGGGATTTCATTGTGTTCATATTTGAATTTTATCCAATATTGAAATGAGGATTATTTGTCTTAATTATTTTTTTTCTCTCCGAAAATATTTCATATTAAAATATATGAGAGGAGATAACATGACTTCTCCAAAAAAAATAAAGTACTGGAGGAAATATATTAAAATCAAATATTTGATTTTATTCGGAGTTTATTGCTATTTTATTTGCATTAGAAAAATTGCACGTTTTTCAAAGTTGCATTTTAGGGCCAGGAAAATGTTTATCTCATTCTAAATATTTTATTTAGACGGTGAAAATTTATTTTGGCATTTTTAGACTTTTATTTTATTTTCAAGGATTTATTTAAGTTTCGGCGAAATTATTAAAAAAATCCTCTTCGGCGATCTTCTTGCCAAGCCGAGCCAACCAATTTCACCCACCGCTCGAGCCGTCCGCCTCGTCCCCCGACGCTGAAACCGCCGCCAAGAAGTCGAGTCTCGACGGGACTCGCCTCCCACGCCTTGCCCCTCACCAAGCTAGCCCCCTCCTTATATCGCTACCCACACCCCATACCACCACCGAACCACCCGCCCGCCGCTTAGCACCTGCCACGCAGCAGCAGCCGCCGCCGCTTAGCGCTTAGCGCCGCTTTGCCGCCGCCCGCCGCCTAACGCCTTCGCCGTCGCCGCCTGTCGTGGCAGCCCCGCGCCACCCTCGCCACCCGCCGCCGTAGCTGGACCTCACTGGAGCCACCCCGCCTCGCCGGACCTCGCCGGAGGTATAAGCCGTTGTTGCCGTCGTTCTGTTCTATTTTTAAAACCGGTTCGGTTTTTTTAGAAAACCCTAGGTTCGTTTTTTTAGATCGGTTCGCCGGTTTTCTCGGTTTAGTTTATTTAGCGGATGTTGGTCCTTACGTTCGTTTTAACGAAAGGTGTTCACTCGTTAGCCTCAGACAGCGAACGCTCGTTCGTTAGCCTCTTCGTCAGTTTTTCTTTTTCTCGGATTTTCCGCGATTATTTTTCGATCGCGATTTCTAATCTGATTTTCGTTTCAGTTTATCTTTTCGCTCGTTTATCGGAATCAGGCGATTCAAGCGCCTAGATTTTCGTCTCGAAACCCTCTTTCTGTTTAGTCAACTTAAACAAGATTTTGGTACTGTAAAATTTGACTTTAGTTCAGATTAGCAAACGGATCTTGTTTCTTTCGCAGTTTGAGTTTTGTTGCTCCGTTTGATTTGATTCTTTTTGCAAACCGGAGTTCTTAAGTTGAACTTTCTGGTCAATTCTTTTTATTTGAGTTTTGACCACGCATATTTTCTTTATTGCTTATGTATGTTATTGTTTGTTTGTGATAGAATTCCCGGAGTGCGAAGCGTGCTACTACGAGTCCCTAGGTTCTGCGGATCGTCAGCAAGGCAAGTAACACATTGATCATACTCTTTTCACACCCAGTTTTTATGAATTAGCTCAATTCCTCAAACACTGCATGATTAGGATATGATTAACTTGTGGGTATTGGGAAGTAGTTGATGAGGTAGAACCTATTGCCCTGTTACATGCAAACCCTTGGGAGTTACTTCTACGTATTTCTTATATTGCTATGCTATGCTCGTAGACGTGGTTTGGGTGAGTGAATCCATGACACATGTGAGATGATTAATTAATGGTTCAACTTAAGGTGGCAACTTTAATACACATCTGGGTGGATTGCTTGTCGAGCACCTGGAGAATCTAGTGTTGTCCTAGGATATCCCGGAGTACCCGTGTGATCATCCTAAGGTCCGCAACCCAGGCTCCAAGGGACCTGAGATATTTTCATGCTAGAAACTTCCATGTGCAGCCACATGCTATTATGGGCTCTAGCATAGTTGAGTAAGTTACATGAGCTCTTGAAGAGGTGGATCAGCAGGTAGAAGGATGTAGGTTGGTATGGTCTACCCGGAGTAAAGAGTTAATGTTTCTGAAAGACTGTGTCTTGGTCATCCGTTTCTCAAACACCATGTAGTGCGAGAAATTCAACGGAGGCGATCGAGTCTTGTAGGGAAAAGTGCGCAAACCTCTGCAGAGTGTACAATCTAATCATGGTTAGCCGTGTCCCCGGTTATGGACATCTTGAGTATCTAGTACTTGGATTATCTTAAGTATCTCATCACTCTAATTTAACATTGTTGGGTTGATAATTACCTTTAATTGGGATTGATTTGGAGGAACCCTCTCAATGATGTTTCAACTACCATGATAGTTATAATAAAACTTATTCCTTTGTTGTATGAAAAAATTGGCTTTTCGCAAAACTGTAACCATAGAGCTTTCCACCAGCCAAATATGCATGTAGTGATAGCATTATTCTGTACTTGCTCTACTATGTTATATTGCCAGCATATTCGATGTGCTGACCCGTTTCCGGGCTGCAACGTATTATGTTGCAGACTTTTCAGACGAGGAGTAAGGTTTGTTAGGTCATTGCCGTGCAGCTCAGCTATGTTGTTGGAGTTGATGGACTCACTTTATCTTCCAAGTCTTCCGCTGTTATCGTATTAGATGGCCTTAAGCCATATTTATTGTAATAAGCTCTCTTTTGAGACATTCGATGTAATAACTGTGTGATTGCTACTCTGTTATAAATCCTTCGAGTACTGTGTGTGTCAGCATTACCGATCCAGGGATGGCACTGAAGCACAGAGACTTGACCGTTTGAGGTTGGGTCGCTACAATTATATGATATGCATAACACAATCTCAGATTCATCTATTCAAACCAACACAAAGAACATCAAATAGTGCCCCAAAGTTTCTACCGGAGAGTCAAGACGAAAACGTGTGCCAACCCCTATGGCATAAGTTCACAAGGTCACAGAATCCGCAAGTTGATCACCAAAACATACATCAAGTGGATCACGTGAATATCCCATTGTCACCACAGATAAGCACATGCAAGCAATACATAAAGTGTTCTCAAATCCTTAAAGACTCAATTCGATGAGATAACTTCAAAGGGAAAACTCAATCGATTACAAGAAGATAGAGGGGAGAAACACCATATGATCCAACTATAGTAGCAAAGCTCGTGGTACATCGAGATCGTGCCAAGTCAAAAACACGAGAGAGAGAGAGAGAGAGAGAGAGAGAGAGATCAAACACATAGCTACTGGTACATACCCTTATTTCCGACTCGGACGGAACCTTTTCTCGATGCGGTCGGAAATTTTCAATGATCTGGCCAGAACTTTCCGACGAGCCGGCGGAACCTTTCGATGAGCCTGATGGAACTTTTCGGCGAGCCGACTGGAACTATCTGACGGGCCGGCCGGAACTCTTCAATAAATTGGGCGGAACTTCTCGATCCCTGGGATAGCGCTCTCCAAGAACTGAACACCACCGTACGCCAGCCCCACGGTGGGCGCCAAATGTCGTGGATTTGAGACGGCATATATCCTAGTGTGAGGACTTGTCGTGAGGCCAACGCAACTAGGTAGTAGCCTAAACGGGGTTGATCAAAATCGAGAGACGCGAGGCGGGTTAACACACAAGGCAAGGGTTTAGACAGCTTCGGGCCCCGGGAAACATCATCCGATAATAGCCCTACATTCTGTTTGTGGCTAGGTCTCATTATGCTCATGAGGGAGTTGCTGTGTAAGCCGGCTCCCCTTTTGTTGTATCTAGCCTTAGAGATTACTTCTCCTCCCTTTTGGGGTGCCCTGCCCCTCCTTATATAAGTTGGAGGGGCGGGTTACATGTGGAGTCCTACCAGGATTAGGACTAGTTTATCTTCTAATACAAATCGGATACAAGTCCTGGTCTTGATTCCTTATAAGGGAAATATTCCTCACGCCTTTCCTATTAAGCCGACCCACCATCACATGAACTGGCCTGCTTGGCCTTGGGCCTTGTCGTCCATCTGACCCGCCCGCCGGGTCACTAGTGAGTTGCAATGTTCAGGCGTGTTGCCCGTAAACCGCCAGGTCTGTGCGGGTCATCAGTGAGTCGCCAAGCTCCAACCGGGTCATACATTCGGCGGGTTACACCGTGGGGTATATCCCCGACGGGGAGGCTCCCAGAGCATCATGCCTCGGGGGCTCTCACTGGCTCTCGTGCCCCTCAGCCCTGGCCTTGTGCCATGCATCGCGACCTGACATACCAGCGGTGGCTGAGGCTCGCTCGAGGGCTAGGTCCTGGGGACTGATAACCCACAAGTATACGGGATCGCAACAGTTTTCGAGGGATGAGTATTCAATCCAAATTTGTAGATTCGACACAAGGGGAGCCAAAGAATATCTGTAAGTATTAGCAGCTGAGTTGTCAATTCAACCATACCTGGAGATTAAATATCTGCAGCAAAGTGATCAGTAGCACTATAATATGATATTTTTTATAGCAGTGGTATCGGTAGTAGTAATGGTAACAGTGATAGCAATGATTTTGTAGCAAGTGTAACAGTAACAGAAGTAGTAGTAAGTTAGCAAGAACAATATATGGAAAATCCGTAGGCATTGGATCGGTGAATTCGTTGGATCATATTCATCATATAACAATGATAACCTAGGGCGATACAAAACTAGCTTCAGTTCATAAGTATAATGTAGGCATGTATTCCGTAAATAGTCATACGTGCTTATGGAAAGAACTCGTATGACATCTTTTTCCTACCCTCCTGTGGCAGTGGGGTCCATAAGGAAACTAAGGGATATTAAGGCCTCCTTTTAATAGAGAACCAGAAAAAAGCATTAACACATATTGAATCACTACAAAAATACCACTTCCATGATGATACATGTTTGTCACAGTAGGTCACGTTTTCTGTCATGCATGTACATCCATGACGATTTTATGACAGAATCAAGATAGTCATACCTGTGTTGTCGAAGAAGTGTTCCATGACAATACAAGAATTACCATCACGGAAGTGTCCACTTCCATGAAGATAAATGGCGCGTCCTGGAAGTGGCTTCGTCAAGGGTAACCGACACGTGGCATCCATCGTAACGGGTCACTGTTAACCCATCGGGTTCCGGTTTGGATCCAATAACCCGTTAACCGCCCCTACCAATGGGGATTTTCCACGTGTAAAATTTTGATTCGCCATAGTATCCATGTGTCAGCTCCGCGTTGGGACATGTTTAATCCAACGAGTGGACGCGACGCGCCTATGGTACATCGACATGTGGCTCGGCCTAACAGTGGCTCATTTAGGTTAAAAGGCCGGCCTTTCAAAATAAGCTGACCAGCCCATTAGCGGCCTACTTGAGTCAGGACCATTCACAAGCACGACCCATACAAGTTACACAGAATTGGCCCATCAAAGGCCCATTCTAGATTTGACAATTTCCGGCCCATCGTCAGTTCCAGCTTGTTAACGGCCCGCTACGTCTTTGGGCCCAATTACGGACCAACCTTCTTTCGGCCTGTTAGCAGCCCATTATAGATATGGACCAATATGCTGTCGGTATGTCTTTCGGCCTTTTCTTGGCCCATTATGTAGTTGGGCTAACTTCTAGCCCATTGTGACTTTTGGCCTTTCCTCGGGCCATTCTGTAAATGGGCCAATTCCTAGCCCAATTTGTATTTTGGCCTGTTAACGACCTGCATAATAGTTGGGCCTTTGAGGGTGCCACCTTATTTTGGGTCCATTAGCGGCCCACGTTTCGCAGGGCAGACTTTCAGCCTGACGCGACTTACGGCCTATTAAACGCCTATTTTGTAAATTGAGCCTCTTCTAGGCCAAAACACTTTTGGCCTCTTACTGGCGCGTCATGTAAAAGGGCAGAGACAAAATTAACAATTATTTCGGCCTGCTAGAGGCCCAAATGGGCCATTTCCATTTATACGGCCGTGTCGAGCTTTCGGCCTGTTAACGGCCTGCTAATAGCCGTTGTTACGGTGGGCCACATCGTTTGGCAAGCACTAAATGTTAAGTTGACCAGCCCAATTAAGGCCCGCTTTGACATGTTTGTTCGTTCGGATGGCGTCCAGGTAATGTTTGGCTGTGTTGGCCCTAGTTTCAATGATATAGGATATACAAAGAATTATCCTACTCTATACTATCACCTCTAAAAAACCTACATTATACAATAAAAAGACAAAAGCATAGAAACAAAGAATAATCCTACACTATACAATAAAGAAATTACAGCAGATTATACCCATCGGGCATTACAGTTCGGCACTAGTGATAATAAAGCACACACAAGCAGCAAATTACGTACACTTGGCAAATATAGCTCATACATCATGGACACGCATCAACAGAACTTACCATTTGAACTATAATCTCTTCAGAAAATAGGATTGGCCGGATTCATATAGCACAAATTTCAGTCTACAAAATCTCCAATTCCTTTGTGGTTACCTCAGTGTCCTATTTCATTTTTTGACTCCTGCATCTAATATCTACAACTGCAGTCTCAACATGTTGATTGCATGTTGAGAATCATGTACACATTGTCTCGCCACCTCTAGTTGATGCTCGAGAACATCAGCACATTCCAATAATCATTTGGTAACGACCATGCCACACTGCTCTCAGATCTTTGTGTCGATGTCACTTCATCCTGAAAGGTTTCTGTAAGTACACACATGACTAGGGCAAAAATATAGTTACAACAGTGAAGCAAGCAAGACAGACTATTTTGTACATGGCAAAACAGGACTAACAATAATGTTACACGTCATGAAGCATAAGCAGGTGATATTTTAAAAATTATTAAAATGGTAGTCTCTACAGGCGCATACAAAAATCTCTCTTAGCTCACCAGAGGAGCATGATGTTGGGGCCAAATCCAAAATAGACAGGTTACAAATTTAGACCACACGCGGCTACTAACAATTACACACACACACACACACACACACACACACACACACAGATATATATATATATATCGCGTATAAGTAAGCATGCAGTTGGCCATTCTGTAGCTCAATTAAAGTCTTAGGTAGCATAATGAACAGCAGAGGGATACATACAAACCTACTACAGCATGCAAAACTATGCAATCATTAGCCTTGTATAAACTAGATTGTGAGCCACATGCAGTAATAGTTGGTTAATAGACTTCAAAGCTTCAGGCACACTTCACTAGAGTAAATAAATGGTAAGGCCTTTAATTATGTCAACTAATAGTTATACACGTAGCTACAAGTAATTTAAAGGAGTACCCAACATCAATCATCATTGTTTGGGCATCTCATTAACTGAGGACAAATAAAGCAATTGAAAAGAGCAATTTAACTGTGCCTGAAACAAACAAGCAATTGAACTGTTGAGTTGCCAGCAGGCATACATGCACGCCTCAATAACATCCATAGCCTAGCTACATTTACTATATAAGGGAACAAGTAATGCAATATTGTTTGCCCCCTATGAAGTATCTCGACTAGTATGTAATCAAGATCCTAGTAATGACAGGGAGGCTAATGATTTGAATATGTGTTTGGTTATGACATCGACAACTCTACCATAGCAGGAAGCAGTTTCACACTATTCACTACTATAAGATGTTTTAGATATTTAAAAGTAGACTACATCCGTAATGAGTGAACACACACATTAAAATGTGTTTACATACATCTGATTTGCAAAAAAGTTAGAACATCATATAGTGTTGAGCGGAGCGAGTTTTAATCAATGGCCCTGTGACTGCGTTACAGGTGAAGAACCCTACGCGAGCACAGTGTCAGACAAATACGATGTCCTGGTAATTGTAATACAATGACTTACCATAACTGGTTGAATAGGATCAGCGCTACTCCTCCTTCTCTTGCTAGGCTCCTTCCTAACATATTATACTTGGAAATCCTCAATCTTATCTTCGTTGCACCCCCTCTGCAAGGTGACACAAACTAGTTAATGGTCTCCTTGGAAAATATGCATACTTTCCAGTCTGTGAACAACACCAAAGGATGAGTTTATAACAAAACAACACCACATAATGAAACATGCCACATCTCTTGGACACAATGAAATGAGCATTTACTATGTGTGCGCTGTGTAAAAACTAGGCATACCTTCGAATTGGATCTCCAAGTACTCTTGGAGAGCCTACTTTAGTGTACAGCCAAACCTTTATGTCACCTATGAGTTATACAAGCCCCCACTACAGCATCCCTTAGTGTTTAAATCATTGACAAGCTCTGTTGGTTCCAGAATAGCAAGTATTCAAAGCAAATAGTCCTAGTATGGTTGGCTGATACAAACAAGCAATTTACCAGATGTGTGAGCAAATCTTGCACACCATTGAATTACATATCAATAAAAGAAGCATAGAAGGAGGCCTAAATACCATCACTTGACTGACCAGGTTTAAGGGCATTTAAACATCATGTGCAACGTACGAACTAACATAAAAATTGCATATTTCAGATTCTATAATGAAATGCACATGTATTAGGTTATGCCATGTATGATGCCTAAATGTACACTATAGCAGGCAGGAGTCATTCATCATTGCACGCACAATTGAATTGCAGATTAAGGGTCAGTTCTATTCTGCCTTTTCAACGCTTATCATCAAAATAAGCCATAAAAGATGTAAAGAAGTCATTTTTGAGTTATGGGCTTGGGCTTAACTTATTTCACTTTGGGGGGAGGGGGGTGCTTCGGGTAGAAGCTCACTAAAAATTGAAGGGAAGGGGAATAGTGAAATGACTCTGTTGTCTGCCTATATTACATTTAAAATGCCACATCTCACGCGCGTGTTACGCCTGACCCTCAAGTAAAAACAAACACACAAGCATTAATTGCCATGCCCGCTTGCATCTTCTCTCCCCTTTCCCTCTACCTCGATCCCCTACCTGCAGCGCTAGGGTTCCTCCAGCGAGCAGTCGCCATTGGTCTCATCTGGCCTGCTCCTCGACGATGATCCGTCCAGCTAGGCTACATGGCCGGCGGGTAGGGCCAAATCTCCCCGGCTGCTCCTCCCTCTGGCGCTGCCCCTCATTCTCATGGCCTTCAGCAGCTGCTCCTCTATGGTCCATCCAACACACTACCCCTGCGGTCGCCGCACAACTACGGTCGATGCCCCACTCCGGCAGAAGGCACCTCATGCCCCCTCCCCTCCTCCCAGGCCATGGCCTTGAGGTGCTGTTGAAGGATGAGCTCATCCAACAAGGTTAGGATCTCCTCTGATTTTTTGCCAAATTTTCATTCTGATCGCTATACGATGAATTGCTATGAGCTACTGCTACTATATGATGCATTGCTATGAGCTGCTCCTGCTGCTGTTATATGATGAATTGCTATGAGCTGCTGCTGCTATATGATGAATTCTATGAGTTGCTGCTGCTGTTATATGATGAGTTGCTATAAGCCGCTCCTGCTGCTTCTGATGAATTGCTATGAGTTGCTCCTTCTGCTGCTATATGATGAATTGCTATGAGCTGCTCCTGCTGCAACTATATGATGAATTGCTATGACCTGCTGCTGGTATATGATGAATTGCTAGCTGTTGCTTCTATATGATGAGTTTCTATGAGCTGCTGCTACTATATGATGCTTTCAGGTGGTGCTGCTATATGATAATAACTAGACACTTGGACCATTGAATTTCGATAACTAATAGTTCTTCATTTAAATTTAGGCAACGCGTTCTTAATTTAAATTAGGCAATGGGCTCTCTATGGAAGACATTAACCAAAGTAGATTGTGCCAAGTAGATGGTATCTTTGTATTTTCATTTGGAACAAATATTGATGGTCAGTTTTCCTATCATATTAATTGCTGCACTGGGTTCATTTTGTGATGTTGGCAAGTCAAATTAATTTTCAGATGGGCAGCAAAATGACAACATATACTGCAATCTAGACATTTCACTGATCATACCACAGATAAGCTGAAAAGGCAGGCAATGAAAAGAACTGGTTGGCTTATTACTTGGAGGTTATATTCAAAGGTGCTTATTTTCTTAGGATAACTCTAAATAACTGTCCCTAAGAAACTTGGCCAACAACACGGACATACAAATAACATGTCACTATGATTGCAATGGAGGCCCAGTTCTTTTGCTAGATTCTCCCAGAATCTGACCCCTACCCAGATTCTCCCAGAATCTTTGAGCCCCATTTGTTTTACAATCCTATCTAGTTAGGGTCTACTTAGTTAGGATTGTAAAACAAATGGGGGTCAAATATTCTAGGGAAGCTAGAGAGGGGTAGATTCTGGGAGAATCCTGCAAAAGAAGTGGGCCAGAGTGACCTACCATAGCACACTGTATATGCTCACCGCTGCCTCTCCTTTTTTTGTGATGTTCTAGGAAATTGCTATATACATCTTGTACTAAGAAATCTTGTACTTTTTCATTGCAGCACCCCATCTGCAAGTTGATAGGGCTAATTTGAGATATCTCTACATGATAATACATTGCATATCCCTTGCGCATATTTAAACCACCAATTAACGATTGTGTGTGTAGCATAAACTAGCCATGACTCTGTGTACTGGACTAGCAGGCACTCTAAGGGAGCCTAATGTAGTGCACTGGAATTCCTACATGCCACCTATGATTTTGTGTAATGTACTACCTCTGTTCCTAAATATATGTCTTTGTAGAGATTCTAGTATGGACCACATACAGATGTATATAGATGTACTTTCGAGTGTAGATTCACTCATTTTGCTCTGTATGTAGTCTATAGTGGAATCTCTAGAAAAACTTATATTTAGGAATGGAGGGAGTATCATGTATGACATATACATCTCTAATTTAGGAGCCAGCAATGGAAATCATTGTCTGGACAAAGCGATTACTGGTCGAAAATCCTAGCAAAGCACGCCGGCAGGCACACAACAATACAAGAGAGAGAATCACTTACAAGATCATAGCAATGCCTCAGTCCAGGATCTTGGTTGGCCAAGCTGTTAGATCCAGAATAAACATCGTACTTGTAGGTTTTGCCTGCTGCATAACATGTAACAACGACCTGTTAGTATATTTGAAGTACATCGGGCAGGTGATGCTGGATGGGTTTAAAGGTGACAAGTACCCAGGCCGCGGTGGGTGCTTGGCATCTTGCCAAACGATGGGAATGAGGTTAGAAACGTAATAATATAAATGTAAGATCATAGTTGATGCATTTAACTTTTTTGACATCACTATAAGAAGGCAACACTGTTACAAAGGGCGACTAATTGACGAAAGGTGCATATAAACCATCATATTTACTCAGTATTACATGGTGCAATTAACTTTGCAGCCAGTAGTAAATTTCTCATGTACACAATGGTTCATTTAACTTTGCAGTGCCACATTATTAGCAAAGGCATTTGAGAGGGAAACTACTATTCACTTGGAAGAGATGAGCACATACAACTAAGTCAGATTGGTTTTTAAGCAAGTGTATGCACGACAGACAACACCGGCACTTTAGAAGGTAAGGTCTTCAATTAAAACAGATGTGCAGACAGTAAGTACTTACTACAGAAAATATTTTCTTGTTAAGCTGAGATCTCAATCAATACAAGCAAGAACTCCACTGACCTGAGTGTTGTTCATAACAGTGAGCATGCGCACGAACCACGGGGGCATGCTGAACACCTCCTTCCCCTGCTGGCACAAAAGAGAGAAAGAACCAACCATGATTGTTAGGTGTGCAAGAAGGTCTGGCTCTTAGTTAGTTATGGGCGTTGTCAGATGCTCAAGTCGATGGGTGGTCCCTCCGCCATTGACGTGACGGCTGGCTCGCGGAGCAAATTGCGATGATCTGCACACAGAACAAATCAAATCAGTGGTGGCACATGTACCTTTTGTTGTTGCGGCGCACTACATACTTCAAAAATCATATATAGCAGTCATTCTATTCCAATTTCCAACAAAATGTGTTACACTATTAAGGAAACAAACTTTTAATTTCAATTTGTAATTTGTTGTCGATAATTCAGACAATTTATGTCAAAATATTGATGAGTCGGCTCCACAAAATACCCTTGTGCATAACCTGCTATTCTACTGATATGTTGCAGCTTTGTCAGACAAATGAGAACAAATAGGCATCATCTTCTTGCAGTGAAAGAGAAACCATGTATCAACATGAACCTTTGGATGCAAACTTAGGGCAGGAATCAATTTGTCTAGTCTCTTCTTTCCAACGGATATATATAGGAAATATCAGCACATTCTGTCAATATTCCAAAAAGAGGGGATGAAGATGAGAGGTGGGGGCTCTATAAGGGCTCTCACCAGCGGCAACCATGGCCAGGTCCTCGCGCACTGTGGCCGAATGGATCGATCGGCCCCGAATTCAGCCACATCCCATGCCGGATCCCCTCGCAAGCCTTGCCTAAACTTCATCCCCACCCGCGCCTTGGCTGGATTGACCCAGATCGCCGCTGTCGCAAGATCGAAGGCCCTCGGCAGACAACAAGCGTGATCTGGCGATGAGGTGCGCCCCCTGGAGGAATGAGGAGCGGTGGGTGGATCGGAGAGGCGATGAACGATGGACGGTGAGGAAGCCTCGTTCTTCGAGGCCATGTCAGGCGGCGCTGTCAGAACAGAGCAGATCATGAACGTGTTTAGGGTTCGTCTGTGGCGTTTCACCTTGTGCGCTGTGTTGGATAGGACGGTAGAAAAGGCCAGGATGGTAGAAAAGGCCCAAAAGGCCAGTAGGCCCAATTAAATGTGAGACAACCAAAAAAGCCACCGGAGCAGCGGCCCGCAAAGCCCAGTGCAGCCTGACGCGCGAGTTAGCGCCTACGTACGAGAATTAGGTGGGACTAACAGCGAATCCGACGGCCAAAAATGACTAAAAGTGACGATTTAACGGCTAGAAATGCTAATGGCTTGAGAGGGCTGGGAGGGTGCTCAGTTTTAATATTTCTAAATGATAGACTTCATTACATTTACATGAACTAAGCGGTGCTAATCCGACTGTCCTGGTATAATTAATACCTAATCTAAATGACTGCCCGTGGATCCCTTTGTCTTCCTCATGTCCAGCAGACACTTGCGGGGTCAACGAAGGTCCTCGCAAGAGATGAAGCAGCCAAGAGACCACCTGTATACATTGTCGTCACCTTGGTGGTGGCCTTCGTGGGACCCAAGTGGCGGTGGCCTCCCGTGTTCTACCTCTCCTAGATGATGGCGGTGGACACGGAGAAGCTGGCCACTGACTCGTCGCTCTTCGTGCACCCAGCTTCTGTCTCTACCTGCATGGCGCTGCCGCAGGCACGGGAGGCTCGCCCACAGACACGGGAGGCACGGCCACAGACACTGGTGGCACAATACGACACGGCAGTGACGACGCCCGTGCCGCCGTGCTGGGGTGGAACAACTCGCCACTCCTCATCTAGCTAAACTGGAGCAGCGGGTTGCTGAACAACACGCCGGCTTGGGACGGCAACTGGCTCCGTTGGGCCAGGTGAGGTAGGTGAAGCACCGAGCAGCCTCGCTCATATCCGGAGGGCTCGTCGGGCCACCCAACCAGGTAGTATGCCGGAGAATGGCTCCTCGGAAGCCATCAGAAGAGTGGAGAAAATGGTGAAGGAGGAGATGGGGAGCGGCGGAGGGGTGCGATTCTTGCGCACTGTCTGACCTCTGTTAAATAGAGGGCGGACAGTGGGAGCTTGGCTGGCGTCTGGCCTCGTTTAAACTGAGGGAGGATGGGAGGAGCTCAGGCGACGTTGTGTATAATCCCAGCCCGCTCATTAATGGACGTGTGGCCGGAGTAGGTTTCTCAGTTTGCATGCGGGCTTAATGGAGGCGTTTGATGGAGGCGAGGAGGCGTGTACAGCCGAGCGTGCAACAAGCAGTGCCGTACTATTCGATTTGATAGCTACTAGTAAACCAGGACAGTTCCCGATACGGCTTTAATGCAGACGAGGGAGAGGGTAGTGGTTCCCGAAATGTTGAACGGCCAATGATGCATCGTCCTTCAACTAGCATGCTGAATGCGTGAGGGAAGTAACAGGAGGAGGACGGGAAAAGAGGCAGCACGATGTGAACGCAACACAGTTTGCACTCATATAAAGGCGCCCCTCCATTCCAATGCATCTACCACATCATACGCACCTAAGCACCTACACAAGCGCAAAAGTGCTCACTCCAGACCCATGGTGGCAATGCGCGCAAGCGGCCAGCGGCCGTGCCAGATGGTCCATGATGCCGGCCGATGGCATGGCACCGAGGATCGTCTCTAGACGGTGTTGGCGACCGGCTGGTTCATGGCCATCGTCGACGCCAGCTACGACGCTCAGTTGGACCAGATGATCGTTGCCACCATCAACAAGTCCACCGTTGTCAAGAAGCTCGTGGACGACATCACCGTACTCCTCCAGCCCACATGCCCAGGCTCCTCATTGCCTGCCACCCTAATCGGCCTCCATGGAGAGAACCTCTTTCAAGCACTGGTGGCCATGCGACTGCCCGCCGATGCAACGAAGAATGTCCACTTGGAGGTCGCGCTCGCCGCGAGGCGCCTCGCCCTGCAAGAATTTGTTGACCTACACATCCATGTGTACGAGAAAGTCGTGTACATAGGTATCTACAAGGCCGGTGAGGACGCTACGACATTGGCCTTCATCAATCGGCTGGAAGCATTGGCTGCCTTTGTTGAGAAGCACCTTGAGCTCGCCACAAAAGTCGCCGCTCCTCAGCCGCCAGTTGGTGGCCCGGTGCACTGAGTCATGGAGGAGGAGGTCGTACGTTGATGGATGCATCTTTCTTCTTGCCTCTTGTAACCACCACTGTGATTACATCATCATGGCCTTAATTCTTATTGTGCTATTGCGTTCTCGTTCCAGTCAAGACAGACATGTGCAATCCCTTTGCTCACATTTGGAGGCAATTATATGCATCACTGTGACTAGTACTCCATCTGTTAATTTATAAGTTGTGCCTACTATTTCCATCAACTTCGTGCAATGCACGGGCATGTTGCTAGTGTCACTACAACATGTCGGACCGCATGTGACCAAACCGATGATGCACCAACCTAGCTACTACCCTGCTTATCTGGCGGAAAAAGCCCTGCCCTAGCGTTTCCAATCGTGATTTCTATCTATCGATCGTGCCAAGGAGCAGAACCAAATGTTACAATTTATACATGTTTCTTTACTCCTATAAAAGACTCAGTTGGTGATGGTGGTGTGTCTACCATCCGTCATTTCTGACCATTAGATCTGCATCTAACGACTGTGAGGTAAGTTGTGGTATTTTTGCAGCAATATCCCACTTCTCTGCTCCAATTTGCAGAAAACTCCTTATTATCTTGAAAGCAACCACATCCCTCCCTCACCTCATCAAAACAGCCTGAGAAATATATTTGGAGTGAAAAGTAATATATTTTTCGTGGTATATATGTATATCAAAACAAGAGTGTTTTCTTTCATGTTTGTGAACAAGTACTATTCTACTTTGGATCCATCGCAACACATGAGCACATTGGTAGTAAAAGGAAAAGGCCTGCCGCGTTCGCATCGCACCCCCACACGCCCGAGAATCGGGAGTACACCACGACCCGTCCGGCATGCCACATCGCTAGGGAAGGCGTGTTGCCTAGCATTTTCACTTTCATGTGGGACCACAGTTGAGCAAACCGACTATCAGCAAACTGCACCCCGCCCGCCGCATTGGAAAACAGAAACGAGGAGGGAAAGATCTAGCTGTAGCACGAAAGCCAAGAAATTTGGTGTCAGATGGGACTCATTGATAGAGTAGGAGCACTCCGTACTACTAATCCTACTACGAAGTTTGTGCTACAACTACTACCACTATACAACTAGGTACGTGCATGGCACAACATCGTAGGAATAAAAAACGGGAAGATCTTGTTTTGGGCAATTTATCTTTTTTAGTCAACATAGTATGAATAATATGATGTGGGGGGCACCCATGAAGCTTATGTGGCTTTTTTTGAAACTGGAAGCTTATGTGGCTTGGTTGCATGGCTAGGAAAGACTAGAGAAAAATAAATAGATAATGTGTTTAGAGTGCACTCCACTAAATAGATTTTTCGGATCCATTGCATTTCAACTGCCGACACATTGTTAGTACTAAGAAACAAATTCTGGGTTTGGCACGAGTTCGTACTGCCAGAGCACCATAAGGCCAGGCACAGGAGTTACATTTCCCTCTCGGGGCCCACGGGACCGAGCTTCAGCGGCTTAGTGCACCAGCCTTTGAGTCAATGACATGTGGACCCTAAATGCGGCTGGCCCACATGTCAATCTCATGAAAGTAGAGTGGCGGTGGGACCGAGAGGGGTGAGGCGCATGTCGGCGGACGTGTGATGTCATGGGTTCGAGCGGCATCGGACGAGGCTTGCTTGCTCCCCTCCCATGCTTCGATCCGTAATCCTACACCACTAATTTTCATCCAACGGTTATAATAGATTTCCTCGTGTGGGTCATCTATAGCCTCAAAGAAAGGTAAACAAAGGCCGTATCTCCAGGAAATGATTTCCTGGATGAATCTGTACACGCATGCAAGACCCTTTCCTTTCCTGCTCGTACTCCTCCAAATCATCAGCTGCATTGAAAATGCCGGTGCCAACGCCAGAGCGTCGCAACAGGTGCCTGCCTAAGCCATGTAGCACGCTGCGGCGCCAGCGAGTACCTCCTCCTCCACGCCAACATCGGCGTCTGGGCCATGCACATGCGGCTGCTCCCGTAGTATTTTACCCGCATGTTCGACTGCAGTACCACACCGATCTTGGACGAGACCATGGAGCTTGTGGCTAAGCAAAGTCTCCGCCCGACCGATGCATGTCGAGGTGCTTGACTGTTGTGACGCGCCGCACGATGTTTACTAGCTCGCGCTCCGGATGAGCGGCATGGTGCTGCTCCCGATCGTCAGTGGTGCGATGATGTCTACTACGTAACTTTATTCTTGTAGACACGTGTCGGGCCTCCAAGCGCAGAGTTTTGTAGGACAGTAGCAATTTTCCCTCAAGTGGATGACCTAAGGTTTATCACTCCGTGGGAGGCGTAGGATGAAGATGGTCTCTCCCAAAAAACCCTGCAACCAAATAATAAAAGGTCTCTTGTGTCCCCAACACACCAAATACAATGGTAATTTGTATAGGTGCACTAGTTCGGTGAAGAGTTGGTGATACAAGTGTAATATGGATAGTAGATACTGATTTTTGTAATAAGAACAATAAAAAACAGCAAGGTAGCAATTGAAAAAACGGAGCACAAACTGTATTGCAATGCTTGAAAATGAGGCCTAGGGTCTGTACTTTCGCAAGTGCAATCTCTCAACAATGCTATTATAATTGGATCATATAACCATCCCTCAACGTGCAATGAAGAATCACTCCAAAGTTCCTATCTAGTGGAGAACATAAGACGAAATTGTTTGTAGGGTATGAAACCACCTCAAAGCTATTCCTTCCGTTCGATCTATTCAGGAGTTCATACTAAAATAACACCAAATAATTTCAGATTCACAATGCTCAATCCAACACAAAGAACCTCAAAGAGTGCCCCAAGATTTCTACCGGAGAAACAATGACAAGAACGTGCATCAACCCCTATGCGTAGATTACCCCAATGCCACCTCGGGAATCCGCGAGTTGAGTGCCAAAACATATATCAAGTGAATCAATACAATACCCCATTATCACCATGAGTATTCATATGCAAGACATATATTAAGTGCTCTCAAATCCATAAAAGTATTCAAGCCGATAAAACGAAATCTCAAAGGGAAAATTCAATTCATCACAAGAAGATAGAGAGGGGAAAACAACATATGATCCGACTATGTGAACAAAGGCTGCGATACATCAAGATCGTGACATCTCAAGAACATGAGAGAGAGAGAGATTAAACACATAGCTACTGGTACAAACCCTCATCCCTGAGGGTGGACTTCTCCCTCCTCATCATGGTGGCCACCGGGATGATGAAGATGGCCACCGATGATGATTTCCCCCCTCCGGTAGAGGGCCGTAACAGGGTCTAGATTGGTTTCTAGTGGCTACAGAGCCTTGCGGTGGTGGAACTTCTGATCTAGGGTTACCCCGAGGGTTTTTGGAATATCTGATAATTCATAGGGCAAAGAGGGGGTGCGGGAGGCCACCGAGGTGAACACAACCCACTAGGGCACGCCTGGTGGGTTGTGCCCTCCTCGGGACACCCCCCAGGTGCTTCTCTGGCCCACTGGATGTCTTCTGGTCCATAAAAATTCCAGAAAAAGTTTCGCGGTGTTTGGACTCCGTTTGATATTGATTTCCTGCGATGTAAATAACAAGCAAAAAACAGCAAGTAGCACTGGGCACTGGGTCAATAGGTTAGTCCCAAAAAATGATATAAAGTTCCTATAAAATTATTGTAAAACATCCAAGAATGATAATATAACAGCATGAATACTTCATAAATTGTAGATACATTGGAGACGTATCATGCGACGGCAACGGCGGCTGGGTGGGAGATAGGGCGGGAGCCGGTGATCTACCTGGGGCACATAGCTCGACTTGGGCTCGAGATTCCGACCACTTGCACCGTCCCGAGGATGTACCACTTAGCGACGAGGCTGGAATGCTGGATACATATAGGCATGTGCTCGTGGGCAGGAGCAACCTGGTCAATGGATACCGGTTTGCGAACATGATGTACTCAACGTAGTTGAGCCAGTGAGGCTAGAGTCGTTCCTGCCGTCATACGTTGACGCGCGGCTCAACAGCATGCAACCATGTGCCAGCGTAGGTCGGCTACGGGGAAGCGGCATCGGTGTGGTTCGAGATGCCCAGTTGACCGTTGTCACGGCGGCGTTCGTGACTCACTCGTTCGAGATGAACCGGTCGGTGGTGGCCTGGCCATGGCTAGGGTGCCACAGCTGGACGTCAGGGTATTACGAGGCGTAGATGTCCATGGAAGGAAACTATGGCAATTTTGCAAAAAGATACCCACACCCCTCTCCACATTTGCGAATAAGGCCTTCCCTCGTTCATCATTTTCTCCCACAAGATAACTACTCATACAAATGCATCTTGATGTTTCGTGCAACGCACGAGCATCTTGCTAGTAAGAAACAAATCTCGAGTTCGACACGAGTTCATGAAGCGATAGCACCACAAGGCCTGGCACAGGAGTTACATTTCCCTCTCGGGGCCCACGGGACTGAGCTTCAACGCCTTACTACACCTGCCTTTGAGTCAATAACATGTGGACCAAATAGGTGGCTGGTCCACATGTCATGCTCCCGAAGGCAGATCGGCGGTGGGGCCGAGAGGGGTGAGCTGCAGGTCGGGGGACATGTGGGGTCATGGTTTCGAGTGGCGTCGTGGGAATCGCGTGTGGCTGTGGTAGAAACTTGATGCTCGCCGCATTTGAGCTGGCCCACATGTCATGCACAGAAAGGCAGAGGGGCGGTGTGATACGTCTCCAACGTATCTATAATTTTTTATTGTTCCATGATATTATATTATATGTTTTGGATGTTTAATGGACTTTAATATACCTTTTTATATTATTTTTGGGACTGACCTATTAATCAGAGGCCCAGTGCAAATTCCTGTTTTTCCCTATTTCAGTGTTTCGCAGAAAAGGAATATAAAATGGAATCCAAATGGAACGAAACCTTCGCGAGGATCTTTTTTGGAACAAACGCAATCTAGGACACTTGGAGTGGACGTTAAGGAAGCAGCGAGGAAGCAACAAGGCAGGAGGGCGCGCCCAGGTGGGTAGGCGCGCCCCCACCCTCGTGGGCCCCTTGTAGCTCCACCGACGTACTTCTTTCGCCTATATATACTCTTATACCCTAAAAAAATCCACGGGAGCCACGAAACCACTTTTCCACCGCCACAACCTTCCGTACCCGTGAGATCCCATCTTGGGGCCTTTTCCGGTGATCTGTCGGAGGGGGATTCGATCACGGAGGGCTTCTACATCAACACCATAGCCTCTCCGATGATGTGTGAGTAGTTTACCACAGACCTTCGGGTCCATAGTTATTAGCTAGATGGCTTGTTCTCTCTCTTTGGATCTCAATACAAAGTTCTCCTCAATCTTCTTGGAGATCTATTAGATGTAATTCTTTTTGTGGTGTGTTTGCCGAGATCCCATGAATTGCGGGTTTATGACCCAGATTATCTATGAACAATATTTGAGTCTTCTCCGAATTCTTATATGCATGATTTGATATGTTTGCAAGTCTCTTCGAATTATTAGTTTGGTTTGGCCTACTAGATAGATCTTTCTTGCAATGGGAGAAATGCTTAGCTTTGGGTTCAATCTTGCGATGCTCGATCCCAGTGACTGAAAGGGAAACGACACGTATTGTATTGTTGCCACCGAGGATAAAAAGATGGGGTTTATATCATATTGCTTGAGTTTATCCCTCTACATCTTGTCATCTTGCCTAATGCGTTACTGTGTTTATGAACTTAACACTCTAGATGCATGCTGGATAGCGGTTGATGTGTGGAGTAATAGTAGTAGATGCAGAATCGTTTCGGTCTACTTGACACAGATGTGATGCCTATGTTCATGATCATGCCTAGATATTCTCATAACTATGCCCTTTTCTATCAATTGCTCGGCAGTAATTTGTTCACCCACTGTAATCTATGCTATCTTGAGAGAAGCCACTAGTGAAACCTATGGCCCCGGGTCTACTTTATATCATATAAGTTTCCGATCTACAATTCTCGTTTACTATCTATTTATTTTGCAATCTTTACTTTCCAATCTATACAAAAAAATACAAAAAATATTTATCTTATTATCTTTATCAGATCTCACTTTGGCAAGTGGCCGTGAAGGGATTGACAACCCCTTTATCGCGTTGGTTGCAAGGTTCTTGATTGTTTGTGCAGGTACTAGGCAACTTTTGTGTAGTCTCCTACTGGATTGATACCTTGGTTCTCAAAAACTGAGGGAAATACTTACGCCACTTTGCTGCATCACGCTTTCCTCTTCAAGGGAAAACCAACACATGCTCAAGAGGTAGCACGGTGCGGCCGAGAGGGGTGAGGCACATGTCAGGGGACGTGGTGTCGTGGGTTGGAGCAGCGTCGTGGGAATCGCGAGTTGCAGTGGATGAAACGTGATGGTCGCCGTAGTTCAACTTCCATGGACAAGCTGTCATGTCTACTGACACACGCATTGCATGCCGATCACTAGAAGGAGTAGTAGTGAAAGCTAGGCAAATAAATAGTTCCTTATAGTCAAGCGGACCTACGCTACAACTTGTTCCAAAGACATGCACACCATCGAAATAGTTCATCCATATGAGCCACAATTGGAGCAATCCCCCAGTGGCACCCTCGACCTCTGTTGTTCGTGTATGGATATGTTTAGTGTCGTGCGGTTGGCTGCATGCTCGAGGGACATGCACACGGCCATTGTCGAAGCGAGGCCTAATATGTTCAAGACACGTTGCTTGCTGCTATCTGGTCTTGCGATATTGCTCACCATGATACGGAAGCATACATGATGCCCCTCGACTTCAATCCAACCTCCATTAGCCGAAACTTCTTTGCAGGTATGTAGTGGGTCGCCGTACATCATTTCCCTCGACTTCGATCTGATCACCATCACCTGAAACTTCTTGGTAGGTATGTACTGGGTCGGCATGAACTCCCACTGGATGGCTGCCGTCAGAGAAGACGGGAGAAAGTTGGTGCTCATGAACTTCCAGACCTCCCATGAGATTATCCTTCCTCTGTTGGTTATATAGGGTTTTACTGTCACAGTCCAAGTCATCTAGATTACCACGTCAGTTGGATGGACCTTGTTTTGTAGATGATTGTAATCTGCCAAGTGCCCACACGACATGCGGATTACGCAGACTTCAAACTAATTGCCTTGTTTGACCACGGACTCGCCTATCTTTACACCGGTGCCTTCTTTAGCTGGAGACAAATCAGCTCGCAGTGGATCGGCAAAGCTGGTACACACTTCTGTGATGCTATTGAACACAATGGCATCATCTACGTGATCGACAAAGCAGATGGCACCATGTACTGCCGGGACGGCGCGTGTAAGTTCTTTTTGTCTGATGTTAATGATAACGCCATGACACTGTTTTAACTCACCTGGCCTGCCACATATCCGTAGCCGAGATAGTCGTGCACTGTCGTGATCAGCGCGGCTCTCATGTTGAAATACTCGCTTTTGTCAAGGCCCCATGTCTTGGCCGGTGTTTTCCATAACGTGTCTAACTCCTCTTGAAGTAGCCCCAGATACAAATTAATATTATTTCCTGGTTGTTTCAGCCCTTGAATAATCATGCTCATGTGAATGTACTTGGATTTCATGCACAACCAGGGGGGAGGTTGTACATCCATACAAACACGGGCCATGTGCTATGGTTGGTGTTCGTTGCCAAACGGATTCATGCCATCGGTACACGCTACCGAGCACGATGTTCCTTGCATCACATTCAAAATACCGATAGAAGCTGTTCAACGCCTCCACCGGCTTCCATCCTTCACGTGTCTTAGCTTCGATCATCTCCATCGCCGCTTCTTCCTCTCCGCGCAACAGCAGATTAGCTTTGCTTCCTTGGGATCTACAAAATACCTGTGGAGATGGGGAGTGATCAGTAAGTACCATACAACTTTCTGGGGACATTTCTTCCCGGCCTTCTTGTATCGAGAAGCATTGCACACCGGACGGCTTATTTTTTCCGCGTGGTCCTTCCGATAAATTATGCAATCTTTGATGCATGCATGGTATCTAACGTGTGGCAGATCAAGAGGGCACACGAACTTCTTGGCCTCATCAACACTAGTAGGACATAGATTACCCGCGGGAAGAACATCCTTTAGGTACTTGAGATGCTCATCGAGGCTAGTGTCGGTCCATTTGTTTTTAGCCTTAGCGGGTCACCTCAGGATTGCAACCATCATACAATGGAGTGTTCGAGTCTACCACCAGTTGCTCCAACTTAGCCTCCTCTCTAGAAGCAGCTCTCTCAAGATTGCCTCCTCATGCGAAGCAATGCTTGAACATGAGGGTCCCGCACGGTTGAACTTAGTACCGATTTAACTCGCTGCATGGAGTCCATGTCGCTCTCTCCGCTGCCATGTCCGCCCCTTCTCCTCCGCCATGTCCGCCCCTTCTCCGCCGCCATGTCCGCCTCTTCCCGCCGCCATTATCGATCATCTCTTCGCCTTACCCCGTGTCATCATTGCTCGCCTCATCGGCATCCTCAACATCGCCATCCTCATCTTCAATTATCCACCGAGTATAGCCATCCATGAAACCAGTCATGAGCAGGTGCGCTCGACACCACCATCGCCATAGGGGTCGAGCTAAACTATTCCTTTGCATTTTCGACATAGACATAAAACCTCACAAGTTATTTTCTTTCATGTCCTGCACCACCGATCGCAACCACCTGTCCACCATCGCTCCAATCGACCATCATGAACGCCTGCACGGTAATAATAAAACAAATTGATTATAAAATGCGCATGCATCAAAGTCATACAAAATTTGGCATGACCTTCCCTAAAATAGGACATATATGGATCTGAGTTTGTTCGAATTACCAAACGGAAATAAATCGACATTTCGCAAAACATAGGCAACTCAAAAGCACAATTTAGGCCAACTCATGCCACACACACAATTTCCATAAACATATCACACACACATAAACATATTTCCATTTTGCAAAAGCATGAAATTTTAATCACCTCTATCTCGAGATCGAGCACACGGTGGAGATGATGTTGTAGGGAGATCAAAAGTGCACAAAGCTCTTCTTGACAAAGATAGATCTAGTTAGGGGCAATAGGTCACTTAACTAAATCCTACATCTACCTAGCTACCTAATTTGGGAGGAGACAACTTCAACTAGTGGAGGGGAAGGAAAAGAGAAAGGAGATGCATTAATGGAGGTGGTATAGCTAGGTAGGAGTAATGAAGAGAGAGAAAGGTAGATAGAAGAGGGAGAGTAATGGGGACAAGTATTGAGGAAGAAGAAGAGGAGAGGGAGCATGTGGGAGGTAGGGGAAAGGGAAGAGAGGAGGGGAGGGGAGGGACGGTGGGGAAAAGGTGGTGGGTTGGTGCGGATTAGCAGTAGCACGGGAGCTAAAACGCGCTGCTGCTAAGGAAGTAGCAGCAGTGCGCTTTGGGCAACGGCGCTACTGCTAACCGTGACCAAAAAGTATGCCAATTTAAAATTTAGCAGCAGCGACCTCAGAAAAGGCGCGCTACTACTAGGGCTGGACCAAAAGCTCGTAGCTCGCGAGCTTAATGAGCGCTCGATAGTTTGGCTCGTTAAGCTCGTAGCTCGCTTCTTAATGAACAAAGCCAATCATTGATTTTAGCTCGTTAAGCTTAACGAGCTTAACGAGCGAGCTAACGAGGTTCATGAGTAGCTCGTTAAACTCGTTAGTAACAACACAACATATATTTTCATATTACATGACAAACTTTTTGTAGCACCTCAGCCCATCTATTTAATCTAATCGACATACGAGGCAACATACTACTTCACTTCTTTTTGTAGTCACAATATTTTATCTTCAAAACCATACCTACACAATAATCATGTATATCGTAACACATTATAATCTGTTAACGAGCGCTCGCGAGCGCTCACGAGCTTAACGAGCTTCAAACGAGCCGAGCCGAGCAGGGTTTTCTGCTTGTTAATCTTAACGAGCTTAACGAGCCGAGCCTTAACGAGCACGAGCTTAATGAGCCGAGCAGCTCGTTAGTCCAGCCCTAGCTACTCATATAGTTCTATGTTGCCTCTGTAAATAAAATCAGGGGGGAGGCAGTGTATATCGTTTCGCATACAAAAAGGTGACACGTTCCCTCTCGGAACCACGAGGCTTGTTGAGAGAATCTCCGGTTTTGCAAGAGGCTTATACCAAAACTTGTCCCAATTCAGCCAAAAATTATACGTATGAAAACAGGGTTTAGATTATCCCGAACATCTCGCTACCTAGACCAATAATGTACTATGATTTGAATTCAACATAAAATGGATACAAACATTTGAATTGGAGAGCGTATGGTACATGTAGTTCATAGTGAAATATGATTACTGCTATATGCATGTCTTTTTGTTATCAAGATAATATTTAAATTATTGTATAATCATATTAAAATAAGGAAAATTGATTCAAATTTAGTCCATATGGTAGACGACAATATATATGTTCACATAAAAATGTTCATATATGATGGAAGATCAAAATGTACGACTACATAAATTATAAACCGCAAGGTCACCTAATGATATATTCGAATTGAACATAACGTGGATTCAAAAATTGAAATTCGAGATCATGGCATCTGTAATCATATAAAGAGGGACATTACTCTTTCTTTGGTGGGAATTGATTTGTTTTTTGTTGTTATTGAGGGAAGTGCGAATCGATTTGGTACTATGCAGGGTAATGTGGATTCCGCCGTACACCTTAGCGGAGCTGCTCCAATGACGGAACCATCCATCACAGCGGAGCAGTACCCTCGGCGCCGTTTCCAGAGGCCTCATATCTTCTTCCCCGCCTCCGACAGTCACACCAGCATCATCACCATCCTCCACGTCCAACCCAATGATGCTGAGGTCCACAAGGCTATGCCAAAGAGATTGTACACTCGTCGCATCACTTTGTTTCTCCATTCCTCTGTTCTTCCAATTCATGTGAGCCAAACACCCAGATTGACTGAAATACTATGTTTCCAAATGCTCTATTTTGCACGTGCATATCCTAATCCAGTGTTTTTCCTGTCCCTGCATTTATAGAGTCCTCCAATTCTAAGGAGCCCTTATAGATTTACTTCATTTTCAGATTGACGTCAAAGAAAACTCTGTGTGTTATGTCCTGCTCCTGCCGTGCCATCATCCACCCCACCCGAGGTGCACCATCGATGAAGCTGCTCACCGCAGCAGAGATCCCCCCGCAGACTTTCTTTTGCCGCCTCGAGATCATCTTCCCTGTTGCAGCCACGCCTAACTGCATTACCATCATCGATCGAGCAGATGAACCTAAGGACTACACAGTTCCTAAGAGAGGTCGCAGTCTTTCGTGTTTGCTTACGCTATACATCGGTTATTATTACCTGCTAATTTATCGCTCAATATTGAGTTTTGAATTGCCCATGGGTTTCATATCGAGCCAGCAACTAATAGTATCCGCTCTACTATCCTGGTTCATCTGGGGTCTTCTACGTGGTTCATGTTGGGTGGGCAACAAACAATAGATGATCCATTGTCTATCTTTTTAAACTGAAGCTATAATCTACCTGTTATCATTAGTTTTGGATCCATCCACTCGTTTGAACCATCGGTCTTGATTTTTGCATGCACCCCTTAGGCCTTACAAAATCTAACTATTTTTTTATTATGCATGTCAGATATTGTACACAATCATACTGAACATGTAGAGAAAAGGAGAAGACCGCTATGCGTAAATATAATGTCATGCGACGCTTCTCCATGTTGGGCTTAAGAGGCCCCTCTCCTGCATTTCCAGATTGTATTCCAGAGGAAGATAACTGTTCGATGGAGATTTAGAAGGAGCCGACCATGCCTGCTTACCACCGAGGTGTTTGTCTAACCTCGCATGTCGATCTTGGTCATATCATGCATATGGCGCCTTGCATTGCTTACATTATACATCTTATATGTCATCGCTTAGTTTAGATTTGCTTTGTGTGAATGCCACCTGCTTGGTTTCTATATCATACTTCATTATTCCTAAATATTTGGTTTTTAGAGATTTCAACAAGTGACTACATACTAAACAAAATGAGTGAATCTACACTCTAAAATGTCTATATACATCCGTATGTGGTAGTCCATTTGAAATCTCTAAAAGACAAATATTTAGGAATGGAGGGAGTATATAGGAATTATGCAATGCCATCTTCTTTAGCTGTGCATCATATACGTGAATCATGCAATGCCATCCTGTTTAGCCACCATCGATATGTGAATTGCATCATGCCATATTTTTTCCATAATGTATTCCATTTGTCAACAATGTTTGTACATTCATCTACTCTTCCTGTGCATCAGCCATTTGAGTCGGTCATCGGCAAAACTGGAGTAAAAACAAGGTCTTCTGAGCAGTCAGTGCTACATGTCGATGCCGATTTCTTGCTGGTTACAGATAGCTCCTCAGAGAGGATTCAGAGAGATGACCAACAGATTCCCGAGGTGCATGCTCTAACTTGGCTGGGTTATATTGCTCATATCATGCATATGGTGTCTTGCATTGCCATGCCATCTTCTTAGATTAGACATGCTTTGTGTGAATGCCTCCTGTTTGCTTTCTATATCAGATATGTGAATTATGCAATGCCATGTGTTTCAGCCAGTTATCATATATGTGAGTTATGCACCGCCATGGAGCCAGGCATCATATATGTGAATTATCTCATGCCATCTTTTTTTTCATTACATATTCCATTTGTCGACAATCTGAGTATATTGAACTACTCTTCATGTGTATCAGCCATTTGAGCAGGTTATGGAAAAAATCTGGAGTGAAAACAAGGTCTTCAGAGCAGGCAATGGTACCTGTTGAAGCATATATCTCGATGGTTACAGGGAGCTCTTCAGAGGAGGATTCAGAGACAGATGACCAGTCCTATATCCCACCTGAGGTGTATGCTCTAAGTTGCAATGTTTATATTTATCATATGATGCATATGGTGTCTTGCATTGCTTAGTTTAGACATCATATGCACCATATTGAATTCTATCTGCTTAGTTTAGAGATCATACATGTGAGTGCCAACTGCTTAGTATATGAATCAATTATGTCAATTATATCATGCCATCCTGTATACTTAGACAACATGTATGTGAATTATTTCATCCCAACCTATTTTAGAAAGACATCATATAGTTTTGTCATGTCATCCTGTTTAGTTACTCGTCATATGTTGAATTATGCCATTATATCCTGCTAAGTTATCCATCATATATCTGAAACTGTGTCATGCTATCCTGTTTAGTTAGGCATCATATATGTGAAATTGTGTCATGCTGTCCTGTTTGGTTAGACAACATATATGTGAATTACCACATCATGTATCATACAATGTCGTCAGATGTTCAATTTCTTTTCTTGTTTATCAGCCATTTGAATTGGAGGGGTGATGGCAGATCTAAGGGAGCAAAACCCGTTCTTCACAAAAGACAAGTGCTACCCGTCGATGCAAATAGAACCATGGTTGTACTGGCCCACAAACTAGCCCCACCACACATAATCGAGACTCTTCCAGATTGCACACTTACACCGTTGGGCAGAGAACCAGCTACAACCCATCTAACCGCAACCCCAGCAGATAGTAACCCACTTATAGTTGACAAAGCACCATGTCCACCATAGAGTACCCCCACACGAGCAGTTTGTAAAGCTATTGCAGTGCCCAAAGCACTAAGACCACCACAGCTAACCCAAACTCCACGTTTAAAGCAGAAGAGCAAATTTTCTCAGGTCAGATTCCGTAGCTATGGTCCATACTCCTTTGATGTTGCATCACTGTATTTACTCATACCAACTACTTTCGAATTTGAAGGATCCAACTGAAACTCCAATGGTGCAACAGGTATGTTTTAAACTTATTTCTTTAACTGGATTGATGTTCTAACTTCTTGATCTATGATGATTTCAGTTTAAGTTGTATAAACAGTTATGTTCTCATGTGATGCACATTAAAAGTGCTGCCAATGCTGTGTAGTTTCTCACACTTATATTCTGTCTATGCTGCTGTGTCTTAAAAATATATGAGTTGAACTGTGTCTCTATCTTGATTAGGGAACATAAACTAGAATGATATGGACAATACAAGGACCATAGTACATAGATATATGTTTGTTTCATGTCTGTTATCCCGTCCACCTTACTCTTGAACCGTTTACCAAAATGAGTCTGTATACTACAAGCTAAACTGTGATGTGTCTGTTGTTTCTCTTGTAGTATGCAAACAGAATATTGGAGAAGAGCACCCCACTATGCAATGGTAGAGAAAGTAATGCGATAAGGTTCAAGATAGTGAGACAACCCTGTTGGTCTCCAAGAAAGGTGATGAAAACGATCTTGTAGATAAAGTGAGAAAACCCCACAGTCCCGTGTTGATGTAGTGTTCGAGTTATCGTCAGACCGCGGGCACAAGCTCTTCGAACTCGCTGCTGAATCACTTCAGCTTCTTGAGCCTCAGCTACAAGTGAAAGGCATCAATCACTGTGCTGCGGCAAGAAGTCAAGGACCGAGGAAGTCCTGCAGAATTCAGATCGCATTTTCTTGTGCAATGACAAGTGCCGGAGGATTTAAGCGCCAAACAAGAGAAAGTTAATAAGCTTGCTAAGCATCTTGCCAAAGCATTATGGGTACCTGTGATATTGTTTCTTGAAATCTTCAAGTGGTTTCAGTTCTCGACTTGTTTTGTTGTATGCTTATATGTCGTGTTCCTATATTTGCACTAGTGGCTAACTTTGATGCCCAAAGGATGTAATATGTGTAATAGCCGTGATAGCCTAGCATAAGTTGCTTGCTTATTTATTTCCTTGTTGTCTTGTTTATTTGTTTGCTTGTAGTCGGTGCAGTTCTTTTTCCGTGGTTTGGTAGTGGCTGCAATAACCTATTTTTAAAACTAGGCCACAATAACCATGGGCTAATATTCTTGTAGTGACACGGGCCTCCTACGGGTCAGAAACATGGGCCTTCTATGGGTCAGAGAACAAAGAGGGCCTTCTACGGGCCATAGAAACATTGGGCCTTCTACGGTCAGAGAAACAATGCGCCTTCTATGAGTCGATCATCAATGGGCCTTATATGGTCGTATGATCGACACAAACATGGGCCAATAACAGTCGCATTATGGCCGTAAACGGGCTAGAATTGGAATCGTCTGCTCATGGGCCGACCATAACGGGCCATCGTTAATAGGCTGTATTTGATGACGCTATGAAAACGCCCAACGACACGGACCACAAACGGGCCGATCAGAACCATGGGCTGAATTTGGCCCATAAGCAGAAAATGACAGTAACGGGCCGTAAGTAAACGAATGCTGGAAATGAGCCCAAGAATAAATGGGCTCTGAGAAGGCCGAAAACTGAATAATGGGCCCTTAATGGGTATAAAGTGATACACTATTCATTACGGGCCAATTTCACCACGGGTCGTTAATGGGTGTAAAGTGATACACTGTTCATTGCGGGCCAGTTTCACCACGGGCCGTTAATAGGCCAAGAGTTACATAGGGCCTCATATGGGCCGAAGACGCCATGGGCCATACAAGGCCGGCGAAAACGGGCTCGAATCATATTGATGGCCCAGATGACGCCATCGGGCCTAATTTGGATATGGCGTAATGGGCCTTGGGTTAGCGGGCTGTAAATGGGCTATATGCGAACAGGCCGTTAACAGGCTTTCCATGGGCCGGCCCGCCACCTTTTGACCAAGTCAAATAGGCCGGCCTTTTCACAGGAATGGGCCTCTGTTGGGCCATGCCACGTGTCGACGTATCATAGGCGCCTTCTGTCCAATGAGTGGATGACATTTGTCCCAACGATGAGCCGACACATGTTTCCTCCAGCCAATGATGATTTTACACGTGGAAAATCCCCATTGGTCGGGGCTGTTAACGGGTTATCGGATCCAAAACCCGACCCGATAGCTTATCGGTGCTCCGTTACGGTGGATGCCACGTGTCGGTCACCCATGACGAAAGCACTTCTGTGACGCGCGATTTATCGTCATGGAAGTGGACACTTCCGTGATGATAATTTTGGTAATGTTATGGAACACTTCTACGACAACACAGGTATGATCTTGATTCTATCATAAATTTGTCATGGATGTACATGCATGACAAAAAACGCGACCTACTGTGACAAACACGTATCATCATAGAAGTGTATTTTTTTGTAGTGTAAGCTACGACTTTGCCCTCTTGCATCAGAACACTTCCCAGTCCGGTTCTCGACGCATCACAATATATCACAAATTCCTTGCGAATATCAGGTGTGGCCAGTACTAGGGCGGTGGTTAATCTCTTCTTCAGCTCTTGGAAGCTTTCTTCGCACTTTGGTGTCCATTCAAACTTCTTGTCCTTCTTCAGGAGCTAGGTCATAGGTCGGGCAATGCTTGAGAATCCTTCAACGAACTTGTGGTAATATCCCGCGAGTCCGAGGAAACTTCTGACTTCCTTCACATTGCTCGGGGTTTGCCATTCAGCACGGCCTGGATCTTCGTGGGATCCACTGACAACCCTTCGGCATTCAGTATATGACCCAGGAATCCAACCTCATGTAGCCAAAATTCGCACTTGCTGAACTTGGCATACAGTTGGTGCTCTCGAAGCTTGTCTAGGACCATCCTCAAGTGTTGCTCGTGCTCTTCTTCCGTCTTCGAGAAGACAAGAATGTCATCAATGAAGACGACAACTAACTTGTCAAAATATTCCATGAAGACCTTATTCATGAGATACATGAAGTAAGCTGGGGCATTGGTCAATCCAAAGGACATGACCGTGCACTCATACAGGCCGTATCTGGTTACAAATGCCGTCTTTGGAATATCCCGGGGTCTAATTTTTAGCTGGTAGTACCCAGATCTGAGGTCGATCTTGGAGAACACCTTGGTCCCATTGAGTTGATCAAACAGATCTTCAATCCTGGGAAGTGGGTACTTGTTCTTGATTGTAACTTCATTGAGGGAGCAATAGTCAATGCACAAGCGGATGGTACCGTCCTTCTTTACCACAAACAGAACAGGTGATCCCCAAGGGGAGGCACTAGGGCGGATAAATCCCTTCCTTAACTGCTCTTCCAGTTGCTTCTTCAACTCTGCTAACTCTTCCGGTCCCATTCTATAAGGCTTCTTATAGATGGGTCCTTCTCCGAGCATGAGCTCGATGACTAACTCAATGTCTCGGTCAGGAGGCATTCCTGGTAGATCATCAGGAAAGACATCAGGGTATTCGCATACTACCGGCACTTGCTCCAATCCAACTTTAGTCAGGCAATTGACTTGGTTGGCTTGAGCAGAGGAGGGGTTGGAGGAAAATTTAACTTCGACTCCTTGGTCATTGGTCACAATGACAGTTCGGTTGGCACAATCTAACAAGCCCTGGTTCTTGCTGAGCCAATCCATTCCCAAGATCACGTCCAAGCCTTGTGATCTCAGGATGATAAGGTCTGCTAGGAAATCTACCCCGTTAATGACAATCTCGACTCCTTTACATCCTATCTTGGCTCTCATCTCTGCTCTGGGGGTTTGCACCACCATAGGGTTATTCAGGGGTGTAGGGGTCATGCCACTTTTTAATGCAAACCTTTGGGTGACAAAATAATGCGTGGCTCCAGAATAAAAAAAACAGTGGCGGGTGCTGAGTTGACAAGGAACGTACCCAGCATGACGTCCGGGTCTACCTGGGCTTCTTCTGCAGTGACATGGTTCACACGACCCTTGCCATGGTTAGGTGGGTTGCGGGGAGCTTGGTTCCTTGGTGGCATTCCGTGGCCTTGTCCTGGGTTCTGCGCATTGGGGCGCGGAGCATCGGGCTTCTTGTTGGGGCACACCCTTGAGATGTGTCCTGCCTGACCACACAAAAAGCAAGTGACTTGGTTTGGGTTGTTGATCTTGTTGCCTCCACTGTTATTGGGGTTCTTGGAAGCTGGCCTGGGGTTGGCATATTGCTGAGGCTGATAGTTGGTGCGGGGCGCAGGAGCTCTTGGTTGCTGATAGGTTGACCTGATAGGGCTGGCTGCCATTGGCGAGGCTTCTGGTTGCTGGAGCTACCCTTGCTGATCATCTTGCGCTTACGGGTATCATCCAAAGCACGTCGCTTATATTCAAGCATGAGTGCCTTGTTCACCAGGTCAGGAAAGGTTGGGTAGTCACACACAACAAGCGAGTACTGCAGAGTCTAGTTAAGGCCTTCCATGAAGCGCTCTCTTTTGGCGGCATCGGTTGACATCTTCGAGAGCATACCTTGATGTAACATCGAACTTCTGCATGTACTCCTTTGATTGCTACTCCCCGCTTGAGCCCGAACTCACGCTTCTTGATGGCCATAATTCCGGAAGGAATGTGGGCCTTATGGAATTCTGCCTTGAAGTCATTCAAAGTGATGTTTTGCCCCGCATGCATGACCTTGAATCCATCCCACCAAGCTCTGGCAGTTCCCCCGAGACAGTGGGCAGCATAAGCCACCCTCTCACGATGTTCAGTGCAGCCGACTAGTTCCAACAGATCCTCAATGGTGCGGACCCGACCGTGCGCATCCGTGGGTTCAACAGTCTCGATGAAGGTGGGTGGTGCATGCTTCTTGAATTCTGCCAACGTGGAACCTCCATTGCCGTTCCCCGCCGGCTGGCGGTTGATAGCTTGAGCAATCATCTGGAGGGCTGTAGTGTTGGCTTGGCGTTCCTCTCGGAAGGCTTGGAGGAGCTGGGCCATGTCCATGTTTGGAGGTGTTGGCGGTGGTGGAGTTTGTCCTTGTGTTTGGCCCTGATTGGCTCCTGCTCCGGCTTCTTGCTGCTGGGTAGAGGTACCAGTACGTGTTACAACAAGCATCATGTTGGAGCGGTCAAGGGCTCATGATTGGGGAAAAAATGAGGGAAGGCAATATAAAGAGAATGCCTAGTAAGGGGGTCGGTATGACACTAATTGTTTTCATGCTAGGGCCAAAGGCCAAACTCATTCAGTAAAATCCAAATGGGTGATGTAGTTGTTTACAAGTTCCCGAAAGGGAAAGTACAACTTCCATCAAAACAAGTCGAAGGAAAACACAACACAACATGGTTTCATCTGAACCATTACATGGACTCGACTTTGCATAAGGGGTACACGATCTATCTTACCTTAAGGGTTACGGACTGGACTATCCTAGTCCTGAACGGTGTCTAAGTGGTGGAATTCTCGGTCGCGTATTCCGGCTCCTCTAGGTCTTCCTCTTCATCTTCATTCGTATCAGTTTCTTCGTCACTAGAGGGAGTGGGGGAGTGGAGGAGCTGAACATGGCGCTGCTTCGCCGGTGGCACCGTGAAGAGGTTGCGATACTCCTTCGCCATTACACGGCGTGGCTGAGATGATCCTTGGCATGCGTGATCTCACGGGGTCGCCTCACCGATAGGGCAACAACGGGCTGTCCAAGGTGCACCATCCTTCTTGATCATGTCCGCCTTTGTATGAGCTTAGGCGGAGGTTCCTTGGTCTCGTGGAGTTCCTTCCAAGCTCCATCGACCGAGGCTGTGCTGTGTGCGTGATGTCGGCACACAAGCTGAAGTAGGTCTGGAAACGGAGGGAAAGTCCATCGTCCATGGGTGGAGATGGTGCGCTGCTCTCGTCATCACCCTCCTTACGATAAGGCAGGTAATGAGTGGCTGGCTCACTTGCCATCTCCGCAGAAGATCTCGGCATGAAGCCGCCTTGAGGGCAGCAGTCTCAACGGCGAGAAGCAGGGTCACCATCTGGGGTCCCTCAAAGAACCAGCTCGTCGGGGAGTCGTTCGCCCTCACGACTACCTCCACGTGATACTCCTTAGTGTTGTTGATCCAGTGCTCGTGGTAGGAGAAGGTGGGGGCTTGAGTGAACTGGCACTTCTTGAGGCTGTCCTCGAGAAGCACGGGAAACCCGGTGGTCAGGAAGTCCTCGGGTAGGATGGCCATCTACAAAAGTGGAAGGGGAAGGGTCAATAGAGGAAATGTGACCTATGTTTGGGACATTTTCAGAAAACATAGGTATATAGGTAATTTTTGTAGATAGTCTCACTCTAACTAACGTCCATGCTAACTAAGGCTTCCTACAGTCAGGATGGCTCTGATACCAGCTCTGTGGGGACCCCGACTCATAAGTCGAGATCACCGAATGCACGTGTACAGTGATCCCAGAGATCAATGCTCACTGAACACACAGAAGCTGAATAACAAGAGTCTTACATCCATACATACCGTCTTACACGATTATGACGATTATGGTCAAGTATTACATTGATAAAGCCTTAACGGCTGAACACCAAATGAAACACAAGCAGCGATCTTCGTTGATAGGAGAACCCATGCCATCTGCCTTAACCTACAGGCATTCTGACTGGGAAGCGTCCTAGTTCGCATGTTCGTCACCAAAGAACTCTTCCTCGAACTCCTGTTCTTCCATGCCTGGTCAATTAAATAACCAGTGGCAAGCCAATGAGTACTTTGAATGTACTCGCAAGCAACCCATGATTTGGTTCAAAGTAACAATGCAATTGTACAACAAGTAAGCAACCTAGCTTCGAGCTAGTTGGGATGTCCTAACAACTTGTGAGATATGCTTCAATGAACTTGGGTAACCTTGAGAACAGGTTACATATATCAACATAAGTAGAGTTTGAATCAATGCCATGCCATTCAACATGTCAAGTCACCACCTTGACACAAGTTCCTTTCCACACACATGCATGGGGATTGTAAAATTTCTGGACATAGTTTAAGTAGCACCTCCCAACTATCCATGACCGTGGACACGACTATTCGAATAGTTTGACACTCCGCAGAGGTTGTACACTTTACCCACAAGATCCGGGAAGCTTTCGTGTCATCCACGACCCGCAGTACCTCAAGTACTTGGGGGAAGCACCCGATCATTACCTTTCCCTAGAAGACACTAACATAGGCTCCACTTGTTGATACATGGCCCTCGTGTATAAGAAAAAGATCGTGGGACTCTACCCTTTCTCACATTATCACGCATACACGAAGGGACCAACGGTGTGTCCGGTGCCCTGTGAAAACAGTCATGGCTGCCTATCCAAGCACGACCCCGTCCCGAGAGTGACCTCAAGTCACCCCCGTCACTAGCAATGTGGGCACCATGCTAGTATCAGCCTAAGTAGTCAATAATGCCCTGTCCCATAAAGGGGTAGAGTGGTTGCACATGTTTGGTTGGGACAGTAATCACACATAAATCTAATCCATCATTTTACACACACACACCAAAAGCTCTCTTCGGTACACCACTTCTTCCTCAAGTGGTGACCTTAGTTCAACATCTGCCAAGGGCATTAGGGGCACCCAATGGGGTTTTTGAAAGAGTGTAACCATGAAGAGTTCATGGTACGCATGCATCATTATGCATCAACTAGTCTCTTGACAATGCAATCATGAACAAGGTAAAGTCATAAGTAGGGGTATGCATCATGTGGTGGTTCATAACAAGTTTACCACCATCATAGTTCATCATCATGCAATCGTAAAAAGGGTACTGATGAACAAGAGGGGTGTCATGGTCAAAGGGCTGTTGCCTTGATTGGCTTGTTCTTCGAGGTCTTCAAATCCTTCTCCCCCTTCTTCTTCAGCAACTTCGTCAAATACAGGATCTAATCATCGCAAGAAAATAATGAAAAAATAAGACAATAATGAAAACAGAAAAGTCAAAGTGCTCAAAAGAATGTCAACTTATTTTTGTAAAATACTAGGAGGAAAACTAGGAAGGGGAAAATTCTTGGTTTTCGATTTGGAGTTATGGGGACAGACTAGTGGATTTTCAAAGAGAGGTTTTATCCTTCAAATTTGAATTTAAATTTGAACAGTGCAGAAAAGTGTAATGGATGGGTATGAAAGTTACATCAATAAATAGGTGGGATTATTCTGAGATTTTAGGAGTTGGAATTATTTCATTTGGATAAGTATTTTATCCTGTGGAATTTTTATAAAATGTATGTAAAGAGAAAGAAAAGTGGCACTGTGCCACTGGGCCAGAAAGGCCACGGGGCAGCAGGCCCAGAGGGAAATCAGCCCGCGCGAGGCTGCCACGTCGAAGGCGTAAAGGCAAAGTACGCCTTCAGCCGACGGGCGAACCGGTGCGCGCGCGTGCGTTTTTATACCTGACAGGTGGATCCCACCCGTCAGGGGCGTGAGGCTGACGGACAGGGCCCACGGCCGTCGTCGTCTACCTCCATCCAGAGGCAACGGCGAGCTCGCCGACGGCTATATAGGGCACGGGAGGATGCGTGGGTGGTACCGTTGGACTCAGGGGGATGTCGCCGTTCGGGTGGTGGTGGAGATGGTCGCCGTAGCAGCCTGGTTCGCCGGTGACGAGGTCTCGCGGCAGAGGTGCTTCGGGTGTTGACGGTTCTGGCCGTTCCCGACTGTAAAAAGAGTGGGAAAGAGAGGGGAAAGGGTCAGCGACACCGTGCTATTCCAGATCAAGGGAAAACAGGGGCGGAGGAGGCTTGTACCGCGTGGACGCCGACGAGCCGAGGCGGCGGAGCTGGAGCTCGATCTCGAGCTCGGGCGGCTCTGGAGACAATTGGATGGATCCGGTGGTAGATTAGAAGTGTGGGAGGGCGACAGGAAGCGAGAGAGAGGCTCAGGGTCGCCTTTTATAGGCTGGCCGATGTCCACCGTAGGCGCAGCCTACGGGTGCCCGCGGGATCGGCTCGGGTGGCCATTAGAGAGGGATTGGAGGGCTCGGTAGTGTTCGTGGGAGTGGTGTAGGGTGCCAGGGAGAGAGAGGAGGAGCGGTGCAAGCTGCGGGTGGGCCACAGGAGTGGCGCGAGCATTGGCCGAGCGGGGTGGTGCTCTGGCGCGAGCTACATGAGAGAGAGGAGGGCGCGGGAGCAAGTGGGAGACCTGCTGGCGTGGAGCGGACGTCGAGGGGCATCGACTGGTGCGCGGGGCAGACTCGAGGTGGTCGGGGGGCGCGGCGTCAACGGCCGGTTCCCTGCCAGGCGCTCCAGAGCACGACTTTGGCCGGCATCCGCGGCTTCCCCGCGCCCGCGCGCGTCCACTAGTGTCTGGAGGCTGCAGGAGGTGTGGGAAAAAGTCCTGGGAGCCTTGGATGCTCTGAAAAGCTGAGGGTAGAGAAGGAGGCTGGGAGAGAGGGAGGGATCCACTATCCAGAGAAGAAAAATGGGGTTCTCCCCCCCCTCTTCATCATTGCTTCCTCAGGCAGAAAAGCATCCAGGTGCTAGAGGGGAACTAGGAGGGGTTGTGGTAAAAACTAGAGCACATGGAGATTAGTGGAAGAGGTCCAAACAAGGTTTTTAGTTGATGTGCAGAAGGTGTTTGATATTATTTTGGTGCACTTTCACTAAGTTCCTTCTTGTGCCACTTGGCAGGGGTGTTTTTCATGACAAAATGACAGGGTAGAAGGAAGATGAGCTCACATGGAAGAGTTTGCTAATGTAACTTTGGCAAACCCTATAAATTGGCAAAAATGAACTTGTGTAGATCTAGTTGAGTAAATCACTTCTCCTTGATGTACCACTTGGTGTAGTGGCCCTTATTTGGTCCTATGAACATGCTCACAAAAGTTGGGGTCAAGGAGAGAAAGTTGGTTGTGACGCCCCCGATTCAATCGTACACTAATCATGCACGCAAATGTGTACGATCAAGATCAGGGACTCACAAGTTGGTATCAGAGCCGACT
Source organism: Aegilops longissima (assembly GCA_021605205.1). Lineage (NCBI taxonomy): Eukaryota > Viridiplantae > Streptophyta > Magnoliopsida > Poales > Poaceae > Aegilops > Aegilops longissima. Next base: position 214,752,049 of record CM038679.1, on the reverse strand, counting down.
GCCTGTAGGAATCCCCCTTCCACACTCCTTGGCCGAAGTCGAGTCTAGACATTACAAAACTTTTACTAACATGGCTGTGTGTCTTATGGGCACACGTCGCCATCGGGTGGTACTAGGATCTTTTACTCCTCGACCTTTACTCTGGGACTCTGAACTCTCTTCTACTCGGGTTAAACGATTTTACTAACTAACACTAGGATCCCGTGACCACATTCACCCCAAAGTTGGATATAGCCTTAGTTGTTCTTGGAATTGTATTTGAGCAATTTCCACACCGCCATTTGACTCCTTTGAAACGTCTTTGTTTTCAGATGGAACCCACGAGGCAGGTCGTGGCGCCACACGACGGCCATTGGTGCCTCGGGATCACTCGCGGTGCTAGCCGAGATGATGACCTATGTGGGTTATCGCCGCACCCCGAGTACACCGCCTATGAGGAGTACCAGACTACAACCGGGAGCAAGATGCCGCCATCGCCCACCTCTACTCGGAGTACGAGTCCACTCTGTGCCGCACACCGCACATGGTGTTGGAGTGACTATCGACATGGCAGTTCACGATGCTGCTTATGCTGCTCGACACGCCTTCGCAGAGTATCGAGAGTTGGACACCTCCCCTTCGTGCACATTGCTATCGCGTCGATGTTGGTGAGGAGGGTTACTACACCGCTGCCTACTCCACTATCACCAGAGAGCTCCTTCTACCATCGTAACTTTGTTCGCATGCCGATGGGCTGGATCGAGCTAACCAAGCTCTTTCGCCACGAGTTGTACATCACCCGTCAAGACCTCTACCGTGCTCCAACGCTGATGCACCCTTTGTCCGATCCGGAGAGCTGCCGCTCGCGATCTACCCAGCCAGACCGTGATGCCCCAGGTGTCGGCTGGCGACGTGGAGGCTACTCTCCCGACTTGGCCCTCTTCTCGCCACTCGACGCCGGATTCAGCACTGTGAGTATCCGCTGCCCCTGTGTCACCGACGTGGAGGACTACCGCCACCAAGACTACCAGCTTTCAGCTACAGCTACCTCCGCGATGCATCGCGTGGGACTGATGTAGACTTGTTTGTTAGTGTTAGATGCATTCGCCATGAGCCTGCATGCCGCCTATGATGTAGTAGTCTATGTAATTGGACTCTATGTATCGAACTCTATGCATGATTCCTTTTGTAAGATATGCCAACTACTATGTAGTTCCTATCGTGTCGCTTCATTATGCATGTTTCATCATGAATGATTCTGTCTTTTGCTTAATTTCTCAAATGCTGAACTACCCTCGTTATTTAATAGCAGGATGGTTAGGCCAGTTGGTCGTGGTCGTGGTGGCAACTTCCCACCACCGCCTCGAGTACATGGCTGGTATGATCCAACAGCTTGAGATGAATCGCCACCATGGAAAACATGATGGCTCAGCTTCTCGCCCCAATATGAACCAGCACCCAAACGGAACAACTCGCAAGATTTCATACGCTCAACCCCGCAGGTACCGCAGCTCAACCCAGCCATCGGATGTCGATGATCGCCCGTGACATCACCTATGAGATGGAGTCGCTGATGTAGCCCCGCCACTATGTCACCTTTGCTTCCTTCTTCCGAAGGGACCCGCAGCTCAATGGTGGGACAGCCACCGTGTACTCGCCATTGGAACACTCATCACCGCCGGACTTCCAAGTTGCCTTCCGTGCCCGCTTCATCCTCAAGGGGTCATGGACCGAAGAAGCGTGAGTTCCGCAACCTCACCCAAGGCAACAAGATGTTGAAGTTTATCGAGAGTTCCTGGACTTGTCTCGCTATATGTCAAGAGGACATTGCAACCGATGCATGCAGGCAGAGAAGTTCCGTGACGGTCTTCAAGTCGACATCAAGCTCGCACTTCTAGTGCACGACTTTGCTGATTTCGCCACCTTGGTGAACAAAGCTATCAATGTCGAAACTGGTCTGCAGGAATACCGAGCTCTAACAAAGAACTGCGACACGGGCTCATCTTTCGGCCCGCCTCGCAGGCGCAAGATATGGATTCCCAACAAGATGTACCAGCCAATGCACTCGCTTCAAGGCAGAACTATGCTACACCTCGCCCCGCCTACAACTAAGCAGCCAAGCTTCCAGCTCCACCACCCCAAGCCCTGCTCCCACTCCCAATAATGGCTTATGCTTCAGTGCGGACAACCAGGCACCGTGCTAGAGAATGCAACAGAACCAGAATCACTGGCCCTTCCAAAGAGCTGGCAGGAAACACCTGAACCGCAACAACACCGCCAAGTCTTATGGGCAAGCTCAGCCAACCACGTTGATCCGAACGAAGCTCAAGACCAGCCTGCCATCGTGATGGGTACACACTCGTAAATTCAGTACTGTGATCTGTTTTATTCGATTCAGAGCATCGCATTCATTCATGTCTCAAGACTTTGCATATAAGCACGGCGTTAAGTGTGAAGAGATGAACTCTTTGGTAGTGGTAAAACCCCATTGGGACAATGTCAAACCTCCATGGTTGGCGCCGACGCCCCGTGGAAATCAAGGGTTGGAATTCTATGCCTCCCCATTATCCTCAAGACGCCTAACATCGACCTCATTTTGGGATGGATTGTTGAAAGCGATACGCGCCAATCGCTTATGCGCCACTAAGACCGCCCATCTACTACACCCTTCGATGAAATAGTAAGCTACAATGCTCGTTCGTCCAAGATGCCGAGGCAAGGCTCTATGCATTGAATGCATTGAACGCCGCACCCTCGAGGGAATTGAAAACATTCCTGCTGCTTATGATTTCCAAGACGCCTTTCTCAAGAACTTCCAGGATTCCCCGCTAGAGCTGTCGAATTCGCCATCGACTTGAAACCAGCACCACTCCTATAGCCAAACGACCATACAAGATGCCACCGCATGAACTTCTTGAGCTCAAGGAGGAAATCGACAAATCTCTTCAAAGCGGCTTCATTCGCCCAAGTTGCTCACCTTGGGGAGCACCTTCTCTCTTTGTCAAGAAGAAGGATGGGACAAACCGATTGGTCCAAGACTACCGTCCCATAAATCAAGCTACCATTCAAAATAAGTATCCTCTTCCTCGGATCAATGATCTTTATGATCAACTGGCTGGTTAAATCGGTGTTCTCAAACTCGACTTGAGGTTGGGTTACCACCAGATCCGTGTTCGTGAGGAGGATATCCCCAAGACCGCATTCGTGACTCGTTATGGTTCTTACGAGTACACCGTCATGTCTTTCGGCTTAACCAATGCTCCAGCCACCTTCTCTCGCCTGATGAACTATATATTCATGGATTACCTCGACAAGTTCGTCGTGGTTTATCTGGATGATATCCTGATCTATTCCAAGAATGAAGAAGAACATGCTGAACATCTTCGTCTTGTGCTGGAAAAGCTACGAGAGCATCAACTCTATGCCAAGTTCTCCAAATGTGAATTCTGGCTTCCCGAAGTAACCTACCTTGGACATGTCATCTCTAAGGATGGTATTGCCGCCAACCCCGAAAGAGTTCAGGCTATTCTCGATTGACTCCTCCAAGAACGTTAAACAAGTCGAAGTTTTCTCGGTCTCGCCACTATTGCCGTCGATTCGCCGAGAACTTCTCCAAGATTGCCGTGCCTCCGACTAACCTGCTGTATAAAGGCGCCAAATTCCAATGGATGATAAGTGTCGGGAAAGTTTCCGGCACTCAAAGACAAGTTGACTTCTGCCCCAAGATTAGCTCCTCCCGATACTAAGAAGGACTTCGTCATTTATCGCGACGCTTCTCGCCAAGGATTAGGCGGTGTCCTAATGCAAGAGCGCAAAGTGGTTGCTTATGCCTCTCGACAATTGCGCCTCACGAAGAGAACTATCCAGTTCACGACCTCGAACTTGTCTGCTGTCATACATGCATCAAGCAAAGGGCGACATTACCTTCTCGTAATCGCTGCGAGATCTTCACCGACCACCAAAGTCTGAAGTATCTGCTTACTCAGCCAGACCTGAACCTCCGCTGCCAGAGATGGATGGAGACTGCTGCAGACTTTGATTTGGGTATTTCCTATACGCCGCAAGGCTAATGTAATGGCTGATGCCTTGAGCCGCAAGTCTTATCAGAACCACCTTCAGTTCACAAAGTTCAGCCCCCACTTGTTGAAGAATTCAAAGCTGAACCTCCATATTGTTCCTCCGGTGCACTTCGCGCCCTCCTCCGGAGTTCCGCAAGATGAATCTCCGTGTTGTTCCCTGTGGTTCCTCTATACCCGGCTGTTGAACCCGATCTCGTGGGCACCATAAAGACAATGCAGGATTTGACTCAAGTCTACAAGATTAAACAAGACATCAAAAAGGAAATCCTCATCCTTCACTATTGCCGATGATGGCGCCTTTGTACTTCAAAGGCCGCCTAGTGGTGCCATGTAAGAAGGAAAATCTGAATATGACTCGAAGGTTATGAAAGAAGCTCATGATACGCCTCTATGTATCCATCCCGGTAGTACAAAGATGTATCAAGACATTCGCCGAGATTACGTGGTCTAATATGAAGCAGGACATTGCTCGCTATGTTTCGAGTGTGACGCTTGCCGTCAGATCAAAGCAGAACATCAAAGGCCTGCTGGAACTCGCAACCTATCTCTATTCCCGAATGGAAATGGGACCATGTTGAAATGGACTTTCCACCGGTTTTCCCAAATCACGTAAAGGTAATGATGCAATTCTTGTCGCCATTGACCGCTTTCTAAAGTTGCACATTTTACGCGGTCAAAGAAACGATCATCGCTAGCCAGCTTGCAACGCCTATATGTCCATAATTGTTTCACTTCACGGTATCCCATTGGTTATCGCTTGGACCGTGGCAGCTTATTCACTTCAAGATTCGGGCAAGTTTTCAAGAAGCTATGGGAACTCATTTATCTTTCAAGATCTGCTTCATCCGCATTCTCAAGGGCAAGTTGAACGTGTCAACCAAATTCTCAAGACATGCTTCGAGCTTGTGTCGCTTCCTTCGCAAGAAATGGAGGAATCTCTCCCGATGCTGAGTTCTCTTATAATAATAGCTATCAAGCTAGTCTCAAGATGGCCCCTTCGAAGTGTTATATGGACGAAAGTGCCGAACCCTCCGAACTGGTCGAAATCGGGAACGCCCACTCTTCGTCCGGATATTATCCAACATGCCAAGAACAAGTCCGCATTATTCGCGAGAATCTCAAGACTGCTCGATCGCGTCAAAAGAGTAATTATGACCGTCATCACAAAGACATGGTCTATCAACTTTGGCGAAAAGGCCTATCTTCGCTACACCAATGAAGGGTGCTCACCGCCGGGATCAAGGGCAAACTAGCTCCTCGCTATATTGGCCCATTCACTATTCTCGAAAGGCGGAAAAGTGGCTTATCAACTGGAGCTCCCGCTGAACCTTTCTCAGTTCACGATGTGTTCCACGTGTCCCAACTCCGACGCTGCTTCAAGGACCCAACCCGAGCAAAGTGGACCATGAAGTGCTCGAATTGCAACAGACCTCTCCTATAAAGAGCATCCGTCCGCATTCTCGACCAAGCTGAACGCCGCACACGTCAGAAGGCGATCAAGTTCCTCAAAGTCCAGTGGTCGAATCACTCTGAAGACGATGCCACCTGGGAATGCGAGGATCGTCTTCGAGATGAATACCCCGCACTCTTTCCTGCTACCTCCTAAATCTCGGGACGAGATTTCTTGTAGTGGAGGAGATTTGTAACACCCGGATGATTAAGCAACAGTGATCACCTCGATATCTGTGTCTAAACTCACGTTGATTCAACCCGTCTAAAACAAATTCAAAACAAAAGCAAACGATACAAAGTTTTAAAAACTAAAACTAAAATGTTCGGGGGTTGTCTAAAATAACAAACCTAATTATGCCGGGGTGCACAAAATTTTGTAAAGTGTTTTGGCATTTTAAATAAACTAAAACAGAAAGTAAGAAAAAGGAAAAGATAAAAAAGGAAAAGAGAAGTGGGGAAGGAATCCCATCGCCCAACTGGCCAGCCTCTCCCCACCGCCGGTCGGCCAACCCAAGGCCCTGCCCAACCGCCCCCACCCCACTTAACCCCCTCCCGCTGCTAGAAACCTAGCCCCACGCCTCACTCTCCCCACCTCGATCCCTTCTCCTTCCCCGCCCGATCTGGATCGGCGGTCCCCCGTCCTCCTCCTCATCGCCGGCCCCGCCCCAACCCATGGCGCCCCTGCCCCCCTGCGCCTCGAACGCCGCCGGAACGCCACTGCCCTGCCCACGCTGGGCACCCGCCGGGTCGCCCCGACCTCCCGCCACACGGATCCCTCCCGACGCCGGGGGCCGCCCCGACTCCCTCCTCGCGGTCGCCACCAGCTCCACCGCGCCCGCCTCCTAGACCCCAAGACCCATTGTGAGCTTAGCCCTCGGGCCCCTCGCCTCGCTCCTCTCCAGAGCCGCTGCCGCCCCGGGCCTCCCGTCACGGCTCCATGCCGCATGACCACGCCACGCCGCTTCCCTCTCCTCCCGCCGAGCGGGCTCTCTCCCCCTCGCCCGTGTTTACCGCCCGGCCCGCCTTGGCCTCCCGCCCCTCACTTGTCGACGACGCCCGGCGACCCGGACTCCACTGCCGACGGCGCCCTCGCGCCGCCACGTAACCCCCTGCACTTCCGGACGCGAACCTCATGACCTTGGCTGGTGCCGACGCCATGGTGTGTCCGCACCTCCGTTTACCTCCCGCCTCGGTGACCCGGACACCGCCTGGCCCCACTGGGACCGCCTCGCGGCCTCGTCGTCGGGCCCTCCGCCACGCCGGCTGGGATCGTGGCGCCACGCCTGCGTCCCCTGGTTTGGCGCCCGAACGGGCCACGCCCGCTAGCCCGCACGCCCGTTTGGCCCCCTGGGGCCTATGACATGGGGGCCCCACCCCCACAGGATGTTTAAAAAAATAAAAAGGAAAATGAAAAATTAAATAAAATTAAATAAAATGAATAAAAACTAATTAATTAACTAATTAATTAATTAATTAATTAAGTAAATAATTAATCTAATTAATCCTGATTAATTAAACCTAATGACTAATTAACCTAATTAACTACTGTTAATTAAATTTAATTAGGTTAATTAGTTAACACAGATGACTACGGGACCCACATGCCGGGGTTGACTTAGTCAACCTCGTTGATCGCCGACGTCAAGATGACATCATGCCGACGCTATAAATACATTTTTCAATTAATTAAATAATTAATTAAACTCCGTAAATTATTAAAATCTTTTAAAGCATATCTTTTAACCGTAATTGGATTAAAATATTTTCAACATGAAAGTTGCTCGTAACAACGAGACGAATCCGGATACGCAGTCCGCTCGTCCGCCACACACCCCTAACCTATCGAACCTGCAACTTTTCCCTCCGCCCTTCCTCGCCGAAAACCCAAAACACCGGATTACTTTCCGGATGTTTCTATAACCAGTAGACTTCGTCGTGGAATTGTCACGGCAGATGTCCTCATGAAAGGACTTAGTCGTAGGGCCATCGGGTTAACCTAGAGGGGTTAAAGCAAACACAAGACACGGAGTTATACCGTTCGGCCCTTAGATGAAGGTAAAGCCTACGTCCGGTTGTGATGGGATTGATATGATTTGGCGACTAGGGAGCAATAGCTTCGCCTCACCTCGAATTCTCATCGTCCTAATCCGCCCGGTCGTCCCCTTATATACACGGGTTGACCTTGGCCGGTCTACAGAGTCCCGACCCGGCTCATACAAGCGTCCGGCTCGGTCTCTTCTCTCTTGTCTTACACCACAAGTTACAACACTAAGGCGGTTTACATAAATGGACTTTAAGTCTCCTCTGGGCTCCGGGCCTCCTCCGTGGGCCGGATCATGGACGAGGGTAAACCGGCCCTTCCAGGGCGGTTCACACTCGGTAATTGCATCCCCAACATTAGGCCCCAGATTGATTTGAACTGGTTCAAGTTAATCTTCAACATCTTGAAACTCTTGATCTCCTTTCATATTTTGTAAACCGCCATCCGCTTGAACCGCCGTGACGTCATCCTACGATCTTCGTGTCAGGGCACCCCGACGCCATCTTTAACAAAGAAATCCAAATGGTAAGATTCCCTTCATTAATGCTATCCTCGAAATCGAGGCGGCCCTGCACCGTCCGCCGCTTTTGACTCCTCGATTCTCGCGCTGTTGATTGCTCCGTCCCTTATAAATAGACCGGTCGGGCCTTCTCTTCTTCTTCTTCCGCTCTTCTCCTTCCTTGCGACGCTCGACCTCTGAAGCTCCGCCGTCGCCTCGACCTTCGACCGACGCTTCACGCCGGGCAGCTGCATCAACTGATCATACCGAGTTTGGTGCTCCTCCGCGGTTTCCGCTCGTCGAGTAAGGTTTCTTTCAAACCCTAGATCTCATCAAAACTCTGTTCGTCTCATAGCTCGTAGGTGTTCATACCAGTTCTTCATACCAGTTCTTCATACTTGCTCCATGGCCGTGCGGCTCAGCCGTACCGCACATCCTGTGCAAGTGGCTGCCCCGCCATCTAATTAATTCTTTATGCACCGTTTCCTTTGTTCAGACCCTCGAGTGTATAATACCCGAACCCTCATGCTCTTCATGAGGTTTACATAGGTCGTAAAACTTTTCTTACTAGAGCTTCGGTAGATCTCGATTACTTCCACTCGCATGTGAAAACTGTTTCTGTCCATACTTAGTAGATTTTTCAGCTCTGCCTTATCCAGCGGTTTAACTTTTGATAGCTAATCCGTCCCTCCATTAGTCCTCAGTTAAACTGGAATTGGAAGCTGGCTGCTGAATTACCGGTTTAACAATGTATGATATGTCTGAACCGTTTAATGGTGAACCGTTTCTTCCTTCCTTTCACAGCTTAGTCTTAGGAATGGCTCCTCAATTCTCAGCTTGCAATTGGGTCCGTCAAAAATCACTCAAACGCAGCTCAACGGCTATGTCACCACCGGGCGGTTTATCTCCAAAATGTCCTCCATCGGCGTGTTCCGGATGGCGAGTTTCCTCCCGAGCCATTAGAGGGAGAAGTAATTGTGTTCATGCAGCACTTAGACCGGGGATTCTGCCCGCCCGGTTCAAAATTTTTCCGGGATGTCCTTGCAAGTTTGAAACTCCATCCGCAAGATATTGGCCCGAACTCCGTGTCAAACATATGCAACTTTCAAGTCTTCTGCGAAGTCTATCTTCAGGAAGAACCGTCTGTGGAGCTGTTCCGAGATTTTTTCCACTTGAACCGCCGTACCGAATTTTCCGATGGCCCCAACACAGAGCTAGGCGGCGTTTCAATCCAGAAGAGGAAGGAAGTGGATTTTCCTCACGCCAAACACCACAGCCATCCAAAAGATTGGAACCAAACCTGGTTCTACTGCCGAACACTGCTCCTCGCCAATGAGAATCCCTTTGTCGGGTTATCGCCCTCACCGGCTCAAAGCAACCAGCATCCATCGCAAGACGCTTAACCGCCATGAATGCAAGAACTTCGCTACCAAATAATCAAGCTCCGGGCTCTAATGGCCAATGGCTTAACTGGCGAGACCTTGTGCGGTGTTGGGTTTCTTGGGGCGTCTTGCCACTAAGCCGCCGGCCCGGATTGATGCATGAGTACACCGGCAGCCTCAAAGATCCTCAAGGACGTCACGAGCTGCCCATAACTGAACTGGAGGTCACAGAGATTGTCAAGAAGATGCTTGACGAACCGATCTCTGTCTACAGCCTAACCGGGTTGGCTCCATTCGTGTTGCCAATCAACCGCCGCGGTAAAGCTCTACTCACCGCCTTTGGGTCCTTAATACTTTGTTGACATGCATTAATCATTGTTACTGTGGTGACAGCTCCTTACGAAACGCACTAAACGGTTCGGGCGCCGTGTGAAATCCAAGGCCACCAAGAAGGCAGGCAAGAAGAAAGCGCCGAGTCCTCCGATCCGCCGGAGACGAAGAATCGAAGCTGAGGTAAAACTTGATATTCTTACGGGAGCCGCCGTAAACCGGCTTTCCGCTTTGTGTTTCTTCTTGCTTATGACTTGTCCTTTGTATTCTTCTTATCGACAATTTTACCTCCTGTGATGATGCCAGTCATGCCGACCTGTTGAGGTAATCATTCTTTCTTCCGAATCCGATCTTGCGCCGTTAAAAGAATTCGTCGCTACCGTCCGGAAAGTGAAAAATATCCTTCATGTGCTTACTTGAATCCAAATCTTTCCTTGAAGACACAAGAGGCTGAAGAGCGCCGCACGACCCGGCACACGGCCAATGGATTACCTCATCCGGTTTACGGACACACCAACCCGAAGCGTCGCCCGGAGGTGACTTGCTCTCCTGAAAAGCGTTATCCCTTAAAAGGTTTCTTCCGATGTCCTCTCAATCCGTCTGACCCGAATTATCAGGCCTCTTCCAACTCGTCTGGCGGTTCATCCACCACACAACTGCCTCCGCTGAAAGTTGCCGCAGGGTATGTAATTGCTGTCCGTCAATTCGATTCACCATTGCCTTTTGTCGATTTGTCTTAATCCAATTCTGAATATTGCAGCACCAAGGCTCGCTTGAGTAAGAAAGCGAAAACCCTTGATCCTACTGCAGATGTTGATCCGGAAAAAACCCCAGAACAAACACACGAAAATCCTGAAGCCGCCAAGGAAAGCTCTGGCGAGCTGTACAAAGACGATACTGCTGATCCGCCGGAAGCTGAACCGGAGGTCCAAGTGGAAACCTCACAGCCTGCTCCACCAAACCCGTCCACAGAGCGGGTTGTAATTGTTGAACCGCCGAGCCAGAGCAAGAAGGCACCAAGCCCAAAGAAGACCGCCGATCCAGCCAGCCCGGCCAAGAATGATGATGTTATTGTGACGGGCACTGGGTATACTGCCCCTAGCCAACCGGTCGCTTTAACAAAACATAGTGCCAAGGGAGAGTCTGCCACCATGGGTAAAGACAAGGGGAAAACTGATCTGTCCGCTTACGACAATTTTTCTGCCCAAGAACTCCACTCCGGGTTTCTGAACCGTCTCTATGCCAGCCGTGACTTTGAAGCTGGTCTGGTAAACCGGATGAAGGACCGCTTTGAGGTAACGAGTTATGTCTTTCCTGTATTGTGGCTGTATAGTTCCCCCCAAGGGTCGGTTTAACTTGAGCATAGTTAAACCGGGACTTAACTTTTCATAAAGAAACATATGCTTTGAACTGCAGTATTATAGCCCCCAAGGGTCGGTTTAACTTTAGCATAGTTAAACCGGGACTTAATTTCTGTATCCTCATGGCAAACTGAGATCAACTAGCCATTTGCCCCCAAGTGCCAAGGTGAATATTTATATTGAGCTTGGGACTTTATGATGAAACAACTAACGTGCTCCCTTTGTTACCGTAGCGAAATATACCAGCAAAACGCAGCTCAAGGATCTGCGAGCCAACTGAAACTCAACAAGCGAAACCACTAAGGCCAAGGACGAACTGAAAACGGCCTTGGCCACTATGGAACAGCTGAAGGAGTGGTACAAATCCGAAGCGGGCCAAGCGGGACACCGAGAAGGCGGTTTGAAAAACGGCGGAAGAAGCTGAGGCAGCCCTTAAACCGGTGATCAAGAGCTTACGGACTCAAGCGCCAAGTGCATGCCATGACCTCTGCCGTCTTTGGTAAGAAAATTTGCTTTGAATACACTTGCTTTAACGTTGCCGCCGGTTTAACTTTAGCTGTCTCGAACACAGTGCGAGCAAGCGTATTGCTCATCTGGGCTCGGCGTGCGGAAGAAGCTCAAGGCTTTTACACCTGATTGAGCAGCTATATACCGCGCCCAATGGTCATATGCGCCACTTCGTACGACAACACGGCGCCGTCCCTGATCAGAGAGACACTGGACCGGCTGTCCATGATTCCGGGGCAGCTTGAAGAGTTGAAGCGATCCGCGGCCCGGGCTGGCACCTCATCGCTCGACTCGCGCTTAAGGCGTGGATAGCGGATCTTGATCCGCCGACATAGCCAAAGGTTTCCCAGCGCTCAAGAGAATGGTGAAGCCTTTGATAACGACGCCCTGAAGCGGATTACAAAGGAAATGCGTCCGTTGGCGAGTCAACTGGCAGCTGAAGCCAACCTGGAGGTTCACCGCTCTTTTTATGATGCAAACAACAAGCGGGTGGAGTTTGTCATCCTGAAGTGCCGAGCCTTGTTCCTCCAATCCGTAAGCACACCCACGCCACGACGTTGATCCGGTGAGCTGATAAGTGAAGAAGCATCTTCGTGCCTTAACCCGGATTGACTGGTCTACCAATGACTTCCGGGCTTTGGGTGCGGAAGAAGAAGAAGTTGAACCGACGCCAGGCGCCCCCTCTACCTCACGTCAACCCGGCGAAGAAGCATAATCCATCAAGCCGGGCGACGCTTCCAAAGCTTCAAGGCATAACACCACATGAAACATCGGGCCTTAAGGGCTTTGTAATAGTATAGCTTGACACTTTGTTTTGAACAATGCCTTTACAACCTCGGTCTGTAAACTTTTGCATGGTGGTGCCGTCTCGTGGAGTGATAAAACTTATTTTGCCTGCAATCACAAATTCTTTAACCCGCCACGGCGGCTTGTGTCGCCGATCGCTTGTGACGCCTATATATTTATATACGAAAATAGGGATGTATATGATCAAATGTTATGATATAAAAATACCCTTGCGTCGGGCATGCAGTTGGTTTGAGCCAATCTTGAGGTGGAGGTTTTAGAAACCATTACCCGCAAAGGAGAAAATAACTCTGTGTTTCAAAATGCCGGTTTACCGTGTAAACCGTGATCGGGCATGATAAGCCCCCTGTTACTCCATGATGGGATGTTAACAGAAAAATCAAACCGGAACAAAATCGCCGGATTAAAAATGTACCGAATTCTGACAACTTAAATCCGGTTTAAAGAGGTTTGTCGGTTTAAGAAGGCCAACAAAAGCCAAATGATTGATATAAAGACCACATGGAAGCAAAAGCAATGATAAAAATCATTTTGCAAGAAAATGCTGTACTGAGCCGGATCAGATGGTGTTACCATGGTCGGACAGGACCAAGCCCCTATAAGGTGTAGCGATGGTTCAAGTCAGCCAGTCCCCAATCGAACTTCGTGGCATGATGCCGATCAAGTGGCATTGCAATGGTTGGGTTCGACCAAAGCCCCAAGTGATTCTATGGCCTTAGGCCGACCAAGAGGCGTGGATGGTTCAGACGTGACCATGTCCCCAAATGATCTGGTGGCTTTACGCCTACCAAGAGGTGTTGCATTGGTTGAGGACACGACCAAGCCCCCAAGTGACAAAAATTTCTGAAAAGCAAGGCCAAGGGTTAAACCGGAGGCCGCTTCACGACAACATCTCCATGTACCCAAACCGGACTTTATACAGAACGGATACCAAGCTTTGGCCAAGGATCCGGTTTATTCCTTTTATTCATAACATATACATTGTCTTAATATGTACATAAGTGGAGCCGATGGCTCAGGTATAATAAGGCCGAAGATGAGCTATGTTCCACGGCCTGTTGGTCTCCTCTTCTGACGTGCGTGAGTCTTTCCGCTCTCGAACATCAATCAGATAGTATGACCCGTTGTACAGATTCTCACTAACCACAAAAGGCCCTTCCCAAGGTGGGGATAACTTGTGCATATCTGTCTGGTCTTGAATGAGCGAAGCACCAAGTCTCCTTCACGAAGGTTCTTGTTCTAACCGCGCCGCTGTGATACAAGCGAAGATCTTCGGTAAATCGCCGAACGAGCAGCCGCCATATCTCGCTCCTCATCCGGTCTATCCAAATCGTCTGCGGGCTGCCTCACTACTCGGCCTCAACATAAGCTGCCACGCTGAAGCGAGTCATGGCGTATATCACAGGGAAGAACCGCCTCCGCTCCATAGACCATAAAGAACGGTGTAACGGTGGATCTGTTTGGTGTAGTATTGATGCTCCATATCACAGATGGCAGCTCCTCGACCCAACAACCGGTGTCCTCACCAAAGGGACCATAAGCGGGTTTAATACCCTCAAGATCTCCTGATTAGCTCGTTCCACTTGACCATTGGACTCGGGTGAGCAATCAAGAAAGCGTCAAGCGGATGTGCTCTCGCTCACAAAACTCCTTCATTGCTCCCTTGGACAAATTGGTGCCATTATGCGTGATGATACCGTGTGGAAACGAAACGGAAAATCACCTTTTGATGAACTGAACCATGGTGGCGCATCACACTTAACGGCTGGGCTCGCCTCGACCCACTTAGTAAACTTATCAACCGCCACCAACGGTGGGTTTTCTTGTCTTTGGACCTTTTGAAAGGTCCAACCATATCCAACCCCAAATGCAAACGGCCAACTAATTGGAATCATCCTCAATTCTTGGGCGGTACATGAGCACGTCTGGAGAACTTTTGGCAACCATCACATCGTCGACCAGATCTTCCGCATCAGCATGGGCAGTCAACCAATAGAAACCGTGGTAAAAGCTTTGGCCACCAAGGATTTTGAACGGCGTGATGACCACAATCCCTTCATGGATCTCGCGCAATATCTCACAGCCTTCCTCGGGGACACACAACGCTGAAGCGCCCGGACACACTGCAATGATGCAACTCGCCCTTATGTATGGTCATAGATTTAGACCGCCGAACTATCTGTCGGGCCAGCGTCTCGTCTTCTGGTAACTCGCCCCGGTTCATATATGCCAAATAAGGGAGGGTCCAATCCGGAATGACATGCAAGGCCGCCACCAAGTGAGCCTCCGGATCAGGAATAGCTAAATCGACCTCATCAGGAAGCTTAACTGACGGATTGTGCAGTACGTCAAGGAAGACATTGGGCGGGACCGGTTTACGTTGAGAACCGAGCCGGCTTAAAGCATCCGCCGCCTCGTTCTTCCGGCGATCCACATGGTCCACCTGATAACCTTTAAAGTGTCCTGCAACCATATCTACCTCCCGACGGTACGCAGCCATGAGTGGGTCCTTGGAGTCCCAAGTACCTGACACTTGCTGGGCCACCAAGTCCGAGTCACCAAAGCACTTGACCCGGCTTAGATTCATCTCCTTAGCCATCCGTAGACCATGGAGCAAAGCTTCATACTCAGCTGCATTGTTAGTACAGGGGAACATTAAGCGAAGAACGTAGCAGAACTTGTCACCTCGTGGGGAAGTTAAAACGACTCCAGCCCCCGAGCCCTCCAATTGTCTGGACCCATCAAAGTGGATGGTCCAATAGGTATGATCCGGCTTTTCTTCAGGTGCTTGCAACTCCGTCCAATCATTAATGAAATCTACAAGTGCACGAGATTTTCTGCCGTCCGAGGCACATACCTTAAACCGTGCGGCCCAAGTTCTATAGCCCACTTAGCAATCCGCCGATCGCTTCCGGTTACAGTATGATATCGCCCAAAGGAGCTGAGGCGACCAACGTGATGGGGTGCCTTGGAAATACTGCTTCAGCTTCCGCTTGCCATAAAAACTCCATATACCAGCTTACGCCAATGCGGATATCTTTGTTTGGACTCGATGAGAACCTCGCCGATGTAATAAGCGGCAGCTGAACGGATACTCCTTCCCCTCCTCCTTGCGCCCACCACAATGGCTACACTAACTGCCGGCATTAGCAGCAACATATAACAGGGCGGCTCCTTGTCAATAGGAGCGGCAAGAACAGAAGCGGGTTGGCCAGCCGCTTTAAGTCCTCAATGCCTCATCAAGGTGAGTTCCGCGAATTGATCCGTCTTCTTCAAACATCGGTACAAAGGAATAGCCTTCTCTCCTAGGCGTCGATAAACCGCTTAGCGCAGCAATCCGCCTGCCAAACGTTGGACATCGTTGATACACTTTGGCTTAGCCAAGGAGGTGATAGCTGTAATCTTCTCCGGATTAGCCTCAATCCCCAGTTGGACACAAGGAAACCCAACAACTTGCTCCGCCGGAACACCAAAAGCGCACTTGGCGGGTTGAGCATCATCTTGTACACCCGCAAGTTGTCAAAGTTTCCTTTAAATCCTCAATCAGCGTTTCCTTCTGCCTTGATTTCACCTGCGATATCATCCACATAAGCGTGCACATTACGGCCCGATCTGTTCGTGCAAACAATTCAGACATAAGCGATAAGTTGCTTGGGCGCTCTTGAGCCCAAAAGGCATAGATACATAGCGAAGGCTCAAAAGGGGTGATAAGCGCCGTCTTCTCCTGGTCCTTAACCGCCATCTTAATCTGGTGATAACGGAATATGCATCAAAAAGCTCAAACGCTCACAACCCGCCGTAGCATCAATGATCTGGTCAATGCGGGGGAGGGCGAAAGGATCTGCTGGACAAGCTTTTTAAGATCTGTGTAATCCACGCACATGCGCCAAGTGCCATTCTTCTTAAGGACCAACACCGGATTAGCAAGCCACTCTGGATGAAAGACTTCAACAATAAACCCCGCCGCTAAGAGCCTAGCAACTTCTTCTCCAATGGCCATCGCCTTTCCTCATTGAACCGCGAAGAAAGCGCTTTAGGTCAGTACTTGGGGTCAACATTGAGTGTGCTCGGCGAGTTCCTCGGTACACGGCATGTCGAGAAGGCTTCCATGCAAAATGTCCCGATTCTCACGGATGAACTTCGATGGTAGCGCTTTCCTATTTAGGATCAAGTTGGCATTGATGGTGAACTGCTTGGGCGAATCGCCGGGCACAAAATCAACAAGTTTTGTCTCACTGCCGATTTGAACTTTAGATCCGGATCGTGCTCTGTAGTTGGCTTCTTCAAAGGGTCATAACCGCGGATCAACATTGTCTTTATAATACTTTAACTCTTGATGGCACAAACCGACTCTGCATAAGCGCATCACCTTCCTCACACTCCAAAGCAATCCGTGGCTACCATGAACCGTTATCGTCCCTTTGTGACCCGGCATTTTCAGCTGCAAATAAACATAACAGGCGTGCCATAAATTTAGCATAAGCCGCCGCCCAAAAGCGGGCGTGGTAAGGACTTTGAATTTTCACCACCTCAAACGTCAACGTTTTCGATCTGGAGTCATGTTCATCCCCAAAGGTCACCTCCAGAGCTATCTTACCGATCGGGTATGCCGACTTGCCGGGCACCACACCGTGAAACTCTTGTCTTGGACGGCCTAAGATGCCTATCTGTTAACCCCATACGCGGAAGGTCTCATAGTCTGAGGATGTTGATGCTGCTTCCTCCATCCATAAGCACCTTGGTAAACTTGTATCCTCCAACTGAGGCGCCACTACAGGGCTAATCAATGACCGGATTGTAAACCGGGGTGGGTGGTCCTCTCGCTCCATCCGATAGGTTGCTCGACCAACATAGGTAATGCTTGGCGTGGCGGTTCAACAACAGCGACCGCCCGCTTCGAAGTTTCTCGTCTCTGTCCAAGCTGGTGGTAAAGCGTGGTATTGTCCATTGTTTAACTACTTTGGATTACTTTGGTAACCCGACTGCTGCTGTTGTTGATTGTAACCCGGTGATTGTCCTGATTGCCTTGATTGTTACGATTGCTCGATTGCCTTACCGCCCGAATTACCACGAATCCGGGCGAATTTCCTCCACCGTAACCGGGCGGATCTGAACCGCCGCGGGCCCTTAATCATACTGGGAAAGAGTTTTTAAACTCTTGCATAATATAACAATCCTTCGGTGATTTGCGGTGCCTCCTTCGTCCCATGCTTTGGACAAGGCTGATTCAACAAGTAATTCAAGCGCTCCGGTTGTGACCGCCCGGTTTGATTGCTTACCCTTGCGCCGCCGACTCTTGTCCTGCTTAGCGTTGGTGTTAGCCGAAGCCCATGTTACCGTTTGCTTTGGCGCTTGTTCCCGCCATTGCTCGGTGATGCTGTTGGCTTCGGAATTGCCGTTCTGTTTTCCCTTCCCTACTTCGTCATCCCGGACTTCGGGATCCTTGGTACTATCGAATCAGCATACTTTACCAAAGCGCCCATTAAATTGCCCATGTCATTGCAAAATGCTTCATGCGACCCAACCGAGTTTCAGCGGTTCAAACGGCAATTGGCTTCAAGGTTAAGATCGCGGAATCAAGGTTGATCCGATGCGAAGAGTGTAGAACTTCGAGACGCGGCGCGCAATGGGTTGTGGATTCTCCCCGCTGGACACAAGCCGCTAAATCCACCACGAAATGGGCTGCTTACGGTGTCTATGAAATTCTGAATGAACGGGTCCGCGAATCGGGTCCATGAACCCGTCGAGTTAGGCGGCAAGTTTTTCAACCTAGTCCGGGCCGTACCTTCCAACATCATAGTGAAGTGCTCGCGCATGCAGCTTCATCCACATCCAGCATCTCCATGGCCATCTCATAGCTTTCTATCCACGCAGGAGCCAAATCAGCGGTGTAATTGGGTACCTTGCGGGGTCCTTTGAAGTCGCCAAACAGCGCACATTGCGTAAAGCGGGATGAGACAAGGCACCCCAATGATCCGGGCGTGACCCCGGTTCGAAGATGGTTGGACGAACCGCGCGAGCTGATGGTCCTCATGTTGCGCTGCTGCTTTCGGCCTCTGCGTGCCTCGCCCGGTCCACCACCACTTGAGCGTCTTCGAAGCCACCTGCCGGGTTGTTGCCTCGAGGCGGACCGTGTCGCGCGTTGCTTGTCTGGCCCGGCTCATCCGCTACCGGCTATAACTCCGGCTCGGGCGGGGGGTGGAGTGGATCCGGTCCCGACTGTATGAATATGCTTCCTGCTGAGCCAGGGCCGTCCTGAGGAGCTCCTTAACCCGGCGTGTCTCTACCGCCTGCGGTGAATCACCTTCAATTGGAATCGCCTCCAACCGTGCCGCCGCCGCCACAAGGTTATCCATCGGGTTGGAGTAATGACCGGAGGTGTATCGCACGATGCTGGGCGCGCGCGGTGTGATGGCGAGGCAGATCTATCACACGAGGCTGAACGGGCGCGTTGTCCCGGTGCTTCCGGCGGTTTACCGCCCGGCGGATTCTGGTCCCCTTACAGGGTATTGAAAGATCTCTTCCCTCGAAAACCGAAGGTAAGCGGGACCGTACTTCCTTTTCATGACTTCATGCGACGCGCGCGATCCGGCGCGAGCCTATAAGCTGCGCATCCAGCGGGCCGCTCGCGGCCATCCTCACGTCGCGGCTGCCGGTCCGCTTTAGCTTTAGTGATCTGTTCCCTCACCTTTGTAATCTCCGCGTTGTGCAGGTCACGATCCGCGGATTAGCCTCTCGCCATGAGCGGCTAATCGTCGAAAAGTTCGACAAAACACGAGCGGTAGCGCGGGGCCTCCTTCCCCGGCTGCCATCACCGCTGTTGAACCGGCGACCAGGGGCGCTGCGGTCGAAGAGTGAAGCGCCGCCTGCGTACCGGCCATGAAGATCCCAACCCGGCTGGGTAGATCGAAGGGGTCCGGAATACTCTCACCGTCGGAACAGCCCCCGATCTGGCCATCTTGCAGCTGGTACAGAGACTCCGTTTCTCCGGTGACGACTTCGTCGCCAGAGTAGACAACGGTTTCGCCACGGATCTTGATCCGTCCTCGTAGCCTCCGTGGGCGACTCCCACAAGCGCGACCGCCGGTTTAGCAGGGCAGGATTCTTCCTCGTCGTGGCCGAGTCTCGGCGAGGTCGGTGCGAGATGTCCGACCCAGCCCTGGCTCGCCGATCTTGCCGATGAACACGTGTATGCGCCAAAGGGACCCGATATCCGTACTCAAGCGAGCGGCCTCGGGGCCCCGATCCGCATCGTCAATGTAAAGCTTGCCGTGGCGACTCTTAGTCATCCGCCCCTGACATAACCTCCGAGTCCTTGAACTTGCCCTCTAAGATCATCAAACCGTCGTGCCATAGCCCCACGGTGGGCGCCAAGCCGTCGTGGAATTGTCACGGCGGATGTCCTCATGAAAGGACTTAGTCGTGAGGGCTATCAGCGGGTTAACCTAGAGGGTTAAGCGAACACAAGACACGGGAGTTATCTGGTTGGCCCTTGATGAAGGTAAAGCCTCGTCCGATTGTGATGGGATTGATATGATTTGGCGACTAGGGAGCAATAACCCGCCTCGACCTCGAATTCTCTGTCCCTAATCCGCCAGCTGGTCGTCCCCTTATATACAGGTTGGCCTTGGCCGGTCTCTGAGTCCCACCAGCTCATACAAGCGTCCGGCTCGGTCTCTTCTCTCTTGTCTTACACCACAAGTTACAACACTAAGGCGGTTTACATAAATGGACTTTAAGTCTCCTCTGGGCTCCGGGCCTCCTCCGTGGGCCGGATCATGGACGAGGGTAAACCGGCCCTTCCAGGGTGGTTCACACTCGGTAATTGCATCCCCAACACCCCCCTACCACGTTAGGGCACGCCTACCATCGCTTCTTGGCATGTCATGCATCGATATGCATCTGTTTACTTTGTATTCATTGTTTCTTCCCCCTCTTCTCTCCGGTAGACTACGAGACCGACGCTGCAGCTGGACAGTTCGACTACGGTGTTGGCGACCCTCTCTCTTGCGGAGCAACCAGGCAAGCCCCCTTGATCACGGATATCGCCTACTCTTCTCTACCTGCTTGCATTAGAGTAGTGTAACATGTTACTGTTTTGAGATACTCCTATCTTTGCTGCATAGCCTGTCCTTGTTACTACATTGTTACCTTACGCAATCCTATATGCTTAGTATAGGATGCTAGTACTTTCATCTGTGGCCCTACATTCTTGTCAAATGCGCCGTGCTATACTATCGGGCCGTGATCACTCGGGAGTTGATCACGGGTATATACTATATACTTATACATGATACATGTGGGACTAAAGTCGGGTCGGTGATGGAGCACCCGCGAGTGGATCTTTGTGGCGGAGGCAGCAGGCGAGTTGAGACCGCCTAGAGAGAGGTGGGCCTGGCCTGTTCGGCATTCACGGTTACTTAACACGCTTAACGAGGTCTTGGTATTTGATCTGAGTTGGCTCTGAGCTTATCGCACTAACCTTTCTGCAGGAGTAGTTATAGGTACCCGGCGTTGTGGTATCGGCGAAGCACTTCGAGACGTCGGCTGACGGGCGGCCCGGATTGGACTGGAGCCTTTCTTGGGCTAGAGTGCGCTTCGGCAGCGTCATAGACGTCTTGAGGTGTGCTCAGGCGATGGGCCGGACCCTGCTGGCTTAAGTTTAGACGGCGTGTTGGCCTCTTTGTTGTGCCTAGGTGGGGCTGCGGCGTGTTGATCTTCATGACGGGCATGACCCGAGAAAGTGTGTCCGCCAAATGGGATCAGCGTCTTTGGGTAAGATGGTGCACCCTGCGGGAAGTTAATCTATTCGGATAGCCGTGATCTTGATAACAGGGCGACTTGGAGTTGTACCTTGAGCTTATGACAACTAGAACCGGATCTTTGGATAAAACACACCCTTCAAGTGCGAGATACAACGGTGGTCGCTCTCGCTCGAGGGATATGGCGAGGATTGCGGGTAGGATTATTGCTAGGTGATGTTACTTGGAGGACTTGGATCGTCCTCTTCTACCTGTGGTAAGACGGTGATCGAAGCGTAGTCTTCGTTAAGACTAGCTATCCCCTCTTATTACGGCATTCTGCAGATTCGGTCCACCGATATGGCCCTTTTTACATATATCCATGCATATGTAGTGTAGCTCCTTGCTTGAGTACTTTGGATGAGTACTCACGGTTGCCTTGTTCCCCTTTTCCCTATCTCTACTCGATTGCTGCAATCGGGCGATGGAGCCCGGGGCGAGGCAGCGCCGCCTATGGCGACTACTACTGGAGGCGCCTACTACTACGTGCAGCCCGCAGCGGCGACCGAGAGTAGCTTAGGAGGATCGAGCGGAGGCCAGCTCCTCTTCGATCTGTATCCCGATTTGTGCTAGCCTTCTTAAGGCAAACTTGTTTAACTTATGTACGTGCTCAGATATTGTTGCTTCCGTGACTTCGTCTATGATCGAGCACTTGTATTCGAGCCCTCGAGGCCCCTGGCTTGTATTATGATGCTTGTATGACTTATTTTATTTGTAGAGTTGTGTTGTGATATCTTCCCGTGAGTCCCTGATCTTGATCGTACACATTTGCGTGCATGATTAGTGTACGATTGAATCGGGGGCGTCACATTGGTAGTACAAAGTTGTTCAATTTTGATTCTGGACAGAGAGGGTTTTGGGGCATTTGGGTGGACCAAAATGACCTTAGTTGAGATGAGGCTTTGGAATGTGATCACAATATGCATTTGTGACTTGCTGGATTTTCCTTGGTTTTTTATGAAGATATTTCCTGTAGAAATATTTCAAATCCTTGAAATGTGCAGAAATGGCTTTGGGAGGTTTTGTCCAATATTTTGAGCATGACCATGAGTTGAAACTCTTATATATGGACAATATATGTCCACTGAGTTTCCCTGATTTTTCTAAAATATTTTTGAAGCTTTTAAATAATTTTAACCTATTAAAGACTATTTCTGGCCTAAAGAAAAAGCCTATAAATAAAATAGGAAAATAACTTTTTTAAATTATATTTTTGTCGTTTTTGGGAGTTCTATATCTAATAGGTTTCAAATATACTCTTTGAAATATTTTTCATATCCCAAATCAACTACTTGTAGTGCAAACCTTAATTCAGGGGTTTTTGGAAAACTAAAATTTTGAAAATACTATTTGGCCACATTATTTTGTAATAAAATACTATGCTGTTCCATACACATGGCATGATCATTGGGCAGAAGTTTGGGGCAAGGAGATGAAGTATATAAGGTGGAGTTGTGTTGACTTTAAAGAGCACTTGAAAATCACAGAGAGAAACCCAACTCCAAATAAAAAGCCAAATAATGCAAAAGTTTTTGTTGGTCCAATTTTTCATGATTTATTAATGCAAATGACATGTTACAAAATGCAGGGTGTGACAGTATTAGAGGCCCCTAGGCTAGTAGAAACCATGGCGAAAAGCCTTGGCCACCAAGGACCTTGAGGCGGCATGGTGCTCGCAGTCGCCCTGGTGTATGTCGAGGAGGATCTCAATGCCCTTGTCCTGCTCGACGTAGCGCTGAAACACGCTGGTGGAGCTGCACTTAATGAGCTTGTTATTGATGATGCTGTAGGTGGACGCCCGACACTGCACTTGCTGGGCCTCGGTCTCGTCCATGGGGAGAACCCCGTTCTCCAGAAACTCTGATATGGGCAGGGCCCATGATGGAGCAAATCACTACTGGCCGGCCACCTGGCGGGTTCAGGCGGCCTCCGGGCAGTGGCGGCAACCCAGGTCGGAGGCAGCGGCTGCTGGGTTGAGGACGACAGCGGTCCGGTCGAGGACGACGGGGGCCAGATTGATGGCTGCAGCCCCCGAGACGGGTTCAGCAGTCCCCGAGCCGGGTTGTGCAGTCCCCGGGCTGGGTTCGATGGTCCTCGGGCCGGGTTCATCAGCCCCCGGGCCGGGTTGAGGCGCGGCCGGGATCTCCGGAAGAAAGATGGACTCGGAGTCCGGGGACGGCTTGTGCAGGTGCTCGAGGGAGACGCCGGATGGGACGGACTGCCGGGATGAGGCGATCTTGGCGAGCGTGTCGGAGGCTTCGTTTGCCGCACGCGGAATGTGGAGGAGTTCGCAGCTAATGAAAAAACCGGACAACTTTTGGACGAGGAAGCGATAGCTTGCCATGTTGGAGTCGCTGGCGTCCCACTCAGCGGAGCACTGCTGCACCACCAAATCCGAGTCGCCGTAGCATAGGATGCACTGGATGCCGAGTTCCTTGGCGAGTCGGAGGCCGTGCACAAGGGCTTCATACTCAGCGACGTTGTTGGAGGCGACGAAGTGGATTTGGAGCGTGCACCGAAGCCAGTCGCCCTTCGGGGAGGACAGCACGATGCCGGCCCCTAGGCTGGGGCGCATCTTGGAGTCGTCGAAGTGCATGTGTCAGTGCGTCAAATCCAGCGGTGGTGGCAGGTACTGGGTCTCGGTCCAGTCGACGAGGAAGTCAGCCAGAGCATGGGACTTGATCGTAGTGCGGGGCTCGTAGAGGATCGTGTGGCCGGCTAGCTCGAGTGCCCACTTGGCAACCCGGCCAGAGGCATCCCGGCAACCGATGGTCTTGCCGAGGGGGCCGTGCTAACCACGATAACAACGTGTTCTTGGAGGTACTGCTTCAATTTCTTGGCGGTGAAGTACACGCCATAACACATCTTCTGGTAGTGCGGGTAGTTCTGCTTGGAGGCAGAGAGAACCTATCTCAGGTAGTAGACCGGCCGCTGGATGGCTTGGATCTTGCCCTTCTGTGGTCGCTCGACCACCATCACCGTGCTGACTGACCGCGAGGTTGCGGAAATGTAGAGCAACATTGGCTCCTTCTCGGTTGGCGCGGCCAGGACGGGTGCTGTGGAGAGAATGTGCTTGTGCTCCCAGAAAGCTTTGTTCACCTGGTCGTTCCATTCGAATGGCGTCATCTTCTTCATCTGCTGATACAGGGGCAAGGCCGTCTCGCCCAGCCAGCTGAGAAACCGGCTGATCGAGGCCAAGCAGCCGGTGAACTTCTGGACATCGCGTAGCCGAGCCGTCTTGCGCATGTGCTCGATGGCTTTGATCTTCTCCGGGTTTGCCTCAATGCCGCGCTCTGAGATGAGGAAGCCGAGTAGCTTTGCGGCCGGGACGCCAAAAACACATTTCTCTAGGTTGAGCTTGACTTGGTACTCATGCAGGTTGGCGAAGGTTTCCTTCAGGTCATCGAGGTGTGTGAGGTGCTTCATGGTCTTCAGCACGATGTCGTCCACGTAGAAGTGGATGTTGCGGCCGAGTTGCGGCAGCAAGGATTTCTGCATGGAGTGCTGGAAGGTGGCGCCGGCGTTCTTCAGGCCAAATGACATGGTGATGTAGCAATAAGCCCCATAGGGTGTCATGAAGGACGTCTTCAGGGCGTCGTCCAGGTCCAGCTTTATGTGATGATAGCCGGAGTAAGCATCCAGGAAGGACAGGAGCTCATAACCAGCGGTGGAGTCGATGACTTGGTCGATCCGCGGGAGGGCGAATGGATCCTTGGGGCAGGCCTTGTTCAGGCTCGTGTAGTCGATACACATGCGCCAGGTCCTGTTCTTTTCCAGGACGAGGACTGGGTTGGCTAGCCACTAGGGGTGAAACACTTCCATGATGAAGTCGGCCGCCAAAAGCTTGGCGATCTTTTCACCAATGGTTCTTCTCTTCTCCTGGGAGAAACATCGTAGGGGTTGGCGTACAGGCATGGCATCCTGCAGACGTGGAGTTTGTGCTCCGTGTACTTCCTCGGGATACCCGACATGTCCTTTGGGGTCCATGCAAAAATATCCCAATTCTCACGGAGGAAGTCGACGAGCTCGCCTTCCTATTTGCTGTCGAGGTGGGTGCCTACGAGAACGTACTTGCAGCAGCTGGGGTCTTCCGGGTTAAGCTTCACTTTCTTTGTCTTCTTGGAGGGCTTGAATGAGGCCTCGTCGGCCGGCTCCTCGGCCGGAACCGGCACGACCGGCACCTCGCTGGCTAGGGTGACGATCCTGTCGAGCTGGCGCCATTCCTCGGCCATGACCAGCGATTCGGCCAGTTTGGCACCGTCTCGGGTGCACTCCAGGGACTTGCGGTAACCGCCAGTGATGGTGATGAGGCCCTTTGGACCCGGCAGCTTCATCTTCAGGTAAGCGTAGTGGGGGACCGCCATGAACTTGGCGAGCGCGGTCCGGCCCAGCAGCGCGTGGTACACGCTGGACAGGTCCACCACCTTGAACCAGAGTGGCTCATGCCGGAAGTGCTTGCTGGTGCCGAATAGGATGTCGACTCGGATCCGGCCGATCGAAGAGCAGGAGAGGCCGGGAACGATGCCGTGGAAGATCGCCCGGGTTGGCTCTAGGTCTTTGGCCTCGAGGCCGAGCTTGGTCATGGTGTCGTGCTAGAGGATGTTGATGCTACTGCCGCCGTTGATGAGAACCCGGGAGAACTTGCATGTGCGCCGAGGTGCGACAATGGTGGGTGATACGTCTCCGACGTATCTATAATTTTTGATTGTTCCATGCCACTATTATTCAACTTTCATATACTTTTTGGCAACTTTTTATACAATTTTTGGTGACATATTGATCCGATGCCCGATGCAGTTTCTGTTTGTTGCATGTTTTGGTTTAGCAGAATATCCATATCAAGCGGAGTCCAAGCGGGATAAAAGCGGACGGAGCTTATTTTGGAATATTTGGAAAATCGGGAGAAAGATCAGCGAAGCGGTGTCCGAGGTGGAGTGCGAGGTGAGGGCGCCCCTGACCCTTGTGGTCCACCCGTGGAGGTTGATGCCCTTCTTCGGCTGCAAGAAAGCTATTTTTAGTAAAAATCACGGCGAAGGTTTCAGTCCAATCGAGTTCGGATCTCCATATATACCGAAGCGGTGGAAGGGCACGGAGGAGAAGCAGAAGCAGAGAAAGCAGAGAGGCAGATCCAATCTCGGAGGGCTCTTGCCCTCCCATGCCATGGAGGCCAAGGACCGGAGGAAAACCTTCTCCCATCTAGGTAGGAGGTCAAGGAAGGAGAAGGCGAAGGGCCCCTCTCGCCTTCTCTTCCGGTGGCCGGAGCATGCCGTGGCCATCATCATCACCACAATCTTCACCAACAACTTCGCCGCCATCATCACCAACTCTTCCCCCTCTATGCAGCGGTGTAACCTCTCTCTTACCGCTGTAATCTCTACTTAAACATGGTGCTCAACGCTATATATTATTTCCCAATGATGTATGGCTATCCTATGATGTTTGAGTAGATCTGTTTTGTCCTATGGGCTATTTGATGATCAAGATTGGTTTGAGTTGCATTTTTATTATTGGTGCTGTCTGTGGTGCTCTTCGTGTCAGCATAAGCATGAGGATTCAGCTGTAGGGTTTGCAATATGTTCATGATTTGCTTATGGTGGGTGGCATGAGTGTGAAGCTGAGACCGAGTAAGTAGGTTGTTTGCGTATGGGATAAAGGGACTTGATACTTTAATGATATGGTTGGGTTTTACCTTAATGATCTTTATTAGTTGCGGATGCTTGCTAGAGTTCCAATCATAAGTGCATATGATCCAAGTAGAGAAAGTATGTTAGCTTATGCCTCTCCCTCAAATAAAATTGCAATAGTGATTACCGGTCTAGTTATCGATTGCCTAGGGACAAATAACTTTGTCGTAACAAAAATCTCTTTACTAAAACTAATTTTAGTTGTGTCTTTATATAAACAGCCCCTAGCTTTTATTTACGCTCTCTTTATTTTCTTGCAAGCTTATAAAAAAACACCTACAAAGTACTTCTATTTCATACTTGTTATAGGTAAAGCGAACGTCGAGCATTCGTAGAGTTGTATCGGTGGTCGATAGAACTTGAGGGAATATTTGTTCTACCATTAGGTCCTCGTTGGGTTCGACACTCTTACTTATCGAAAGAGGATACAATTGATCCCCTATACTTGTGGGTTATCAAGACCTTTTTCTGGCGCCGTTGCCGGGGAGTTATAGCGTGGGGCGAATATTCTCGTGTGTGCTTGTTTTATTTATCACTAAGTAATTTTTATTTGCTGTTCTTAGTTGTTCTCTATCTTTAGTTATGGATATGGAACACGAAATACCAAACAAATTAGGTGTACTTGCTACTCATGGAGATGAGGAACCTCCTAAAACCCTCGATGCTCAATATGTGAAAAATATTATCTACCACTTTGATAATCCTAAGAAAACCTCATTCAATTTGGTAATGGGAGTAACGTTGGATCAACGTGAATACTTTAGGGATTATCGCTTGACACAAAAAGGGAAACTATTATGGGATCAAATTTATATATTGAAGTGGTATGCTCGGCAAGTATGCTTGAGTTATGATTATACTTCTTGCTCTAGGATGAATGCTCCACACCTCCCCTTTCTATGTAAATTTAATGATAATGAAACCTTGGCTTATTATGCTAGAGGTATATATGATTACTAGGATGTGGAAGAAATAGAAGAATTTGATGCTTTTATGGGTGCTTATGGAATTGAATCTATGTTTAAAGAGTTCGAATATTTTGATGATACTGTTTATAGACCTGAAAATTTAGCTATCCTGAAATATTGTTATGAGAATTATGAATACAATTACGAAATTAATGCACTTATTGAGAAAGTCTCCGCTGTCCAAGAAGAGACTAATATTTTGCAGGAATCTATGGAATAAGAAGTTGATGAAACTGTGAGCTCATTGGATGAAAAAGATGAGGAGGAGAGCGAAGAACAAAAGGAGGAAGAGCGGATTGATCACCCGTGCCCACCTTCTAATGAGAGTAAATCTTCAACTCATACATTGTTTAATTTCCCTTCATGCTTACAAAGGATGAATGCTATGATAATTGCTATGATCCCTTTGATTCTTTTGAAATATCCCTTTTTGATGATGCTTGCTATGCTTGTGGCCAAGATGCCAATATGAATTATGCTTATGGAGATGAACTTGCTATAGTTCCTTATGTTAAACATGAAATTGTTGCTATTGCACCCATGCATGATAGTCCTATTATCTTTTTGAATTCTCCCAACTAGACTATATCGGAGAAGTTTGCTTTTATTAAGGATTATACTGATGGGTTGCCTTTTACCGTTGCACATGATGATTTTGATGAGTATAATATGCATGTGCTTGCTGCTCCTACTTGCAATTATTATGAGAGAGGAACTATATCTCCACCTCTCTATTTTTCCAACACGATAAAATTGCGAGAAACTGTTTATACTATGCATTGGCCTTTACTATGTGTGCATGAATTGTTCTTTTATGACATGCCGATGCATAGGAAGAGAGTTAGACTTCGTCATTACTTGATATATGTTGCTTTGTGCTCATTACTAAATGCTAAATCATTGTTAATTAAAATTGGATTTGATATACCTTGGGATCCGGGTGGATTCACTACTTGAGCACTATATGCCTAGCTTAATGGCTTTAAAGAAAGCGCTGCCAGGGAGACAACCCGGAAGTTTTAGAGGGTCATTTATTTCTATTGCGTGCTTTCATATAGTTTAAAAACAACAAAAATAAAGAGGGGAACCCAAAACTTTTCAAAAAGGAAAGTGAAAGTGAGGAAGACAAGCATTGTTGAAGTGGGAGAGCTCCTTGAACTTTGTTCATGCTCACGGAAACTTTGTGAATCTTGATTACAGAAACTTCTCAACAAAAATAATTATCCCCTTGGGCAATTCCATTGTATTATAAAAATAATGTGCTAAGGTTTGCATTTAGGATGTTTACAATGCTTGATGGTTTGTACGGTGCAGGACAGAAACTTTGTCTGTAGTGCGCGATTTTTAGTTTTTTACTGGAACATCAATGGTTCTGATTCTTTTTTCACTGTCTTTCTATGCAATTTTTTATTTTTCCTAATTTTAGCCGAATTTTTCAAGTAGCATAAGTATGGTGAATGTTTAGATTATTACAGAGTGTTCTGTTTTAGAGAGATTCTGTTTTTTGATGCATAGTTTGCTTGTTTTGATGAAACTATCAATTTCTATTAGTGGATTAAGCCATGCAAAAGTTATATTACAGTATAAACAATGCAAAAACAAAATATGAATTGGTTTTCAACATTACTTAGAGTAGTGATTTACTTTATTATACTAACGATCTTACCGAGTTTTCTGTTGATGTTTTGTGTGGATGAAGTGTTCGATGATCGAGAAGGTTTCGATGTGAGAAGAAGGAAGAGAGGCAAGAGATCAAGCTTGCGGATGCCCGAGGCACCCCAAGTAAATATTCAAGGAGACTCAAGCGTCTATGCTTGGGGATGCCCCAGAAGGCATCCCCTCTTTCTTCAACAAATATCGGTATGTTTTTGGATTCGTTTCATTCATGTGATATGTGCAAATCTTGGAGTGTCTTTTGCTTTAGTTTTCATTTTTATTTTATGCACCATGCTGGTATGAGATAGTCCTTTGTTGATTTATAGAATGCTCATTGCACTTCACTTATAACTTTTGAGTATGGCTTTATAGAATGCTTCATGTGCTTCACTTATATCATTTGAAGCTTGGATTACCTGTTTCTCTTTACATAGATAACCGCCATTTTTAGAATTCTCTTTTGCTTCACTTATATCTGTTAGAGCGTGGGCATATCTTTTGTAGAAATAATTAAACTCTCGTGCTTCACTTATATCTATTTAGAGAGATGACAGGAACTGGTCATTCACATGGTTAGTCATAAAACCCTACATAAAACTTGTAGATCATTGAATATGATATGTTTGATTCCTTGCAATAGTTTTGCGATATAAAGGTGGTGATATTAGAGTCAGGCTAGTGGGTAGTTGTGGATTGTAGAAATACTTGTGTTGAAGTTTGTGATTCCCGTAGCATGCACGTATGGTGAACCATTATGTGATGAAGTCGGAGCATGATTTATTTATTGATTGTCTTCCTTATGAGTGGCGGTCGGGGAAGAGCGATGGTCTTTTCCTACCAATCTATCCCCCTAGGAGCATGCGCGTAGTACTTTTTTTCGATGACTAATAGATTTTTGCAATAAGTATGTGAGTTCTTTATGACTAATGTTAAGTCCATGGATTATACGCACTCTCACCCTTACATCATTGCTAGCCTCTTCGATACCGTGCATTACCCTTCCTCACCTCGAGAGTTGGTGCAAACTTCGCCGGTGCATCCAAACCCCGTGATACAATACGCTCTATCACACATAAACCTCCTTATATCTTCCTCAAAACAGCCACCATACCTACCTATTATGGCATTTTCATAGCCATTCTGGGATATATTGCCATGCAACTTCCATCATCATCATATACATGACTTGAGAATTTATTGTCATATTGCTTTACATGATCGTAAAATAGCTAGCATGATGTTTTCATGGCTTGTCCGTTTTTTGATGTCACTGCTACGCTAGATCATTGCACATCTCGGTACACCACCGGAGGCATTCATATAGAGTCATATCTTTGTTCTAGATATCGAGTTGTAATATTGAGTTGTAAGTAAATAAAAGTGTGATGATCATCATTATTAGAGCATTGCCCCAGTGAGGAAAGGATGATGGAGAATATGATTCCCCCACAAGTCAGGATGAGACTCTGGACTTTAAAAAAAATAGAGGCCAAAGAAGCCCACCAAAAAAATATTTAAAAAAGAATAAAAAAATGAGAGAAAAGAGAGAAGGGGCAATGTTACTATCCTTTTACCACACTTGTGCTTTAGAGTAGCACCATGTTCTTCATATAGAGAGTCTCTTGAGTTATCAATTTCATAGACTAGTGGGAATTTTCATTATAGAACTTGGCTTGTATATTCCAATGATGGGCTTCCTCAAATGCCCTAGGTCTTCATGAGCAAGCAAGTTGTATGCACACCCACTTAGTTTCAGTTTGAGCTTTCATATACTTATAGCTCTAGTGCATCCGTTGCATGGCAATCCCTACTCCTCACATTGACATCAATTAATGGGCATCTCCATAGCCCGTTGATTAGCCACGTCGATGTGAGACTTTCTCCCTTTTTGTCTTCTCCACACAACCTCCACCATCATATTCTATTCCACCTATAGTGCTATTTCCATGGTTCACGCTCATGTACTGCGTGAAAGTTGAAAAGGTTTGAGAACGTCAAAAGTATGAAACAATTTCGTGGCTTGTCATCGGGGTTGTGCATGATGTGAATATTTTGTGTGGTGAAGATGGAGCATAGCCAGACTATATGATTTTGTAGGGATAACTTTCTTTGGCCATGTTATTTCGATAAGACATAATTGCTTGGTTGGTATGCTTGAAGTATTATTGTTTTTATGTCAAATGATAGACTATTGCTTTGAATCGCTCGTGTCTTAATATTCATGCCATGATTAGATATATTATCAAGATTATGCTAGGTAGCATTCCACATCAAAAAAATTCTTTTTTATCATTTACCTACTCGAGGACGAGAAGGAATTAAGCTTGGGGCTGCTGATACGTCTCCGTCGTATCTATAATTTTTTATTGTTCCATGCCAATATTATTCAACTTTCATATACTTTTTGGCAACTTTTATACTATTTTTGGGACTAACATATTGATCCAGGCCCGATGCTAGTTCTGTTTGTTGCATGTTTTGGTTTACAGAATATCCATATCAAGCGGTTCCAAGCGGGATAAAAACGGCGGAGCTTATTTTTGGAATATTTGGAAAATCTGGGAGGAAGATCGCGAAAGCGGTTTCGAGGTGGGCACGAGGTGGGGTGCGCCCTACCCTTAGGCGCGCCGACCCTCGTGGTCCACCGTAAAGCGGTTGATGCCCTTCTTGAGCGGCGGAAAGCTATTTTTTGTAAAAATCACTGCGAAGATTTAGTCAATCAGATTACGGATCTCCATATATACAGAAGCGGTGAAAGGGCACGAGAGGAGAATCAGAAGCAGAGAAAGCAGAGACAGTCCAATCTCGGAGGGCTCTCGCCCTCCCACCATGGAGGCCAAGGACCAGTGGGGAAACCCTTCTCCCATCTAGGGAGGAGGTCAAGGAAGGAGAACACGAAGGGCCCCCTCTCCCCTTCTCTTCCGGTGGCGCCAGAATGCCGCCGTGGCCATCATCATCACCACAATCTTCACCAACAACTCCACCGCCATCATCACCAACTCTTCCCTCCTCTATGCAGTGGTGTAACCTCTCACTTACCCACTGTAATCTGTACTTAAACATGGTGCTCAACGCTATATATTGTTTCCCAATGATGTATGGTTATCCTATGATGTTTGAGTAGGTCCGTTTTGTCCTATGGGCTAATTGATGATCAAGATTGGTTTGAGTTGCATGTTTTATTATTGGTGCTGTCCTATGGTGCTCTCCGTGTCGCGCAAGCGTGAGGGATTCCCACTGTAGGGTTTGCAATATGTTCATGATTTGCATATGGTGGGTGGCGTGAGTGATAGAAGCATAGACCCGAGGAAGTAGGTTGTTTGCGTATGGGATAAAGGGGACTTGATACTTTAATGCTATGGTTGGGTTTTACCTTAATGATCTTTAGTAGTTGCGGATGCTTGCTAGAGTTCCAATCATAAGTGCATATGATCCAAGTAGAGAAAGTATGTTAGCTTATGCCTGTCCCTCAAATAAAATTGCAATAGTGATTACCCGTCTAGTTATCGATTGCCTAGGGACAAATAACTTTCTCGTAACAAAAAGCTCTTTACTAAAACTAATTTAGTTGTGTCTTTATCTAAACAGCCCCTAGCTTTTATTTACGCTCTCTTTATTTTCTTGCAAGCTTATAAAAAAACACCTACAAAATACTTCTAGTTTCATACTTGTTCTAGGTAAAGCGAACGTCAAGCGTGCGTAGAGTTGTATCGGTGGTCGATAGAACTTGAGGGAATATTTGTTCTGCATTTAGCTCCTCGTTGGCTTCGACACTCATACTTATCGAAAGAGGCTACAATTGATCCCCTATACTTGTGGGTTATCAGTGGGGTTGAGGACGAGGGCGTAGCCACCCGGGTTCGGCATGACAGCCGGGTGATCTTACCGAGTCCAAGTGACCGGGCGCTTCGACCAGTGCATGTATTCCGGCTTGGCCGCGATGACGGTGTTCACCTCCTGCTGGAGCAGGTGCTCGCTACGGTTGTCGTCACCAAGGCTAGTGAAGATGACGTAGGTCGCGTTCTGGGCCGGGTAGACGTCGTCACGCATTGCGCCGCCAGCCGGGGGCAGTGGAGGAGGCAGAGGTGGTTGCCCCACTCCCGGAGCATAGGCCGGAGGAGGCGAGATGTCGCCCCTCATGGTGCGCTTGGTGATGGCGCACTGCCAAAGCGTGTGCGTGGATGGCCTCGCGCCGCTGTGATGCTTGCAGGGAGCATCGAGAATCTCCTCGAAACTCATGGCGGGCTGCCATGCCGTATTGCCGGTCTGCCGATGTTTGGTGGCCGGGTTGGCCGCGGGCGCCTGCTCGGCGGCCGTGATGAGCCGGTTGTCATAAGCTGGGCCGGCTGGTCGGCCTTGCGCTTATTGTTCTGCTAGTTGTCTTGCTGCGGCTTCGCCGCCCGGCGGCCGGAGGAACGGCTTTGCTTTGCGGCCGTCGGCGCCACCGGATCTTCATGGCGGAGTCGGCGTTGGCGTACTTGTTCGCCGTCACTGTTGGGAGGATGAACCCCTGGCAGGCAACTGAACTCGGATCCTTTTCAAAAACAACGGCGCCAGCATCGCCCCTCAATCCGGCTCGCACTTGACTGTGTCGTCCAACCCGGCCAAATCCCTCGACCCAGCCAAGCTCTCCAACCCGGCCAACTCCGCAACTCGGCCCCAACTACCAAGCTCAAGACTTCCCCAAAAGCCAGCTCCAACCTTGGCGTGTTCTCCAACCCGGCCGAGGGTCAGCGGCCGTCCCATCCCAGCCGTACGATGGGACGAGTCTGAACCAACTGATGACCGAAGCCACAGTGCCCCACCCATGCCTTTGGTCACCCGGACAAGGCAACAATGCCCCCCACCTACTCGCTGACCAGGGCTGGCGTGGCAATAGTGCAATCATCGTCACCCATGACGCCAGCAAGCGGCGACCTGAAGGAGCGCCACTGTAGCCGACTCAACTCGGCCACTCTCTGACAATCGACAAGACAACGCACAGCGTCCCTGGGCGCATGGGGCCCGTGCCCGAGGAACCCGGCGAGACCTGGTACCCGGCGGGTCCCAGCACCAGGTTCCTGGACACTGACAACCCGGCCCTATGGCCTTGTAACAATACCATTGTACCGCTAGGGGGTTGACCTATAAAATCCCCCAGGAGCCCTCATGCATACGGGTAGAATGCAATACACTCACCCATCCACCCACTCACACACCTAGCAAGCAACACCCGAGAAGAAGGAGCAGCCTAAGCCTTGGCCTGCCTTCCTTCTTCCTCCTTACAACTCTAGGAGCAAATTTGTACCGTTACGTATAAATTACACTCGGCGGGACTAGGGGTGTTATCTCTCCGGAGAGCCCCGAACCTGGGTATGTCTTGTGTCCCCCGCTCGCTCATGCCGATCAAACCTCTGGAGCCCACCAATGCCCTCGAGCCTCCTCCTATCTTTAGCCATCCCTTGGCATCTGTCGTGCGCCCACCACGACAGTTGGCGCCCACTGTGGGGCAGCTCGAGGTCCTGGCCGGAAGCATGCTTCAGACAGGCCTCTTCTCCGACTCCGACGAGCCCATCACGCCGGTGGACGACGTCATCGACGCGCTCGCCGCCTCCTTCGCCACACTGCGCATCTCCGATGCACCTACGGCCGACGAGTACCCAAGCGAGGTACTTAGCTTTTCCTACTCCCCGTTATCCATCATT
Source organism: Aegilops longissima (assembly GCA_021605205.1). Classification (NCBI taxonomy): domain Eukaryota; kingdom Viridiplantae; phylum Streptophyta; class Magnoliopsida; order Poales; family Poaceae; genus Aegilops; species Aegilops longissima. The sequence continues at coordinate 214,716,819 of CM038679.1, read as the reverse complement.
GACGGCGCTCCCGCCGGGGCAATGGACCTCTGCATGGAGGTTTTCGTCACTGACACTGGCGCCTCCTCGTCGAGCGCGGCAAGGAAGGCCGCCGAAGATAAGGCCGCGGCAGACAGGGCCGGCTCGCCCAACCCGCTGCGCACCACGATCCAGAGCCTCCGCATTCCCATCGGCACCGACATCGATGCCTCCAACATCGCTGAAGCCCGGACTAGTCACAACAAGGACCGCCATGTAACACCCCAAAATTTTAACCTTGTTTTGTTAATTAAAATTTTGCTAGGAAATTAAAATTTTTATTTTCTGGGCTCCCTTTTGTTTTTCTAAACTTTTTCCATCCTTTTTATCATGGAGTTATTTCCTTCAGTGAAAACTTTTCAAATATGTTATTGGACTTGTTTATCCTCTCAAGAAAAATCTTTTCTTTTCATCAGAGGAATTAATTATATAATAATCTCCATAGTCTTTATTTTCTTGAAAAATGGTTTTCCCATGGTTTTATGGTCCTTTTGAACTGCAACCCTTTTATGAATTCTTTCAAAATTCCACCAAAATTTGGGGATGTCTGTGATGTCACCAAACCACTTTTATGCAAAAAGATATTTCATTCCCTAAATATTTTGAGCTCTACACCCAATTTTCTTCTCTGGTCCGATTGGGCAATTTTGCACTACAACTCATTTAAATGCTGCTTTCTAGCCTCCACCAAAATTATGGGATCTTTGGTAGTAGCTTATGTTTCAACTTTTGCAAAAACCCTTTGAGGTCCTTTGAAAAATTTGAGTGAACCATCCTCATCTTCATTCTGGTCCAAGCTGGATGGATTGTACTCTGAGATATATTATAACTTGTTCCTTTTGCTGTGATTCTTTTTCCCACTTGTAGCCCTTCCTGCTAAAACCTTAAGTCCAAGAGGTTGGACTCATTGGAGCAATTCTAGTACATGCAATCATGCCTGTTCTTTCTGTCCAGGCTGAAGTTTTGCAAAACTTACACTAGCAAGTTTCCCCTTTTGGCAAACTAACTTTGACCACCCTCTCTTGCATCTAAAGAGACCCCACTCTGGAAGATTTGACCACTCCAAGAAATACCTAGGTGCATGTGGCATTCAGCCGAGCACCACTGTAGGCATGACCAGTTTTGACATGAGTCTTAGCTTGCCTTTGTGATCTGATTCCTTCCTAACTACCTCGTCCAATAGGCGCTAGCTACTAATAACCTAGGTCATTAATTCCAGCCTCACAGAGACCTCTATCACGCATACGGCATTTCGTCGAAACACGTCTCGTGCGTGCTCACGAAGCCTTGACGAGCTTAGCGTTTTGCGTGGAGCGCCCGAGCATACGTCGCGCCCTGGTTCTTGCCCGCGCCCGAGCGCAGCGCCACTCTCCCCTCTCCGCATCACGCCAAGTAGCTCACGGTGCCTGCGGCACCCGTCGAGCCTTAGCGGCACGCATGGTGTCCATGGCGCCTCTGCCAGGTCGGTGCTGCCGAAGCCTCTCCCGCTCGCCACCTGCCCCGGGAACAGCTCATGCTCATCCCCTCGAGTGTCCTCTAGCTCTCATCGTCGCCACGATACCCTGACGCTATAGGGAGGCGGTTCGCCGACGAGCTTATCCGGCCGCCACTAACCGACCTTGTTGCGGTATATAAGGAGGCCCCCGAACCCATACGAGCACGGAGGCAACCTCAGGCCACCTTCATGGCACCCCCACAACCCGCAATCGTCGGAGGGAGGCCTTCTTCCCCGTCTCCGGCAACTGCAGCCGCCGCCATCGCCCTGGCCATTCCGGCACCACCAGGACCTCCCCCTCTCCACTCTCTTCACCAGAAACCCCCTCTCCCCCTTGTGAATCCATCCCCATGCTCGATTTTGATCGGGACTCATTGCGGGAGAAAAATCACTTTGCCCGACGACCACCGTCCTCCGCGAAGCTCACCGCCGGCAACTCCGTCCACCCCAGAGACTATATCAACCACCGGAGTGACCGTCTTGATCCCCGAAACGCGGATGGCCTCCGTTTTCGAGCAGCGCCGTCATTCGCCGGCGAGCCTCGCCGAGCTCCGCCTCTGTTTCGGCGGAGGCGGCGCGCATGGACTGGTCAGGCGACCCGATGGGCGAAGCGGGCCTTGTCGATGACCACGCCACGGTCCACGCTGGATAAGTGGAAATGTATTTTTAGAATCGCCTTCGGCGTGGTCGGTCTGAATCGTTTTCTTTTCATTTTATTTTCTTTTTAAAACAGATTTTGACCAAATCTTTGTTGGCTATAACTTTTTAAATATAAATCCAAATGAATTGATTATTTTTCCTACATCTCTCAAATTCTGTCTAGTTTACTTTAAGATTTATTTGAAAAAAATTCAGACTACTTTTTTGTGCTGTTTTGGAAATGTGTGTTGATTCAAAAATATTTTCAATTAGGATTTTGAAGAGAGAGGAGCAAACTTTCAAAGTTTTAGAATGCACACTGACTTTCCACACCTTGAAGGCAAGCATTCTGAGCTCGGCATAATATTTTTGGTGTGTTCGTTGACACGTTTATAACACAACCTCCTTTCAGAATACTTGTTATTTCATGTGATATGATCATTTGCATGGATGCATATTAGTGATTTCCTTGCTGTGGGAAATAGACATGCTTGTGATAATGATCATCCTCGTATGCCTTTCGTGCCTACGGAAGGAAGGCGGGAAGAAGTCTCTGTCTTGGGTAGACCGAGCTTGTCCCTAGCTCCTCGTGGAGCAGTGTGTCGGCATGGCATGAGAGGTATGATGAGTGGTGATCCTATCGGTTGGATGTAATATTTTCGTTATGCTAATCATGCGGAAATACTTAAACCTCTGAGTCGACCATAGATCGAGTCTTGTTCGATAACCCCATACTTGTTTAGTACTACCACTTGTCCCTGCCATCGTGAGTGCAGTTCGATAAGTTGTCAACCCTTTCCTAGCACACACGTCTGAGAGGCCATGATGGAAGATCTGGGAGGCATCCGGTGAGGCATGCCATCGACCGAGGGCATGGGTGTTTGGTTGTAGCCAAAGGGTAGCTCCCCTAGTTCTTGTGCGGTATAAATTTTGTGATCCCATGCTACATCGAGGTTGTAGCCTCCCCATAGAGTTTTGTAGCAGTGTAGTGGGTGATTTCGGAGACCAGTAAGTTAAAGCAGGGTGTGTACAAGTTAGGTGTGTTTTTCAACAAAAGGCCGTGAAGCGGAATTAGCCCTTTGGACTAAAGGAATCCGTTGCTCGTGGGTAAAGTACACCCTCTGCGGAGATTAAACCTATTGAATAGCCGTGTCCATGGTTAAGGATTACTGATGCAGGATGGGTCAAGTGTTGGTCTTAGTGTCGGTCTTGGAGGACTGTTAAATCAAGCGGGATCATGACTTGTGACTTATGATGATCATGACTATTATTTATTGTGGACTAACCCATTATATGATTTGAATTATTGAGTATCCCTGGGACGGTTCTACCTCCTGGGTATTCACTTTGATTATTTATAAGCCCTTTATGCGGTGTCACTAAGACACCCGACTGTGGCATGCTTGTTATTCTTTTACTTTATAAGCCCTTTATGTGGTGTCGCTCAGACGCCCGACTATGGCATACTTATTGTTTATCTTATAAGCCCTTTATGTGGTGTCACTAAGGCCTTGGCTGTAGCATTAGCTTGTTATTTAATTCATTTATAAAGCCCTTTATGTGGTGTCATTTGAGGGCATCCATTATGCATACTTGTTATTTATTTTACTATATAAGCCCTTTATGTGGTGTATTTGAGGCCTTCCAGTATGCATGCTTGTTAATTATTTTACTTATAAGCCCTTTATGTGGTGTCGCTCAGACGCTCGACTGAGGCATGCTTGTTATTTACCATCAATTCGAGACGTCGCTTAAGACATCCGAATGGTGCACTTTATTCCTACTCTGTCATTGCATATTTATAGTTACATTATAATAACCTGCCTGCATGCATCAAGGAATTTATTTTCTTTTATGACTAACTTTGTGATCATAGAATATTTTCAAAGCATGATTATCGGTTGTTATATTATACGGTGTTCATAATGTTTTGAGTACATTCAAAGTACTCCTTGGCTTGTCACGGCTATTGTCTTGGCGGATATCTTGCGTGGAGAGGGCGTTGTGATGCCAGCCACGGAACCTACGCAATGGTGATAGCAACTTAGCGAAGATAGGAATTAACACTGGTGACTGTTCACGTGGGAAATGGAGTCCCATAGGCGGCTGCGATCCTGAAACCGCTTCCACCATCAACCACTAGAAACCATTTGTTGTACTCACGAGGCGAATGTCTTGTACCACATATTTTGTATTTTGATTGGATTTTTGTATCAAGTTGGTGCCTCGTCATTACTTGATAATCACAGGGGCTGGTGAGCTGGCCGACCATTCTGGAAATTATATCCCGGAAAACCGGTCGCCACACGCCAATGCCTGCTGGACATCACCGAGACGCTCGCCTCCACGCAGCGCCACCTCGACTCCGCTCGGTGGGCGCCAATGCATCTCTGACTTCCACGACGCCCAAGCCAAGCGGGTCGCCGATGTGTGGGCCCGGGGCGGCACGATCAGGCGCGCTTTCGGCGCTCTCCCTCCCGTCTACGAGACTCCCGTGAAGAACATGCGTGCTGCCCAGGTGGCCGCGGTCGGCCTGGACCAGCTCACGTGAGAAGAGCTGTAGGACCGCCTCAAGAGGGTGAACGACCTCCTCGCTGCGGCAAACGTGCAGCAGGACCACCTCAACCAGCTCGCCAGGCTGGCCGGGTCCGGCTCCGTCCGCGTCGCTGGACCCGGCGACAACCACCACACGGCGTCCTCACCACCCGGCGAGGCACACTCCGGCCGAACCCGGACCCGTGCAACCCCGCCCCAATGGCTGCCGGCGGCTTGGGCGACGACTCGGCCTCTGAGCTCCGACACCGCCTCGACCCCCTGATCCAACTTGGCCGGCATTCGACTACGGTCGACCCGGCCACCCGCGGCGCGGTCGCCGACCGGTTGGGCCCGCGCATCATCGACGACACCGACGCCCGTCATCGCCTCGACCGACTAGCCCTCTCCCAGGAGCCGGAAGAGATTGGCCCTGTTGAACCGGCGTGCTTCGGGCCGCGCATCCAGGGTGAGCCCTTTACCAAAGGGTTCACGCTCCCCCGCAACACCCCCAAGTACAATGGCACCATGAAGCCGAATGACTGGCTCATCGACTACACCACCACTATCGGCATCGCCGGCGGTAACCACCGCCTCGCTGTGCGCTACACGCCCCTCATGCTCTAGGGGTCGGCCTGCACCTGGTTGAAGAGCCTGCCGGCGGGTCGACTTCGAGCAAGCCTTCATGCGCAACGTGTGGGTCGACTTCGAGCAAGCCTTCATGCGCAACTTCACCGGCACCTACAAGCGACCCAGCCGCCCTAATCAGCTCACCATGTGCGTGCAGGGCCCAGCGGAAACCGGCCGCGAGTACCTTGCACGTTGGACCGAGCTCCAAAACAGCTGCGAGGGCGTCCATGAATTCGAGCGATCCGATGCCGTCAGCGGGTGCGAGGCGGCACCTACTCAAGCCAAGCTCTTACGCTCCGAGCCGGCCACCATGGCCGCGCTCATGGTGACGGCGGACAAGTACGCCAACACCGACTCTGCCATGAAGATCCAAGTGGCACTGGATAAAGCCAGCAAGGCAAAGCCAGTGCACCCTTTGAAGCTAGCTGGCGAAGGAAGCCGCCAGCAGCAAAACCAGCAGAACAACAAGCGCAAGGCTGATCAGCTGGCCCAGCACTACGACAACCGGTTCGTCGCGGCCGCCGAACATGCACCTGCGGCCGAGCCGGCAGCAAAGCGCCGGCAGACCTGCAAGACGACATGGCAGCCTGCCATGAGCTTCGAAGAGATGCTCGACGCTCCCTGCAAGCACCACAGCGGCGAGGCCGTCCACGCTGCGCTCGGCGATGCGCCATCACCAAAGCGCGCCAGCGGCGACATCCGCCGCCTCGGCCCGGCCGGCGGCAAGGCAGCCGCCTCCGCCTCCACCGCCGCCACTGGCGGGCAGCGCGATACTGGCGACCCTACCGGACGAGAACCACGACCTACGTCGTCTTCTCCAGCCTCGGCGACGACAAGCACAGCGAGCACCTCCTTCGGCAGGAGGTGAACACAGTCATCCCGGCCAAGACGGAATACACGCATTGGTCCGAATGCCCGGTCACCTGGACTCGGGAGGACCACCCGGCTGTCATGCTGAACCCGGGTGGTTATGCCCTCGTCCTTGACCCCACTATCGGCACGCCCCAGCGCACGTGCAAGTTCTCCCGGGTTCTCGTCGACGGCGGCAGCAGCATCAACATCCTGTACCGCGATACCATGACCAAGCTTGGCCTCGAGGCCAAGGACATAGAGCCGACCCGGATGATCTTCCACGACACCGTTCTCGGCCTCTCCTGCTCCCCGATCGGCCGGATCCGGCTCGACGTCCTGTTCGGCAACAGCAGCTACTTCCGACGCGAGCCGATCTGGTTCGAGGTGGTGGACCTATCCAGTGCGTACCACGCACTGCTGGGCCGGCCATCGCTCGCCAAATTCATGGCGGTCTCCCACTACGCCTACCTAAAGATGAAGCTGCTAGGTCCAAAGGGCCTCATCACCGTTACCGGCGACTACCGCAAGTCTCTGGACTGCGCCTGAGACGGTGCCAAGCTAGCCGAGTCGCTGGTCATAGCCGAGGAGTGGCGCCAACTCGACAGGATCGTTTCCTTGGCCCAAGAGGCGTCGACCGCGTAGGTTCCGGCTGAGGAGCCAGCCGATGAGGCCGCATTCAAGCCCTCCAAGGAAACCAAGAAGGTGAAGCTGAACCCGGAAGACCCCAGCTGCAGCAAGTACGTTGTCGTGGGCACCCGCCTCGACAACAAATAGGAAGGCGAGCTCGTCGACTTCCTCCGTGAGAATCGGGATATCTTTGGATGGACCCCAAAGGACATGCGGGTATCGAGGAAATGCGTTGAGCACAAACTCCATGTCTGCATGGACGCCAAGCCCGTCCGTCAACCCCTATGACGCTTTTCTGAACAGAAGAGAAGGACCATCGGTGAAGAGGTCGCCAAGATCTTGGCGGCCGGCGTCATCATGGAAGTGTTTCACCCGAGTAGCTGGCCTACCGGTCCTTGTTACGAAGAAGAACAAGACACTGGCGCTATGTGTCGACTACACCGGCTGAACAAGGCCTGCCCAAAGACCGTTTGCCCTCCGTGGATCGACCAAGTCGCCGACTCCCTTTGCGGGTGTGAGCTCTGTCCTTCTGGATGCTTATTCCGGCTACCACCAGATCAAGCTGGACCCAGCCAACGCCCTGAAGACGTCCTTCATCACGCCCTTTGGGGCTTATTGCTACATCACCATGTCGTTCGGCCTGAAAAACGCCGGCGCCACTTTCCAGTGCTGCATGCAGAAATGCTTGCTGCCGCAACTCGGTCGCAACATCCACGTCTACGTGGACGACATAGTGGTGAAGACCAAGCAGCACCTCATGCTCCTCGACGACCTGAAGGAGACCTTTGCCAACCTGCGCGAGTACAAGGTCAAGCTCAACCCGGAAAAATGTGTTTTTGGCGTCCCGGCTAGAAAGCTACTCGGCTTCCTCGTCTCGGAGCGTGGCATTGAGGCAAACCCGGAGAAGATCAAGGCCATCGAGGGCATGCACAAGCCGGCTCGGCTGCGCGATGTCCAGAAGTTCACCGGCTGCTTGGCCTCAGTCAGTCGGTTTCTCAGCCGGCTGGGCGAGAGGGCCTTGCCCCTATATCAGCTGATCAAGAAGACGACACTGTTCGAGTGGAATGACTAGGCGGATGAAGCCTTCCGGGATGTCAAGCGCATGCTCTCCACCGCACCAGTCCTGGCCACACCGACCGAGAAGGAGCCGCTGTTGCTCTATATCGCCGCGACCTCGCGGTGGATCAACAAGGCGATGGTGGTCGAGCGACCAGAGAAGGACAAGGTCCAAGCCGTCCAACGTCCCGTCTACTACCTGAGCGAGGTGCTCTCCGCCTCGAAGCAGAACTACCTGCACTACCACAAGATGTGCTATGGCGTGTACTTCACCGCCAAGAAGCTGAAGCAATACTTCCAAGAGCATGTCGTCACCGTGGTCAGCACGGCCCCTCTCGGCGAGATCATCGGGTGCCGGGATGCCTCTGGCCGGGTCGCCAAGTGGGCGGTCGAGCTAGCCGGCCACACCATCCTCTACGAGCCCCGCACCACGATCCAGTCCGAGGCTTTGGTCGACTTCCTCATCGGCTGGGTGAGACCCGATGCCTGCTGCCACGGACTCGGCCTTTGGCGAATGAACCCGGCGGCTCGAAGATGCGACTCGGCCCGGGAGCCGGCATCGTGCTTTCCTCCCCCAAGGGAGACCGACTCAAGTACGCACTGCAGATCCACTTCGCCGCCTCCAACAACGTCGCATAGTATGAAGCCCCCTTGTGCACGGCCTCCGGCTTGCCAAGGAACTCGGCATCCGGCGCATCCTGTGCTACGGCGACTCGTACCTGGTGGTGTAGCAGAGCTCCAGCGAGTGGGACGCCCACGACTCCAACATGGCAAGCGACCACTTCCTCGTCCAAAAGCTATCCCGTGCGCAGAGAATGAGGCGGCCGACACGCTCGCCAAGATCGCCTCGTCCCAACAGCCCATTCCGTTCGGCGTCTCCCTCAAGCATCTGCACAAGCCGTCCATCAAGCCGTCTCCGGACTCCGAGTCCATCCACGTCCCAGCCGACCCGGCCGCGCCCCAACCCGGCCCGGGGACTGCTCCAGCCGATCCGGCCTGGCCTCAACCCGGCCCGAGGACTGCTCCAACCGACCCGGTCGCGCCTCAACCCGGCCCGGGGACTACTCCAGCCAACCCGGCCACACCTCAACCCGGCCCAGGGGCCGCTGAACACGGCTCGGGGGCTGCCACCCCGGAACCCGCCGTAATGGTTGTCTTCGCCGAAGTCACGGCGCCGTCCAGAGCCCTGCCCATCTCGGAGTTCCTGGAAAACGAGGTCCTCCCCATGGACGAGACCGAAGCTCGGCAAGTGCAGCATCGATCGTCCGCCTACAGCATCATCAACAACGAGCTCGTCAAGCGCAGCTCCATCGGTGTGTTCCAACGCTACGTCGATCAGGACAAGGGCATTGAGATCCTCCTCGACATACACCAGGGCGAGTGCGGGCACCATGTCGCCTCGCGATCCCTGGTGGCCAAGGCTTTTCGCCATGGTTTCTACTGGCCCACGGCCCTCGAAGACGCGAAGTCACTCGTCCTCAAGTGTGAGGGATGTCAGCGCTTTAGCAAGCGCAGCCACCAGCCGACGTCGGCACTCCGGACCATCCCGATCACCTGGCCCTTCGCGGTCTGGGGACTCGACATGGTGGGGCCCTTCAAGACCGCTCGAGGCGGCATGATGCATTTGCTGGTGACGGTGGACAAGTTCACCAAGTGGATCGAAGCAAGACCGATCAAGAAGCTGGACGGGCCAACGTCCGTTTGATTCGTCAAGGACATCGCGGTGCACTACGGCATGCCGAACAGCGTCATCACGGACAACGGCACCAACTTTGCCAAGGGCGCGCTCGCGCGGTACTGCTCCATCTCCGGCATCCGCCTCGACCTGGCTTCCGTTGCACATCCGTAGTCCAATGGCCAGGCCGAGCGGGCTAACGGCCTCGTCCTATCCGACATCAAGCCGCAACTCGTCGAGCCACTCATCCATTCACCTGGCAGTTGGCTTGACGAGTTGCCGTCCGTCCTCTGGAGTCTCCGCACCATGCCAAATAGGTCGACCGGGTTCACCCCGTTCTTCCTCGTCTACGGAGCAGAAGCCGTCATCCCGACCGATGTCGAGTTCGACTCGTCGAGCATCACGATGTACACGGAAGCTGAAGCAAATGAAGCCCGCGAAGACATTGTCGACCTGCTCGAAGAAGCACGTCTCCTAGCGCTCAGCCGCTCAGCCATCTACCAGCAAGGCCTGAGGCATTACCACAATAAGAAGATCAAGCCTCTCGCTTTCGGCGAGGGAGACCTCGTCCTCCGGCTCGTCCAAGAGCAGACCGGCCAGCACAAGCTGTCCTCCCCTTGGAAGGGCCCCTTCATCGTCAGCAAGGCCTTGTGCGACCGCAACGCATACTACCTCATCGACACCTGCAAGAAGAACAAGCGCAAAGAGGGAAACTGCCGGCGAAGAAACAACCAGGCCATGGAATGCAAAGCTCCTCCGCCCGTTTTACAGTTAGCTGTGTGCACGTATGTATCGCTGACTTTTGTAATCATCCGAAAACTATGGGATCCCCAGACGTCGCTTCGGGGCTGCCCCTTTTGCGACCAAGCTATTGTGTCTCCTACATTTGTGCACTACTTTACTCTTAAGCCAACCCGGCTACCAGGTCGATTCGCTCGACCTGGGGGATCGGGGGCTGGCCGGCTTAGCCACCCGTCGTTCCCCTTAGTGGCTCCTGACGCGTTGGATTGCCACAGCCTCTCATTTCGCCCTAGCCCACAGAACCGGTTTTTGGCTGTTTGCTGGCAAGCACATGAGACCGAAAGCACGAGCACGCCATGAACACTAAGTCAAGGACCGCCGGGTCGCCCAACCCAGCCCTGCCACTTTAAGTTTCCGCACGACCGGCTGCCCGCCACCCAGCCTGCGGATTGCCGTAACCGGCCCGTCGATGTTCCTCACACTCAACGTTTCGAAAGCCTAAGTATTGTACGCTCCTCTCAAAGGCCGAACCCCTTGTCATGGACCGGAGCCTCGGCAGTCAGACTCGCGGGGAGTGAAACCAAAAGGGGGAAAGTTGCAAGAAAATGACTCCAAAAACGAAAAGTAAAGGCGCAGGCACCCACGAAGCTCGTGCATACCGTCGGGTCACCCAACCCGGCCCTGCCACTAAATCGCCGCCTGACGGCTACTCGTAACCCAACCCGTCGGTTCCGTAGCCGGGCGATGGGTGTTCGCTCCGCTCAATGTTTTGAAAGCCCTAAGTATTATGCGCTCCTCTCAAAGGCGAACCCTTGTCACGGACCGGACTTGACGTCGAGAATCATGGGGGGGCAAAGGGAAAGATTGCAAAAGCGGCTCCAAAAAACAAAAAGCAAAGGCGCAAACATTCATGCAGCTCATACATCATAAATTGAAACAGGCACAAGGCCAGAGTTCATTACACCCAGTTAAACCCAAGTGGGTGGGTGGACTTGCTACCTAACAGAAATTTTTACTAAGTTAAAAATCAGGCATTCCCGTCGGCGGATCGCGCAGCTCTCAGGTCCGCTGAGGTGCCGGTGTCCTCCTCCCCAATGTCCGTGTCGCGGTAGACGTCCGTCTCCTCGGAGCTGCCCTTCGGGTCGTCCAAAAACAAGCCGTCTTCCACCCGCGCCAGCTGGAACTTGTTGTGGAAGGCGTACCCGGCGATATAGCTGGCCCGAACAGCAATCCGGCCGGCCCCTCCTGCAGCTGGCTCTCCGAGCCGGCTCACTGGCCCATCAGCGCGTCCAGCGACAAGTCCGGATGCCAAGACATCGTGAGCCTGAGTGCCATCTCGGTGCCAGCAAGGCGCATGTCGACAGGAAAGGGAGCGGCGACACACGAGACAGGGCTCTCCCTCGTCCCCGATAAAGCAAGGACACCTAAGCAAGACGCATTAAATGCGCCTTGTCATGTAATGCGAGGGATGAACTCGCATCACTATACCCTTTCCACCTCCTGTGTACCACTGTGGCAATCCCTTTCCCTATAAAAGGAGGCCCAGGGCGACTAGGAGGAGGATTCGGCTTTTTGGAGCTCCTCACGCCCCATTGCTAGTTCAAGAACACAGATAAACAAACCACCAAAGCAGGAGTAGGGTTTCACGCATCCTCGCGGCCCGAACACAGATAAGGAGACCGTGTGCTATCTGTTTGATCCGCTCTTCTCCTGACGCGCTTGGCGCCCCGACCGTAGTAAAGTTCTTGTGATCCCATAGGTGTCATTCCACCGACATCTTTGGCGCGCCATCTGAAGCGCACCTGTGAAATCGGCTCTAGCGGTTGGTTCGGCGCTTCTTCATCGTCATAGCGCCCAAGAAGAAGATGGCGGTGGCGGTTGGCCATCGGAGCGGACATCCCGTCCCGGCAGGCGAAGCAGCGGACGATCGCGAAAGGACCGAGCGCGCGTTCGCGAACACCAACACCGTCCAGCAGCGAAGTTTGGGAGGCAGCGATATTCGTGCGCCGGTAATGGGCATACGCCGCCAAATCAAAGCGAACCATGCCCTCCAGCGGGTGGCGGAGGCCTTCCACGATCGCTGCCGCCCGCCCGGCGACACAAGCTTCAAGAGACTCTCGCCCGGCGCCCGGCAGCGCGCTCCTCTCAGCGGCGCCTGACGAGCGGCATAATCACGCCGAGGACCCGGGCATCGCGCGGAAAAACCCGGCGCCCTCACAGGGATTTAGAAGACCTTCCGCTTCGCCCGGCGCTGGTGAAGATGGCATGCGACCAGCGAAGTGCGTGATAAGCTCGCCGACATGGTAAGAAGTCGAGCAGCGTCGCGATCCGTGCAGGTTTCACGCCACCGCGCCAGCCGAAGCCACTGGCGGCGAGCGATTGCTCTCGATTTTCCTCCAACTACGGAAACTTCGGCGAATGGAAACCACTATCCGAAGCCTTGTTGCGGTGGCCAACAAAAACGAACTGAGTCGGTGGAGCCCCGGTCGGCCTTTCGGCGAGTCCACGCACCGATGGCGAGGAAAGCGGTGGCGCGCAACCACGGTGCACTTCGCCCGTACCGCGGGCGCCAGCCCGTCGCTGACGTTACAGGCGACGAAATCTCCATAGCGTCGTCCGACCAGCGGGCCCGCTGTGACCAGCGCCAAGTTCTTGAGAGCGAGAACATGAAGGCGCTCGAACCACTACTCGAGCACCGGCGCGAGGCCTTTCCTGTCGAACAGGCGTGCGGGGCTGCTGCTGAAACCACCGGCACCGGAGAGCCACAGAGGCCTACAACTCGCAAGGTCATCCCCAACATGGCCCTCCATGGGGAGAACTTCTGGCGGAGGCGAGACGGCCGCCGCCCGTCCTCCTCTTCCCGGCGCCTCGGCCTGCCTGCAGCCTCGCCCCTCCCCCTTCCCTCGCGGCTGGCTCTGCCACCGAGTGAGAAGGAAGGGCCCAGCGTTGTCGGCGGCGACCCTCGCCTCCACCGTTGAAGGGCCAGGATTCCCTCTCTCCATGGCGGATGGAGGGGAGCGAAGCTGAAGGAAGGAGGAGATGGAAGAATCTGGGGCGCCATCCCCCTCCGCTCTTTATATAGGAGCAGGGTGGGGGCTCGGCCGCCCGCTCAGCCAATCAAGGCGCGAAGGCGCGAGGAAGCTGGGACCAACTCGCTGCCCGGCCTGCGGCGGCCGGTTTCCCGCCTCCACCGTTCGCCACCCAAAGCGCGCATGAGAACCACGTGGCGGCGTGCGGGACCAAGCTGACGGGTGGCGACCTCTCCCCACCCGTGATCGTGGGAGTGGGCGCCTTGAAGACCAAGCCTCGGCCCGTTCAGATAAATGGGCGCGCCTCCGCTTTCCTCCGTTTATGGGGAAGCGCGAACTGCCTTTACTCGGCGTGGCGCATGCGCTTGACTCAGCCCCCGCATGCCGCCCGTCACGCCGCCTCCCACACGAGCCCGCGGGGAGGCATGGGAAGCGCAGCAGCGAAGAGACTTACAGCGGTAAAAACCACCCGCCTGCCGCGCACCGTTTTGGGCCTAGCCCAGCGATGCGATGCGCTTACGTGGCCCAGGCCGGGGCTCTGTCGGTGTACAAAAAGAGGTATACTTTTGTACCCTATAACTGTCTGCAGGCGTCTGCGCGCTTGAGCACCACCGCATTGAGCAAGGCAAGGGAGGTGAGCCAAGGTAAGGCCGTAGCTCGAAAGGAGCGAAACGGCGCCAAGACCAAGACCACAAAGAGCAAAGGGGCGAAGCAGACTCCCCGGCAAGATCCTTGCAGGGAGGCCGGTCTAACAAACCAGCAAGACCCTTGCCATGGCAGCTCGCCCCACACCCGGGGCGAATTACCCTTGAGTCCACTTGCCCCCATGGGGCAAGGATTATGAGACATCCCGTGGTGGCATGCAGATCTTTGTGAAGACATTGAGATCAGATACACACTATAGAAGATGGCGACCCTTGGCGGGATCCTAGCCAAGGAGGACCACAAGGCCCCGGCAAGAGCCTTGCGGGGATGACGACGGCGCCACGGCAAGACCCTTGCGGGGCCCGGCTGGAACCCTTGCGGGGCTACGGTGAACCCTTGCCAAAGCACCCGTAAGGCCACCCTCGGGCCCGCCAATCAAACCTTCACCACCATTAGCATGCAGCTGCCGGCCCAACCAGTTGGGCGGGCACCTGCGTGGCGGCTAGCGGATCTTCGTGAAGACCCACCGCTGCGCCACCTCGGCTGCCCTTTGCCTACATGGCACCGCGGCACCGCTGGCCATAACGCGTGTCGACGCGAAAGGGAAGCGGCGGCAGACGAGACAGGGCTGTCCCCGTCCCGATAAAGCAAGGACACCTAAGCAAGATGCATTAAAGCGCCTTGTCATGTAATCACGAGGATGAACTCGCATCCTTTGTACCCTTTCCACCTCCTGTGTGCCGCTGTGGCAACCCCTTTCCCTATAAAGGAGGCCCAAAGCGACGGAAGGAGGATTCGGCTTTTGGAGTTCCTCACGCCCCATTGCTAGTTCAAGAACACGGATAAACAAACCACCAAAGCAGGAGTAGGGTTTTACGCATCCTCGCGGCCCGAACCTGGATAAGGAGACCGTGTGCTATCTGTTTGATCTGCTCTTCTCATGACCCCGCGCCCGCGACTGTAGTAGGGATTCTTGTGATCCCATAGGTGTCGTTCCCACCGACACAGAACCAGCCCCGAAGCTTCCCCTCGATCCCGCCGCCTCCTTGCTCGAGAGAGCAAAGGCTCGACCACAAGCAGCACCAGCACCTCGTGCCTCCTCCTCCCTTGGTCCTGGACGCGTCCGGCCGCCCGCAGCCATCGTCGTCCGCGCCCGCAGGAGCCAGCAGCTGCAGCCCAAGCCCTCTTCTTCTTTCCCGCCGGCATCCGAGTCCGCAGCCTCCTCGTCCACGACCACCTCACCTCTCTAGAGATGAGTGCCTCGACAGCCTCGCTCCTTTTCCCCTCCTGCTTCTCTATCTCTCTTTCTCATGATCTCCCTCTCCCTCTCTCTGTTTTTCGCTCACAGGAGACCACCATGGCTGCTGCATCAAGCTCTGCCGCCATCGTTTCGTGCCGGGAATGGATGGATCCATGCTTCCCGCGCCCGGATCTAC
Organism: Aegilops longissima; assembly: GCA_021605205.1. Classification (NCBI taxonomy): domain Eukaryota; kingdom Viridiplantae; phylum Streptophyta; class Magnoliopsida; order Poales; family Poaceae; genus Aegilops; species Aegilops longissima. The sequence continues at coordinate 214,701,444 of CM038679.1, read as the reverse complement.
CACTGCCGTTTCATTCCGGCGCCCCGCCGCATCTCCCCCGCCCTTGCCTCCCCGCGCTTCCGCCGCCATGCCTCGTCGTCACCGCTGCAAGCCCCATATTCTGCGTCGCCGGCGAGCCCCACCACCAGAGCTGCGCCCGCTCCTCTGCTTCGGGTCCCGGCGTCCCAGTTCGCCGGCCGCGCCACCGGAGCCCCGCAGGTTGCGCGCCTGTCGCCCTTGCCTTCTCTCTTCTTCCTCTTTTCGTTCTGCTCCATCCTTCTCTGAATCTCTCTCTCTCTGTTCAAGTGCAGAGGAAATACTCCGCCGCCTGCTGCCTGTAGCCGCGCTGCTCCCCTTTCCCTTCGCCTTCTTCACTGGACCGAGCCGCTGCCGGTCACCTTCGCCTTGAGCTACCGGAGAACGCACCCGTGAAGACTCTGCTTCCAGTGCCCGCCGTCTTGTTCGTTCCTTGCTGCGTCAAACTCGATCCGGTCCCCGTTGACCGCGAGCGTCTGCTGGGTCACAGCCGCGCAGGCCCAGCTCCCTTTGCCCGCCAGGCCCAGCTCCACGCGCCCCTGCAGGTCCAATGTGAGCAGCCCAGATCTGTCAGATTCGGCCGGATGCATTTTGTTTCCTCTAAACGATTTTAGCTATTAATCGAGAGAATGTCGGTTTTACAGAAAAGACCCTCATTTTGTGATCCCTTCTGCGGTTGCCGGGACGCAGTATTGTGAGAAGAGCAGGATCAGCAGTCAGCACAAGGATCTTTTACCCAGGTTCAGGCCGCAAGGATGCTATTACCCTAGTCCTGCTTTGGTGGCTGTATTTCAGAGAGTTCTTAAGCTCTCGAACTAGCTATGGTGGATGCGTGGTTTCAAAGAGCCGAATCCTTCTCCAGTACGCCATGGGCCTCCTTTTATAGTCGAAAGGGGCTGCCGCGGTGGCACACGGGAGGTGGAAAAGCGTCTGATGCTCTGAGCTTATCGCTCTTATTACAGGACAAGGCGCATTTAATGCATCGCAGAGTGTCCCTTGCTTTATTGGGGGCGAGGCGAGACCACCGTCCGTCGCCGCTCCTCCTTGCTTCGACACACTCCCTGGTCAGCGACGCATGTGGCGCCATGTAGGCAGGCAGGCAACTGGGGTGGCGTGGTGGCAAAGTCTTCACGAAGATTTGCATGCCGCCACCCAGGCGCTTGCTGAGTTGGCCTGGGAGCTGCATGTTGCCACGCAGGTGCCTGCCCAGCTGGTTGGGCAGGCAGCTGCATGCGAACGTCGGTGGAGACTTGGCTGGTGCGGGCCTGGAGGTGGCCCTGCTGGTGCCCTTGGCGAGGGCCTTGCCGGGTGGCCCGGCAAGGGCCTTGCCGTGGCGTGCTATTGTCCCCGGCAAGGATCTTGCCGGGGGTCTTTTGGCTCCCCTCGGCAAGGATCTTGCCGAGGATCATTGTCTTTTAATCCTCATCTGATCTTGAATATTCCTTGTCTTCACAAAGATCTGCATGCCACCATGGAGGTGCCTCCGAGCCCTGTTAGCAGTGGTTGATGGTGTTCGAGACCGTGGGCTTAAGGGTGGTGCGCTCCGCTGGTGTTGGACGAGCCGTCCTGACAAGGGCCTTGCCGGAACCGCGGAGGCTGCCCCGGCAAGGGTCTTGCCGGGGGAAACTGCTTCGTCTCTCTGCTCTTTTGTGGTCTCGGCCTTGGCGTTGCTCTAGCTGTCTTGGGCTTCGGTTTTACCTCGGTTCACCTCCCCAGTTCTGCTTGGTGCAGTCGTGGGCGCGGCTCCGACTGTCTGTGCACAGGTAAAGGGGTACAAAGGTGCGCCCCTTATTTTGTACACCGACAAACGCGGCCAGCATGGCCCCTCAATCCGGCTCGCACTTGACCGGGTCGTCCAACTTGGCCAAATCCCTCGACTCGGCCAAGCTCTCCAACCCGGCCAGACTCCGCAACTCGGCCCCAACAAGCAAGCTCAAGACTTCCCCAACAAGCCAGCTCCACCCTTGGAGTGTTCTCCAATCCGACCGAGGGTCAGCGGCCGTCCCATCCCAGCCATACGATGGGACGAGTCTCCACCAACTGATGACTGAAGCCACAGTGCCCCGCCCATGCCTTTGGTCAGCCGGACGAGGCAACAGTGGCCCCCACCTACTCGCTGACCAGGGCTGGCGTGGCAATAGTGCAATCATCGTCAGCCATGACGCCAGCAAGCGGCGACCTGATGGAGCACCACTGTAGCTGACTCGACTCGGCCACGCTCTGACGATCGACAAGACAATGCACAGCGTCCCTAGGCGCATGGGGCTCGCGCCCGGGGAACCCGGCGAGACCTGGTACCCGGTGGGGTCCCAGCACCGGGTTCCCTGGACACTAACAACCTGGCCCTACCGCCTTGTAACATTACCATTCTACCCCTGGGGGTTGACCTATAAAACCCCCCAGGATCCCTCATGCATACAGGCAGAATGCAATACACTCACCCATCCACCCACTCACACGCCTAGCAAGCAACACCCGAGGAGAAGGAGCAGCCTAAGCCTTGGCCTGCCTTCCTTCTTCCTCCTCACAACTCTAGGAGCAACTTTGTACTGTTATGTATAAATCACACTCGGCAAGACTAGGGGTGTTATCTCTCCGAAGATCCCCGAACCTAGGTATGTCTTGCATCCCGCGCGCGCTCATACCGACTTCGCCTCTAGAGCCCACCAGTGCCCTCGAGCCTCCTCCTATCTTTAGCCATCCTTTGGCATCTGTCGTGCGCTCACCATGACAATCACCATGAGCTCGGCCATGGTGGCCGGCTCGAAGCGTAAGAGCTTGTGTTTGAGGAGGGTACCATCTCGGCACCCGTTGACGAAGTACTAGATTGCTTGGACTTCCTGGACGCCCTCTCAGCTGTTCCAAAGCTCGGTACAGCGTGCGAGGTACTCGTGGATGGCTTCCGCCGGCCCCTGCACGCACATGGCGGGCTGGCTAGGGCGGCCGGGTCACCGGTAGGTCCCGGTGAAATTGCGTACGAAAGCCTGCTCGAAGTTGACCCACGCGTTGATGTTGCCCACCGGTAGGCTATTCAACCATGTGCGGGCCGATCCCTGGAGCATGAGCGGCGCATAACGCACGACGAGACGGTGGTTGCCACCGGCGATGCCGATGGCGGTGGTGTAGTCGGTGAGCCAGTCCTCCGGCTTGACGGTGCCGTTGTACTTGGGGGTGTCGCGGGGGAGCGTGAACCCTTTAGGAAAGGGCTCATCTCGGATGCGCGAGCCGAAGCACACCGGTCCGACAGCGCCGCTTTCTTCCAGCTCCAGGGATAGTGCGAGTCGGTCGAGCTGGTGGTGGGTGTCAGTGTCGTCGATGGTGCGTGGGCTCAGTCAGCTCGCGACCGCACCTCGAGGAGCAGGGTCGACCGAATCCGGACGTCGGCCGGGTTGGAGGGGAGGATCAAGCCGGTGTCGGTCTTCCAAGACCGGCCCGTCGCCCAAGCCGCCGGCAGCCATCGGGGCTTTGTGGCACCGGGTCCGGGTGCGGTCGGAGTGCGCCTCGCCAGGTGACGAAGACGCCGTGCTCTGCTAGTCCTTGGGACCGTTGGCGCGGAGGGAGCCGGATCACGCTGGCTTGGCGAGTTGATTCAGGCGGTCCTCCTGCATGTTGGCCGTGTCGAGGAGGTCGTTCACCGCTTGAGGCGATCCTTCAACTCTTCGCCCGCGAGCTGATCCAGGCGGACTGCTGCCGCCTGGGCGGCACGCATGTTCTTCACGGGTGTCTCGTAGATGGGAGGGATTGCACCAAAGGCGCGGCCAATTGCGCCACCCCGGGCTCGCACGTCAGCAACCCAACTTGGCTCGGGCGCGGCAGGCGTGAAGCCATAGGCGGTGTTGCGCTCCAGCTGAGCGGAGTCTAGGCGACGCTGCGTGGCGGCGAGCGTCTCGGTCAGGTCCAGCAGGCGCTAGCGGTCCTCCTCGAGACGAGTCCAGGGCTCGGCGACGTAGGAGGCGTCAACGTCGGTGGAGATGGGGACATGAAGGCTCTGCATCGTGGCGTGCAATGGGTTGGGCGAGCCAGCCCGATCCACTGTGGCCCTGGCTTTGTCGGCCTTCCTCGCCGCGCTGGACGAGGAAGAAGCGCCGGTGTTGGTGATGAAGACCTCCACGCAGAGGTCCATTCACTACAAAAAAAATACACTTCCGTGATGATACGTGTTTGTCACAGTAGGTCGCGTTTTTTGTCATGCATGTACATCCATGACAAATTTATGATGAATCAAATAGTCATACACAATGTCTTTGTCGAGAAGTGTTCCATGACATTACCAAAATTATCATCACGGAAGTGTCCACTTCCATGACGATAAATCACGCGTCACCGAAGTGCTTTCGTCAAGGGTGACCGACACGTGGCATCCACCGTAACGGAACACCGTTAAGCTATCCGGTCGGATTTTGGATCCGATAACCCGTTAATAGCCCCGACCAATGGGAATTTTCCACGTGTAAAATCATCATTGGCTGGAGGAAACATGTGTCGGCTCGTCGTTGGGACAGATGTCATCCACTCATTGGACAGAAGGCGCCTATGATACGTCGACACGTGGCACGGCCCATCAAGTTTAAATAGGCCGGCCCAACTAAAGGCCCACAAGATTTTGTGGACCATAATGGGCCGGCCCAGTTAGAGGCCCATGAGATTTTGTGGACTATAATGGGCTGGCCCAGCTAAAGGCCCACAAGATTTCGCGGGCCATATTTGGCCGGCCCAGTAAAGGCCCACAAGATTTTTATGTGCCATAATGGGCAGGCCCAGGTAAAGGCCCACAAAATTCTTGTGGATCATAATGGGCTGGCCCAGCTAAAGGCCCACGAGATTTCGCTGACATTAATGGGCCGGCCCAGCTGTAGGCCCACAAGATTTTGAGGACCCTAGTAGGCCGGCCCATTAACTGGCTGTCATGTTTTGGGCCAAATGCCGGCCGATATTTGATCCGGTCCATTACTGGCCTGCCACGTTCTGGGCCTAATAATGGCCCATATAAGATCCGGCCCGTTAAAAGCCTCCCACTTTATGGGCCAAATCACGGCCCAGATCAGGTCCGACGCTTGAGAGGCTTTGGGCTCAATTATGGCCCATATCAGATTTGGCCCGTTGACTGGACGCTATGCTTTTGGGCCCACTTGCTAAAGGCCCATTTAGTAATTCAGTCTGAAATTAGTTTCGGCCTGTTAAGGGCCCATTTAACATTTCGGCCCTATATTAATTTCGGCCTGTTAAAAGCCCGTCATATAGTTGGGCCTAACTACGGACCAGTTTGCATCCGGCCTGCTCGCAGCCGATATCTGATTGGGCCAAACAAGGACCGAGACAACTTTGGCCTGTTAAAAGCCCGTGAATTGATTCGCACAATCATGGGCCGGGTCCATTTCGGGCTGCTGCCGGCCCGTGAGCTATTTGGCACGTTTCAGGTCCACCCTACTTCTCAGCCTCCTAAAAGCCCATTGAGTTTTCTTGCGAAAAGAGGGCCGGGGTTACTCGGCCTATTAAAGGCCCGAATCTACTAGTGGGCCAGTTTGACCTGGCCCATGATGCGGATCATACATCGTGATTGCATGACGGCCCGATTATGTACCGTAATTTTACGGTTTGGCCGGTTTACTCCGAAGACAGGATATATATACAGTAAAATAACTGCAGCATCGTGAATAAGAAAAAACCTAGACTATACAATAAAGAAATTACGGCATATTACATCCACTAGGCATCAAAGTTCGGCACTATGATAATAAAGCACAAGCAGACAGCAGATTACATACTTTGGGAATCAAAGATCGCCACCATTGCAAATAAACACGCCGACAAAATAATATACAAAACCGACAACACTTCAATAGAGTTCAAGAAAGGTTAGCCTCATTGGGAGCTGCAGCGCAAGCAGTGAGCAAGATGATGAGATCTGCGCTTGTTCAACACTTATATCTTCCTCACTCGAAAGATAAACAAGCGAGACAAATGACAGGTTTTGCACATAAAAGTATCAAGTCTTGACAATTCATCACATTTATTCTTGATTGAATAAAGTGACACAGTTTAAAATTGCACACAATATGGTATTGTTCAGGTCAAGACATGGCAGGAAATGACATTGTGAAGGAGTTAGCTGCTTCACGACACCACTGGATTACGATCAAGAACTCATAAGTATCAATGGTTAGTGTGTCAATTTATCCCATTTCAGATTGGCAAATAAAGAGGCGGTTTAAATAATACTCCTCCGTCCGAATTATTTGTCATCAAAATGGATGTGTCTAGAACTAAAACACATCTAGATACATCCATTTCAATGACAAGTATTTTAGACGGAGGAGTAGTAGAATTTTTTTATGGGTGATATGACATTGTTCATAGTTAAGACATTGCAGAATATGACATTGTCTTTGTAGTGGGTAGGTTCACCACACCATTGGATTACGGATGAAGAACAGAAGCATACATGCAGTGCAAAAGAAGATCACTTGCTCTGTATAGTTTAATTTACATGGTATGAAGAAGGAACTTGGTTGTACAACTGAAAACTTAAATTGAGAAGGACAAACTTTTGTTTATGAACTACATAATAAACTTTAAACATGCAATTTGATGCAAACGCCAAAAATAAACATCTGTTGCAGTCATGCCTAACCAAATATACACAACAAAGTTTGAAGGCTTGAGAAGGACAAACTTATATTACTGGTGAAGACAGACTCTATAAAGCCCTTGTCCATCTTGATGGGGGGCAATTCAAGAAGTTTAGCACAGAATGTTCTTCATAAGCATTCGCTTTATTCTACATTTTGTTAAGAGTAAATATAGATGTGATAATATACAAAAATGGAGAATATTTAAGATAAGATGAAGAGTGATGCTACATAACCAAGTAGCTATAAATGTATGTGCAGCGATACAGAAAAAGGCACAGCCAAGAGCAATGCACAGCTAAACTTCTTGATACCAACCTTATGGTAAGAGTAAATATAGATATGATGTGTAGAAAATGGAGGCAAAGGAAAATAAGCTGCAGAGTGATGGTACATGAACAACTACTGTCAATATAAGTACATGCGATAAAGGACAACATGTACTTACAAGAACAATGCAGAGCTAAAAAATTCATTGGCATTGGATATATTCTACACTAATGTAACCATTCATACAGATCAGATAATTTGGGCGAACAATTGATAAGCAAGCTATCATGCATCTGCTGTCACATAATGAACCAGGTATGTATGCAAGTACTTGTGATACAGGACAATAGGTACTAACAAGAGCAAAGCAGCGGGCATCATATTTGCGATATCCCGTCGTTCTTTTCAAACCGAATTCTTCTTGAGCAGATTTCCTGCAAAAAGATCCGTAAGGCACATGCGGAAAAGTAGAAGTTCAAATTGTCATGTGATTTCATAGGCAGTACCTCATCACAGGAACGAGACCATGCATAACAAGGTTTTTCCATTCAATGTCTTCTAAATTTAGCACGGGAGACTTCACGAAAATTCGTTTATAGACTTGCCATCAAAGTGTGATTTCCTCGGGTAACACCGACATCGCTGCAATGCTTCCTTGAAAAGCAAAAGCAAGCTTTGCTCGTCATGACTATCCAGATTGACCCTCACCTAGTTACAACAATGTAATGTAAATCATTGATGTGTTCGATCAGCAGTAAAACAGGAAAATAATAACCATGAATAATAGCACTTACACGTAAGTTGGACGGGAAGATGTGAAAATGGTGTTTGTCTTCACTATAATCTTCCCATGATGGGAATATATGCACGTAGTCCCTAACAACATTGAAAGCATTGTCTTTTAAACTGGGAATAAATGGAATGGGGTTCCAATCTGCGGTTGGGATAGGTCTTGACGGTGGACTTCTTGTACTTTTTCTTTGGAGTGGGATTTTTCGTGGTATGGCTGGTGCTATGGCAAATGAAATCGGTATACCTTTTGCTTGGAGTGCAGGTCCTATGTGGTGGGGCTAGTGGTGTGGCCGGTGAAGTATGGCTCTGATCTGTGAGTCGGTCCTATGTTTTGTGTCCTTGGTTGTACAACCAATATAAGTGGGCGCTGTCGATTTCTCCGGCACCACCACGCTTTTTCAAGGACTTTCTGGTGCTCCTTCAGGTTCGGCAATCACCCTCTTCCTTTTGATGTCGATGCACAAGAACAACATTTGAGTGGAAAAACATGGTATGACAACATGATGGAATATGTATTGATAATGGATGGGCATGGCATCTCGAGTTATATGATGAGTAAACTAAGCAGATGGTGGTGCAACAAAGTAGAAGAAATGCAAGACAACATATGCAAGATACGCACAATCAATAAAACCTTGCCAAATTAGAACAGGCACCTTGATGGGTGAACAGGACAAGCCATATGCCTTTGACTCCTCGAGGTTAGAATAGTCATTAGGATGATATACTGAACAAGAATCAACAGGTGGGGAGCGTACGAGTTTCATTGCTTCCAGAATGGCACTCAATGCCTTGGTGCCAATTTTGTAAGTCATTGCAGTGTTCCACAATATTCTTCTGATGCGTGGATTCTGATATTCACTGTAATTGCGTATAATATCCGAGAACCATGAAAACATAAATAGTTGTGAGATTATCTTTGTAATGCAGATGATATTCTAATATAGGGGTGCCCCTGTAAACACTTATGTGCTATCACTGGATTCTGATGAGAGAGCTCATGTGTGATGTAATATCGTGCGTGCATTTATATAATCTGGCACAAGTACACAAAAAAATAGGCTCCAGAAGTAAGGATAGCTGGCAGATGATAGGTTCATAATATACTGTATACAGAGTTCATTGCCAAACCATGATTACAAGAGCACACAGCAACTAGGCAGATCATAGTGTACATAACAGGGGTACACCATAACCACGATATAAAATGCAACTCCCAGCTGTCTCTCGACCATTTCACGCGGTTGGATGAAGATCCAACGTCTCCTAACCCTTCTTCTTCCTCGTCTCTTAATACTTCCCATACAGAACACCGCACGGGCCGCCGGCCGGACCACCGGCCCCCACCGCCTGTGTTCCTCCGCCACCCCCACCCCCCACCCGCATCGAGTTTTCTTCGTTCGGCGAGGCCCCACAACCACCCGAGCCCTTTGATCGCACCGCGAACTCCGCGAGCTCTCAAAAATCGGTGACCCAATTTTGAAATTTAGTCTCTGTGATTTAACTAGTGTGGAATATAAAGGGAAAACCATAAGCATTGGGAGTATAGTGTTGAGCGTGCCATGGCGGATCTGAAGGTGCAAACCGGACAAAGGAAACTTCGCAACCAAGACAAGAAATCAGAGTAAAGCGGTGGCGATCTATTTTCTTGCTGTGATAAATAAGTTGAGCAGATCTGAAAGAGTACCGCCTCAGTGCGGCGCCGTGTACGATCTGCGAGAATTTGATTTGATGCTGCGGTAGCGATGGCTGTCGGCGGCGTGGAAGCAGATCTAGGAGGGTAGGCGGTGGCGGCGGGGCGCGGTGGGCTAGATAGTCGAGAGCGGCGCCCGGCAAGGTGGACGATGGCGGGATGAAGCGAGAGGACGGGATGCAAGGATCCGGTCCAAGGCGTGGATGAGAGAGGTCGATCTCTTGTAATGGACGGCGTCGGGGTATCAGCTCCGGCATGGTGGAGGAGGACGGCGGTGGATGGGGTGGCGGACGGCGGAGCGGAGGAGGTGGGGTGGAGAGGGTGTTTTGGCGCCCACGGAGTCTGAATGGGGAAAAGGGAGGTAGAGAGGAAGGGGAACCATGTATTCAGGCGCTTGTCTCAAATGCGAGGAAATTTACAAACTTAGCCCCCGTTTCAAATTTCTACTACATCACAGCAACATTAGTCGGTTGGGGATAGGACGGTAATCTCGCATACATCGAATATTTGCCGACGAGAGTTTGTTTTTGGCGCCCACCGTGTATGAATATGAATCGGGGAGGGAGTCGATTTCGGCCGAGGGCACACTGTGTTTTGGCGCCCACCGTGTATGAATCCGGGTGAGAGGCGGTTACATCACGTTTGGGTGAAATTACAAACCTACCCCTATCAAAACCTATAGAAATCCAGCAGATAGGCTTTGCGTGGCAGGGATAGGCAGTAGTGATTTCCATCTCACAGATTTTGGTTTCGGGCGGGGTTACTGCGACTTTCCCCGCTTCGTTCAAATTTTGCACAGTGCACGTTTACCATGCCAACTCAATTCGAATCCCGTTTGTATTCTACTTTTTTTTCGGGCGGGATCCATTTTCAATTGGAATTACATTCTATATACATCATTTTTTATATATACTTTCAAAAGCACAACACCATTTATACATAAATATGGTTTACAAATGGCATGATCTCAGATTCATAAGGTTGTATCCATCAATTTGAATTTTCAAATATTTGAAACCACTTTATGTTGAAATCCAATGTATGCATTCCTCGCTAATGTCTCCAATTAATGTGTGTTTCATGCGGGTTTTTTAACTTCTCAAACATGTATAATGTGTTTCACACACGCAACATATAGTTTAATCCCGTTTAGACATTAATTGCATATAAACCATGCATTGTTTGTAATTGAAGAATCTATGGATCACCAATATTGATAAACTATATAACATTAGACGTGTGCCCAAATTCAAATGAATATGCATGTTTGATACACCAATTTGCGTTATGATATTATCGATGTCGTGATCTCCAGTTTAAATATTTGAATCCCCTTTAATCCAGATATTCGTCTCATATAGCTATCACTCATGCTTATATAGGACTATCTCTTTGGACCTATACCTGTTCATCGTCTCTCAGGCATCTCTCATGCTACATGTATGTCGACAATGATCTTTTATCTTCGTAACACACTGACGGTACTCTCTCCCTCGACCTTCATCACTCTATCTCTCTCTAAGTATATCTCGCTCCCTACTATGTGTCTCTAGCTATGATTCTCCATGTGGAATCTCTTTCTCTCACACAAACACAAACCTTTGTATCATGGGGTGTCATTTCTCTCAACTATTCCCATGTGTTCCACTCACACACCCCTCATACAGAGATGTCTTTTGCTCCTTAGATATGAGAACCTACGACTCTTCCTCTTCAATATCTCTTTCTCACACACAAACACAAACTCTGTCTCCTGTGGTCTCATATTTCTCCATTGTTCTCTTGTATGTCGCTCAAACACACCCTCTCTCCCTAGAGATATCTTGTGTTCCCTCATATGTCTCTCTAGCTATCACTCTCGTTAGAAATATCTTTCTCTCTCATGAGACACAAAACTCCGTCTCTCTGGATCTCATTTCTCTCTGATATCTGTTTGTATGTGACTCACATGCACCTCTCTCTATCTCTCTCACACCCACACACATAACCCAGCCTTTCGATCCACTCACTCCTATCTCTAACGCACACTAGCTAGCATCTTTATCTTTCTATTTATCTATTTCTCCATCAACCTTCTTTCTCGCCCTCACTCTTGATTCCTATCACGCACACTACATATGTTTCTCTCTACATGCAGTCAAGTGCCCTCTCACACACATATATAACTTCACCCTTTGAACCACCCGACGATCATCTCCAACACCCAAACTAATGGATGTCCCTCTAGCTAGCATCTCCATCTCTGTATCTATCTTTAGTTTCTCCGTCAACATTTCTTTCTCGCACGGAGTCTTGCTTCCTATCACCCACACTATATATGTCTCTCCATACATATGCATTTATAGGTTGATCTCTTTTGCACAATCGTTGCGCCTCACCCCCTCTGCTCGCCATAGATGCATGCTCCAGCCCACGCCACTATCTCTTAAAGACAAAAACACATGCTCAATTGTTGGGCCTTCTTCCCTGCATTCTCACATGCATGCATATTGTCATACCAACCCGTCTCTCCCATGTCGTTGATCTTATGACTTATGTCTTCTTTCTTTTATCTCGATCATGCGCCACACACACACACACATCCCACGATACATGTATACCTCTCACACATGCACGCTCAAGGTCTCTATGTCTCCACACGTAGTTAATTACCCTCAATCCTAACGCCACATCGAATCGTTCTCCTCTTTTGTGCACATAACTTCCACTGGATGGGCAAAACACACACTCACACTTAACAATCTCCTTCTAGCTACCCCCCCCACGTGTGTCTCTCACTCTTCCCTATATCCCCAAACCAATAAGACCATCCCTTTGTTTAATTCCCGCTTACATGCACCATCGATATATAGTAGTCTTCCTCGGTGTCTCTCGAACAAACACGTTCTCTCGATGTCGACTCCTCTCACGCAGCACGCACCTTCTCTTCCCTCTCACGGGCATTTCTCTCTCGCACCCCATCGTTGGTGGCCTCTGCCATACACATCACCTCTCTATGATGAAGCCATGCACACTTAAATTACATCCGCCACAGAGGACCCCGTGACACACACACACACACACACACACACACACACACACACACACACACACACACACACACACACACACACACACGCACGCACGCACCCCCCCCACACACACACTAAGACTCCATCTCTCTCTCACACACACACATGCACGCTCTCCTCCCCCCACACACACTTTGACTCCATCTCTCTCTCTCTCACACACACACACAAACTAATACTCCATCTCTCTCTCTCCTCTCTCTCTCTCTCTCACACACACACACACACCCCACACACACACTAAGACTCCATCTCACACACACATGCTCTAGGCGGAGCATTTGTTCCTACCACCCTTCATCCAACCTTACCCGTATGATAAACAATCACCTTTATTTACTTGCATAACATGGACAGATTCCACTTTACTTTAGTACTAGTCAACAAACTTATCATATTTACCCTTATAAAAAAACGAGTTGGCGATGATGGTGTGCCTGCCATCTTGTAATACAGACCGTATGATCTATATCTGACGGATAGAAAGCAAACTATGATAATTTTACAAAAGATACCCGCACCTCTCTCCACATCATTATCTCCCGCAACCTCATTGCTCAGCAATTAAAAAAGGAATAAGTCTCTGGAACAATCTAGCATGCATGGTGGCCGCTGTCGCCTGCCGGCGCCGTCCATCCCCATGCCTCCGCCCATTCCGACCACCAGTCACCACCACGCTCTACTCCTCCTCGCCTTATCTCTCATCTTTCATTTTTTCAATGACATTCTCGAGATACCAGTTTTCCGATAAAATTCTCAAGATATCATTAGTTTTTACACATGGGATTACTCCTGCATGGGTCAATCACAACAGGTGTTTTGTAAAAGAATGCATATTGATGTTCCATGCAATGCACGAGAATCTTGCTTGTAATTATATAACGCAAATCACGAGAAGGAAGTGACATTTTTTTGACACAACCACGTTAAATGGCCACGTAAATCACGAGCAGGAAGGAGAAGGGAAGCGGGTTGTGGAGTAACGTTTTTTACAACAATTTCTTAGGAAACTGAGTGCAATAATGGAGTAGTTTTGCAAACTACAATTACTACTACACCTGAAACGGTTCAAAACTTATACTCCCTTGCCAGCGCGCGCTTCCCGCGTGAAACGGTCAGCGTCGCCCTGGAGCATCAGTGCCGCATTAATGCCCGGCCAGAGCGGAGGCGACCTCTCACTGGCGACGGCTTTGAAGTGGCGCGATGGCCGAGAGAGCGCTGCTTCCCGGTGCACGCGACTGCTCTGCGTCGAGACTGGCCATAGGCCCTGTTTGGATCCATGGGTTAGAGTTAGGTTGAGCTAGTTGGGCTAAAATAGCCCTAAAGTATCCAAGCATGAGGGTTTAAATTGGAGCAAGTTGCACCGAACCCAGCAAAAAAAACTATCCACCCAAGAGGTGCTAACTGGAGATAGTTCTCATTGGGAGCACTGAAAAATCACTTTTCTCTCTCCATTAAGTGCATTTATTGTCAATCTAACCCTGTCACCCAAACACCTCTTTGGCTATAGTTAGTTTAGGGTTAGTCATGAGTTAGTCTAACCTATAGCTAAGTTAGAGTATCAAACAGGAGCAGTATAGGACATGCAAGTTGCTCAAAGCATACATGCAAATTCGTACGTGAAAGGATTTTTTTCTTTTTGAAAACGGAACGTGAAAGGAATTTTTTTAGAATGCTCTTGGCATGTTGCTAACATGTGATAGTTAACCGACCTAAATAGACGGCAGAAACGCCAGCCCGCCGCACTTTGATAGAGACGAGGAGGAGAAGCGTCTGAGCTGCGGATTACTAGAGATAGGTGTCGCGGAAGCCAAGAAATATGGTGATAGCGTGGGTTAGCCATGTACTAGTATGATGTAACTACACTGGGCTGCCGTGTTTCGTACTCTTCTAGTCCACTGTGGAGATGATTGGTTAATTTTATATCGCTGAATATTATTAAATATTATGAGTGCAGACACTCCACCACGAGGTTCCTTGCTCCTTCTCGGTCGTCCGGAATCTATTGTTCTTCCACTCTATTTTTTTACGTGAGCTTTGTTCATCCTTTTGCCAACACGCGAGACATCTAGCATCAAGGTGCACGTGTTATGCAACGATCATTCCATCTATATGAAGAACACGTGGGACTGGAACTACGAGACGGACATGTACCCAGGAGTGGACGTACGAACCTGAGTAATGTAGCGCAGTAAGTGAAGTAGAAAGGCAGAAATGGTATGAACATGCGTGGCATACAGGGTGTGTTTGGTTGTGTTCTCGTCTCATCATAGTTGTTCCCTCTTCATGCATGCTCAACTCAACAACCCTCTTCATGCATGCTTTCTTCATGCATGCTTCTAGTGTATTTGTGCTAAACTAGTGTGGACTCATGCACCCTCCATACACTCTACCAAACACCCAAAAGTAGGTCGAGAAGGGAACTCTTGGGCGGCATTTGTCTCTTACTACGTGCTACCACTAAATGTTGTACGTGCAATGCACGGTGATGTTATGGAGTACTTGCCTAAGTACTCTACTACTACTATATTAGTTGGAGGCACATATTAACTTTTATATTTGTTTACGTGTATTCCCCGAGACCTTCCAACTAGACGTGTCTTTCTCTCCAGGTCGCACTTTGTATCGTTCATACCACTAAGTACTACTACTACGTGTGGTCTCCAACCCAGAAGTGGAAGAAGTGGAGACACTCTACCATGCTGTTTTTTTTACGTTGGGCTCTACCACGCTGTTCATGTCCCACTCCTTCGTTGGCGTGCAGGGACATCCAAAGACGCGTCGTGTTTGGCACCCTTCGTCGTAAGAGTTGAAACGCTAGCATTCATCAGAAATAAAAAATAATTATAAATCGGCAGTGATACTATTTTTTTGCGAACCAATCAGCAGTGATACTATACCACGCGGTTTCCTTGCTCCTCGATATCAGAAAGAATACTTCCGTTCGCCAACATGTGGGACATCGACCATCTGGTCCACTTGCCATGCACGCAGAACTCCAAGGAGAGTCACCCAGTCGTCGCGCGCCGATAACAATGACTAATGAGCCGTCAAATCACAGGCCCACTTCCCACTTTGAAGTTGCTCGGACGAAGGAACCATCATGACTTCGTTGAATTCCGCTTCTTGAAGAAAACTACTGTACCAGCAGTACTGCCAGCTACAATATTTACTCCAACCGAGGCCTCCTTTTGTTCATAGGATAGGAATATGAAAATCATACGAAGTGATATGACATGCATCTCAATTCCTATAGAGAAAGAGATGCCATTTGATGCATAGAATAGGAATATTTCCATTTAGTCTAGGCTAATGTACTGGCAATTTGCTCTAAAAACTACAGTAGTAACTAGTAGTACTGGTACATGCTCGTACTCAGACACAGACACACACACTAACTACTACTAGTACTACTACTTCTCACATGCTGGCCAGACGCCGTCGTTCTCCTTCCCGGCTTTGTCGGCGACACCCCACCGTGCTTGGATCTCCGCCGACCTCTCCGCAGCAGCGCGTGCATCCTTTTCTTTCTTGCGGCGGCAGGCCTCTCTTTTCTTGAGTGCTTTCTGACTTTTCCACTCCCTCTGTGCGGCTTTGGCCGCCTCTTGATCTACTGCCCATTCGGCCTTGGCATCTTCAAATTCCTCCCACATAGTTGTGAGGTCGCGAGCGGCGATGAACTCGGCACGGTGGGATGCCATCGCTTCCCTACCATTTTGTGTGCGTTCGTGGGCGGCGAGGAACTCGGCGCGGCGGGATGCCATCGCTGCCTTACCGGTTAGTGTGCGGCGCGGTGGCATGAACGACGCTTGGTGAGAGCTCTGGGGTGGAGTGACCGGACAACCGTATAGTGCATTGGTTTGTCAAGAGCTCAAGAACAAAAGACGAAGCAAATTAGGATTCCCCTTCAATCCTGGTCATTTATTACCGAGTAAAATGCATTGGCGGTCATCGAAATTGTCTTGATAGCTCACTTTGATCATTGTATACGAGATATGGTGATTATACGGTCACTGGCTCAGCGTATAGCTCCGTATTTGTATGGTTGACCAGTCAAACAGTCCGCATCGCCTCATCAGCTCGCGTTCTTTATCTATCTGCGGGCCTACCCGTGAATGGAGAAAGAAATGTAAAAACCAAAATTATGCGATATGGGGAATCGAACCACGGACTCGTCGCTGCAACGCACTTCGTCGACCAAATGAAAATGACATACTTCACGCCGACACTCACGCCACGCTGTCAAAGCATGCTAATGCATGCACGTCGCCCTCTAAATCAAAGTCCTGCTCATGGCGCAACGCAAACGGCGAGCCCATCACCTGCGCGCCACAACGTTGCCTGACATTACTGTTTAGACGTTTGATGGAGGCCTACGCGAATGCTGAGCATGTATTCACCTGGCTCAACACCAACGGTCATACTCGGACCGCCTTGCTCATGTATATCGTCCATCACAACGACAATCTATAAAACAGCCTAAGCTAGAGAGGGTACTATGGTAGTATGGTACGGAGTATGTACTATCGTGAGTGACCGATCTTAGTGACACTGCACACCGAAACCACTTCCATCGCTAGCGCGCTTCCGCTCAAACGGTCACCGTCTCTCCGAATGTCAATGCAAGATTCACGGACTTAACTGCAGGTGCAATTGGTGTGTCACTGACATGCGGGCCAGACGCCCGTTCTGCCCACATGTCAGTAACCCAAACGCATCTGCAGTTAAGTCACTGAAGCAACGTCCCCATTCACGCCCGACAAACCTACTCCGGCACCAGTTGTCCATCCGTCTGCCGCGGCTCATTGCCATTCGCCCGCTATATTATCTTGAGCCCCAGCTCCCAGCCATAGCCAAAGACCCACACTTATTCTCCTCCGGTACCTTCCTTCTGTCGGCACCACTTCAACCATGGCATCCTGGCGCCCCGAAGCTCTCTTGGACATACTGTCGCAGGAGCAGACGAGAGACATCGGTGGCTCCGCTCCGGGCGCGCTCCAAAGCTCTCTTCGACGTACTGTCGCAGGAGCAAACAAAGGAGATCGCCGGCTCCCCCCTGGCCGCCCTCCGCCGCCACGACCATGAAGCCGGCGCGCGTGCGCGGGCGCAGCCGGCAACGAGGAAGAGTAGTACACGGTAGGTCGCCACTGCTTTGGTCCTAGGAAGGCCACCGCTCCTCCACTCAGTCGACGCCAAGCTTGGTGGGATAAAAATCGGCGGCCGATTAGCCGCTTGATGGAGACGTGGAGGCAGAAATCTTCATAACCTTGTGGTCCGGAGGAGGAGGTTATCAAGGCGGATAAGGAGGAGGCAAAGGCAATGGCCTACTTTCTCGGGTTCATGGCCGGACATGGTGGTCGGGGCTCGGCGATCGTTTAGATTAGGTTTACAGTAGGTTTTAGTACGGTTTGTGCGAAATATGTAATGAATTTCATCCATTTTATAGGAAAAGTTCTCGAAATGTAATGAATTTCATCTGGTCAATTTGAAATTTGCTTTGCTTGCACGAATTTCGTCCGGTTAGTTCATATAGTTGTCAAAAGGTATGCGGGCAGCATCGGATGGCATCCATCAGTGTCCTCGGACAGATGCCGGTGTAAACTTGTGGGCTAGCACTGGAGATGCCCTAACTATCAAGCTATAATCGCTAAAAATCCTCCATTATTTGGCAGGGAACAGTTATCCCTCGATCAAAATCAGATCCGCGGTGTTTCGCACTCCTCCCGCGTAAGAGTGTAAACTCTTGCTTACATAAAAATGGAGCAAGTGGACGGCACTGTAGCCTGTCATATCACTCGAACTAGCCTGCCTAACAAGCGGGAAAGCACCGCCCTCGTCATTTTGTTCTGGATTTCTATCGATTGATCGCACGAAAATGTTACGCTTCACAAGTTCTAAAGGAAAAGGCGGAACACTTACGACTCGTAAGCGTCGCAACCCCGACAGTCCGGCTCGCACGCCGCTCACCTGAGGGGACACGCGTTGTCTTGCAATTTTACTATCATGTGGGATCGTAATTGAATAAACCGTCGATAGCCGAAATCTAATCGCTCGGCGGGCGCCGGCTGAGAAGAGAGAAACGGGGGAGGGAGAAGAGATTGCCCGCCCGCCGCGCACGGACTCCAAGAAATATACGGTGATAATGTGAGGTGGGCCATGCCGAGTCCGGACCGCCTTCGAGCCCGCCTCACCGCCTGCCCTCAAGACCTTGACTGCCTGCTGCATGCATAGCAGGTACTCCCTCCATTCCTAAATAATTGTCTTTCTAGAGATTTCAACAAATGACTTCATACGGAGCAAAATGAGTGAATCTACAATTTAAAACATGTCTATATACATCTGTATGTTGTAGTCTATTTGAGATGGCTAGAAAGACAAATATTTGGGAACAGTGGGGGTAGCCCTAGCTTATGTGGAGGAGAGTGAGGCATTGATAAAGTCAAGGAGTAACAGTGGAGACAATAGCTTCATAAAAAATAAACAATGAATACTCATTGCTCGTCCTCTATATCGGAAAGAATACTTTGATTCGCCGACATGTGGGACGTCGACCATCCTGGTCCACCTGCCATGCACAAAATTATCCTGGTCTACCCCGGCCGTATCGCAGGCCCAACCTTTCCCACTATATGTTGTTCGGACGAAGGAACCATCATGACTTCGTTGAATTCCGCTTCTTCAAGAAAACTTACTGTACCCGCAATACTGCTAACACACGCGAAGACTGGACGGCACTGTAGCACGTCATATCACTGAAACCCACTAGGCCAAACTAGCCCGCCTAGGTCATCTATTTTGGAATGGAGGGAGTACGTCTCTGCACTGCTATGATTTTGTGTTGCACGTTCTCTGTACTTTTGCTACGATTTTCCTACCCTATGAACCAAATGAGGCATGAATGTATGTCGACTATTGTCTGATCGATCGCTAAGCCTACAATTTTAGGAGCTAGGGCTATTGGTCAATCGACGAGGGATAAGTATAAGCATACCACGAGCTCATTAGCCCCAACGTTTCTCTTCGGTGAGTGTTTTGCAAGTACTATAGCTCGCACAATAGCTAGCCTACTAACACCAAGAATCATCAAACAAGCCCTGCTGATATGATAAACAGTTCAAAATTACATCTAAGCATGCTATATATTACATCAAAAGCTGGTGAGGATACATCTGTTTCCACAACTCGGAGAGGGTTCGCATGATTCATCGCATGATTCACTATCAAACAAAAGTAGCAAGATCCATCCACACAAGACAGTGCACTAGCCCTAAGATGGTTTGGTAACACGCATCGTTCTGGTAATTAAACACAGGGCAATGCAAACTACCCTGAAGGATTAGCTCGACCAACTATTTCTTGTCATCGATCTCTCGGGCAATGACCACAGCACGGACGGTGGCATGGGATTCGATTTCTGGGGCGATGTCCCCAGGACTGACCGCGACATCGGAAACGATCTCTGGGGCGATGTCCACAGGATGGACAGCGGCATCGGAATCAATCTCTGGGGCAATGCCAACAGGACGGGCCACGACATCGAAATCATCAAGGACAACCACCGGCTCCTGCACAACCCTAACATATTAGCAAGCACATTGGAAATAATCAAAAAGCAAGCACATTGCAAATAATCAAAAACCACAACTATGGTAATAAGCCATTATTTTTTACCTTGTGCAGCTCACCAGGGGATCTCATCCCTCCGGGGGCCGTCTCCTTGTCCTCGATGGGGGCCATCACCTTGCCAGGGGAATACTGCTTCTCAACGTTGACTATCTCCTCAAACTCGGTCTTGAGCCTCACATAGGTGGCAATCAGAGTTCCTGGGGTAGGCACGGTGGGCCCCTTGCTGTTCTTCCAACTTTCTTTGAGGAGTTCATCCACCAACGTCCTCAACTCTCTGGCCAGTGCTTGTTTGTTGGAGTTCTTCATCTCCATGGGTTGGCCCGCCAACATGGTCAACTCATTGGTCGGTGCTCGCTTCCTAGAGATCTCTGTATCCAGTGGGTTGTCCGTCGGCAACTCTTTGCCTAGTGCTCCAGGATCCATCAATGAACTGACAAACAAAAAGCAATCAAAAGGAAACCACAATCGCAACGAAAACGGGAAAAGAATAGGATGCATAACTGATTCGCCCACCTTTCCTTCGTCGGTAGAGAAGAAAAATGGCAGAAGTGGGTAGCCTGGAGTGAGGTTTGCTTCAAGAAAGGGAAGAAAGGGCTTGAACGAGCGTTCCAATGAAATGATGGTTGCTTCGTCCAGTCCAACTTGGAGGCCACCTTACCACTGCTGAAGGTGTGGGTTTTGTGATATGACGGGTCATGACGGCCACACCGGGGTGACAGGTGAGTCTCGACTGTAGCACCTCGCTGTGATTTGGTGGATGGCACGCGGGCCCGGATGCTTTGAAATGTCCTGCATGTAGATAGAGCGGCTAGTCATATAGGAGTGCTCAATATTGTGCACCGCGACCAAGGCGGAGAGGAAAACGAGAGAACTACGTAATTAATGCATGAGTTTAATTAGGGTAGTTTTGTAAAGTACGAGATACAGTACATTCCTCCAATCGCAAAATGCCTTGGTTCATGAGATTTGAGATTTGAGCCCTATAAACCGGAAGGGAGGGGGTACTACACACGGTGTAGTCTAGTCACTTGTTGAAATCTCTAGAAAGGCAAATACTCCTTTCCGGTTTACAGGTCTATACTACTCCCTCTCTAGAAAGTCATCTTACAAAAACCAAATAGTCCCAAAACACTTAGGCGCGGTGCATTAATTTCTACCTTGTTTCTTGACATACGTATCAACCAATAAGAGATGAGAGGTGTGCATGCTTTTAATGACTTGCAATGGCTAGTTCATTGCATGGAATGCTATTAATTAGCAAATAAACATTGGTGACCCCAGGAGGAAACGGTGCTAATCGCGTGGACCTATGCAGAATGAGTATCAACCAATGGATAATGGAGTTTAATTGTTAAAAATACTCCCTCCCCCAAATAATTGTCTTTCTAGCCATCTCAAATGGACTACAACATACGGATGTATGTAGACATGTTTTAAAGTGTAGATTCATTCATTTTGCTCCGTATGTAGTCACTTGTTGAAATCTCTAGAAAGACAATTATTTAGGAACGGAGGGAGTAGCAATTTTGTCTCATGCAAGAGCCTGGCTAGTACTCCAAGGAACCGCACCACGCGAGCGTCAGAATCGCCACGCTCGGTTTGCGCTTGGCTCTTGGCCTCTTCGAGAAGACGAACAATGATGTTACTCCTACTTCTACAGAGATTGAATCCATTGCTGCATGTCCGTCCACCTCGTGCGGGAGAGATAGCGTAGTTAAAGTTTACTTATCGCTCCTCGCTTATGCGTCTATGACAGGTGGGCGACCCACCTGTCATGCAGCCAAAGGCATGTGCAGTTAAGGCACCGGAGCTCGTCCGCGAGGGAGAGGGCGTCATAGTAATCAAATTTCTCGGTCGTGTACGAGTTGACGCGACACATCAAACCACTGCACTCGATAAAAGTCTTTTTACACATTTCAAATGGGCTACTTCGTACTATGTAGGAGTAGACATATTCTGCTTCGTATGTAGTCACTTGTTGCAATCTCTAAAAAGACTTATATTTGGAAACGGAGGGAGTACAACGCATGCATGCATGCCGTGACTTTCCTTTTGGTACTTGCATGTGTTGATTTGATGCACCTTGCCAAATTTTGACTATAAATTTAACTAACCAAATTTTCATGCATGTCACAAAAAATTACGGGGCTGTTTGGATTGTGACTATGTTTGTCTTATGTTGCCACATTATTTTTCCCACACTTGCCACACTTGCCTAAGCAGAGTTGCTCAAATTGTTAGACACACTTTGGCTTGCCTAAGGGAATCTTGCCACAACTTTTGTGTCTATGACATGTGGGGTTCACTTCTAATAAAAATTCTTGTCTTAGGTGTGGCTAATAAGAAAGACTTATATTTAGGAACGGAGGGAGTAGAAAATATAAATAATAAGGCATGTTGGGGAAACCCACCTTTCCACTAACTTTAGCCATGGGCTTGTTCACAATTTTTACGAGGGGGTGGTTGTTCATTTAATGGAGGGACTTGTAGTACCAGACTTGAACGATAGAAAGTGCGACCTGGCACACCATAACACCACTTGGAACAAGCGGGTAGCTATCTCAAAAAACAATCAACAACTAAAAAAACGGCGACCTGGCATGTAGGAGTAGTACACAATTTTAAACGATTGTTTTGATGGAGTGAAAAAGGAAAACTACCCCATTACTTATATATAGGCCAGAGCCTCCGCGCTTGCTTGCTAGGGCTGCTCTATTCACACACTCTCATCCTCTCCAGATCTAAACAAGATAGGGGTAGTAACACTGTCTTTCTCCCTTCAAAAAACACTGGCTTTCTATCCTCACCGCTGGTTACAGATCCGGACGTGTCCCCCTCCGCCGGTGAAGGGGAGGAGGGGCAGCGTTTAGGCCGTCATCGACAGCGAGGGAGGAGACCCACTGCCGGCCGCATCATTATCTCTGGCCGAGCGCCGGCGTGGGAGCTCCTCCGATCCCTTCATCGTTGCCTGTGGGCGGATCCGGCCTCCCGCCGCCCACCTATCCACACCCCGATGACCTTCAGGTATATCTTCGTTCGAAACCGCCTTAGCTCTACTTCCCCAGCTCGCTACGTCGCTGCATGTGCATCATTTTCTACCTCTCAGCCCCTCTCGATCGGATGGTCCAACGTCACCTATTTTTTTCTTCTATTGTTAGAGGTAAAGCTACTTCATGGAGTCGAATCTTGTACTCCCTCCGTCCGAAAATACTGTCATTGAAATAAAGTGGGGGTGGGGGAATTTAGTATGTACATCGGACTTGGTACAAACAGGAATGAAAGGGGATGAAAGTAGTACATACTGGTCATCCAACCGGTCTCTTGGTCGAAAAGGGAAATATAGGGGTAACACTGTACACAGTGGTATGACCAGGACTAGATTTGCTATCCACACATAGGAGTAGGTGGCTAGAGTGAACAAAAATGGGACCAACCCAGATATGTTTCTCAGATGTTTGTTTCTCGGGGCAACAAACTATGAATCACCAATTTATGCCCCTGTTGACGTACATGGTGTTGTCGCTGGTGCCTAACGTCCCATGCCCTTATACCAAATATTTAGGCTCCGGTCGGAATAAAGGGGCAGAAAAGAGAACCGGAATAGGAAAGGAATGTAGGTATAAAACTATGGAACAACAAACCGGAGGAAACTCTCAAGAGAATGTGTTCGGATTGACTACGAAATGTACAGATTTGTTTTTTTAGAGTAGCATGCTTTGCAGTATGAGATGCTATTTGTTTATTCAGCTGCACAGTGACTACTCTTGTCCTCACCTCACGTACCACACATAGGTTGATTTTTTTCATTCGGGCAAACACAACACAGCAACCTGTCTAACGCATGGCAGCGAGCGCCTGCCAATAGCAACCTATCTAACGCATGGCAGCGAGCGCCTCGAGCAACCTGTCTAATGCGGCGGAATCAGTACTACCAGACCAGCTTTCCTATGAAACATGAATCACCTTTCCCGTGTTCCGAACGGTTGGAAGGGAAAGAATACCGTAGGAATTGTGTTCCTACGAAAATCCTGCACCAAACCTGTGAACCGAATGCAGCCTTAGCTGTTCTTAATATAATGTCCCTGGTAAAAATGAAGCCATGCCACTGTTTTTGCCTGTAATTGTTTGAGATTATGACAAGTTTAGGCAAATGTTTTTGCCTTTAATTGTTCGAGACTCTGACTGTTTCCTCTGTGCCTTTTTGTGCAAACAGGGATATCCAATTCACCTGGTTGCTGTTGTGACCTTTTGGTGCACTGCACAAAACTCTTCCTAAAAGAAGTGACTTTTGTGATGTTTAACTGGAATGTCAGAATGGAACTGTTGGTTCATTTTGGTGGAACTACACAAAGGTAGATCTCTATTCCAATCCCCATCATCCATATTGGCGCCATAACCTTCCTTTAGGTAAGAATGATATTTAATGCATGTGTTCATCTCTATTTTCCGACTGCCATGAGAAAATAATGTTGTTTTTTACTAGTACACTTGTACTCCCTAACTGACAAAACCAATTCTGAATTAGAAGGCCAATCATGTACTTGGTTTCACAAACTGGTGAGGAGAAGGAGAAACAGAGCATGAAGAGGAAGAAGAAGAAGAATAAAAAATGCCAAGGCAATCTTGCTGAAGCCAGAGGCCTCAGTCGAGGCTATTCAAGGGCTCTGACAACGACTACCTTACATGTGAGACGATCCTCCAGGGAGCCCTTCCACTTCTGCTGTCTCACTTAATTAATTAGGAGTACTTAAGTACCACTAATTTATTACTGCCTAATTTTCCTATTGGAGTTAAGCAAATCTTTAGTAGGACCCTATGCTGAATTATTTACGTGTGAATGTTTGTCTATGGAGGTGAATCATGTGGTGGAGCAGGGAGGGAATATTATTAGTGTCATGACCTAATAGTGCTATTGTTTTGCATGTCAATTTATTGCCATTGGTTCAATGAGGCAATGTTTTACGTATTGTCCATCATGAATTTGACGCTACTATTTGAGTAATATGCTAATGTCTTCCTGTCCTTTCTCACTAAGCTAATGAAGGTTTCACCTTGTTCCTACTTGTGCAAACAGGGATCATGTTGTGCCAATCATACATTTTAGTGGAACTACACAAGACAATACAATGAATCGTATCCCAGCCGGTGCTTTAACTCGCTGGAAGTTCTTGATAATCTTTCGATATAATCTCAGACTGGTAAACAAGAGTGATTTCAACAATACATTTGAAGTGCACAAAATATATACTATTGTGTGATTCCAAAGTGAGTGCTTTATCATCTCTTATGGGACTACATGAATAAGCTTTTTTCTCAGTTGGCATGGGCCTAAGGCCTTCATCCATATTAGTTTGTTGTCATCTCTATTTCTATCGTATACTCTGTCATGAGAAACTCCTTTATCTTTGCACTTTTAATTTTTGCAACCTATGATAAATGGCAATGCTTTGAGTGTTGAGTTGAGCTAATTGGCACTGATTAAATAAACTAATACCTCTCTTTAAGCAAGACTACTATGTTTCTAACTTTACCGATTAAAATAATGAGGGTGCTTCTATTTGTTAGTGTATGTTTCATCAACTAGTCCCATTATTACAGTAATCTCACTCAATATATGTGCCAACAGGGATGCTCGATTTTGGTGGAACTGCACAAAAACTTTGGGTGCTTCATTGCCTCGACAGCTTCCGTCCTTTCTCGTCACCGCTAATCTCCGCTTGGTTTCTTCCTTTCTTTGTCGACCGCTTGGCTTATCTCGGCTTCCAGTTAAAGGAAATAGTAATTGATATGCTACCTCACACAGGTTGGTACTGGTCTTTATCCTGATTATTCTGCCTGACATATGTATTGGTAATTTGGTATTGTGCTACTATTTGCCGATTTCATAAAGGAGTAATTTGGAGCCTAAACTCGCAGGCAAATCATTACATCGGGTGATTTCAGTAGAACTACACAAAATGATCAGATGGACAGGTACTTATGATGCTGCTATGTACTCCAAAGTTCACTCGCATAAGCATCGATGATGACAAGAAGTGCCTATATTCATTCGAGTATCAACCGGCGCCAACCAATTGTCAAACTCAAGTATTAGGAGAGTGAACATAAAAATATTGCTTGGTGCATAGCCCGAAAAAAACGCAGTCCGGTCTTTGGTCCCAACTTGTGCCGGTTGGTTATCGGCACATATGGTAGCGAACTATATGGCATGGAGTCTAAATATTCCGCAAGTTGGTTGACGCAGATATTCATCGGCACTTAATCAGTCTCGCATGCCAAGCATGCTCAATTTCAGCTTGAACTGCACAAAATTTTGGGTGGTTCATTTTTCAACCGCCTCCTTTCTCGCTCGCAATGTAGAATTTTGGCGAGATACAGGACCAAGATGAGCCAAGAACTAGTTGGATGAAAGTGTGGCCAATTTGCTCAAACCTCCCTCAAGCACGAGGCCAGTATTTGAGGATAAACCTACAAGCAAAGTTCAGACTGTCGGTGCTGCCTCTTATGTACTCGAAAGTTTACTCGCATAAGAACTAATTTTAGCAAGAAGTACCTCCGATTGAACACCATTTACCGTCTGTACCCTAGGTAATTAAAGTTCGTCCATGGATCATATTGGCTGTGATCTCAATCATTTCGATTCATAAACATACTTGAACATGTGTATATCTGAATCTTTTTGTGAATTATGTATGAATATTGTCGTGTGATCTATCAATCATTTGGATGCATAGATATGCTGAGCTTGTGTATATATGAATCTTTTGAGTTGTTGATAGTGAATGTTGGCTATGAATATGAACGTGTCTTGTGAACCTGAGTTTGATATGAATGTTTACCTTTTCTGTTGTATTTGTGTGTGAACTTGTTAGTATGCCTACCGTCGGGTATAAAACGCAGGTCTCTTATAAAAGTAATGTTGTGTCCAATTTATGTTTTCCCTTCTAACCACATTATATATATTTATATTATTACTATTATCGTATATTTTATAGAGACTTATATATACATTATAAAAACATCCCACGTGTCATTAACTTATAAAAGTAAATGTTTAACGGAAAATCCTGGTTGTTTTTGACTCACGTGCAAGGAAAATCCTGGTGATTGCATACAAAAGCTTGTAAGATTTTAAGGACCAATTTAATAATAACGCTCATTTTTATTTTGAGCAATAACTCGCTAATTACTTAATTAATTATATATATATATATATATATATATATATATATATATATAATGTGCCTCTCCGGTTTATTCTTTGATATTAATTGCTCCTTCTAACATAACATTATATATATAACGAGCCCACCTAATACGTGTATTTCAAGGAAGTGCAAATGGGCTGGGATTTCTTAGAAAATATAAATGGGCCTGATTGACGCGAAATTATTTGTTCACCCAGCCCAGCAAATGGACTGTACATTCTAGAAAACATGGGTTAAATATATGCCACATTTTGCAGTCGGCATGTGGGCCAATAGGTCAAGCCTCACGCAGGCATTTTCAACTTGGTCAACAAATGATTGTGTCATCCACAGCCATTGGATTTATATCCAACGACCGCATGCACCTTCAATCTCTCATCTTCTTCCTCCAGCGTCGCCGGGACCGCTGGTCCGCCTCCGTGGCTAGCGGCTCGCTTAGCATGCATCGCTGCAAGCGCCACCCCACCGCCGCCAAGCTATCCCTCCACCCCTCTTCACCTCCTGTTATTCTCCATGACTACAGCCCCACGCCGCAACAGAACCAGTTATAACCCTTCTCCTCCTCTCAATCTGCGACTCCACTGCCGCGTTTTCCCATCTCCGAGTCGTTCCCGTCCAGGGCCTCGCCGTCGTCTAGCGCCTCGCTGTGTTCGGTGCGGCGTGGTCAACAAATGAGAGTCATCGGAAGAGGACTGTACGTGGAGAGCCTGACTGCTGGGACCCACGAGGTCCATGGTCGCACGCAAGGAAAGTTCCTCCTTATTAAGCAAAAAAAATGTTTCCTCCACCTGACAGCTGGGGCCCACCGGCTATATCTTCGCACGGAAGGAAGTGCCTCCTTGTTTTGCAAAAGAAAAATATTCATCCCGTTGACAGCTGGGACCCGTCAGATTTGGTGACTGACTTGTGGGCCAGCTAAGCGGACGTGTACGCACGGCTTTGTCAACTTAATCAACAAATGATTCTAGCAGCTGGACCTTTGGATGTTAATCCAACAGCCGTGCTCCTTCTTCAACCTCTGTTCTTGCTCCTGTCTCCCGTGCACCGCGGCTGTGCTGCCGTGCATCCGAACCAGTGAAGTTTCCCTCTCCTCTCCATCTGCGACTCCACTGCCCGTCTTCCCCATCTCTGGGTCGTTCCAGTCTGGGTGCGCTCGGCACGGTGTGGTCAACATGGTCAACAACCGAGAGTCATCGGAAGATGACTGTACGTGAGAGGCTAACAGTGGGACGCACCACGCCCATGGACGCATGCATGCAATGGAACGCGGCGAGGTCAATGTGGTCAAGGAACGACTTCCATCGGAAGTATACTATACGTGGAGAGTCTCAGCTGGGTCCACGGCCGTAGCAAGTAAGTGCCTCCTTATTAGGCGGAAAATAATGATTCCTCAAACTGACAGCAGGGACCCACTGGACGGGCCACCGTATGTTGCGAAAAAATGTTTGGCCCCTGACTGCTGGGACCCACCTGACGGGCCACCGTATTTCGCGAAAAAATGTCCCCCTCATTGCCACTCGGACCCACCGGAAGTGCCTCCTTATTATCTGCGACCCACCTTGGTGGGAGGCTGACTTGTGGGCCTACTAAGTTGACGGGGACGAAGGGCTTTGTCAACTTAGTCAATATGAACGATTCTAGCTCCAGTGACCAAACGATGTCCATCCAACGGCCTTAGTGCTTCTTCAACCTCTGGTCTTCTTGCTCCAGCCGCCTAAACCAGCGCCGGTTGTGCCTCATGCTCCTGCCTCCCGTGGTCGGCTGTGCTGCCGCGCAGGCCTCACCGCCCCATCGTACTCCCATCGCTGGCCTAGCCATCCCTCTACTCACCCACACCTGCTATTATTCTCCTAAGCAAAGGCGCATTTAACGAGTAAACCTCGCTCAGTCAGATTCCCCTCCGCGTGGGAAACAAGCTGCTGAGTCTTCCCCGCCTCCGTGTCGTTCCCTTCCTAGGCCTCGCCGTCGTCCATCGCCCTGGTGCTCTCGGCGCGGCCTGGTCAACGTGGTCAATGACCGACATGCATCTGAATTGGACTGTATGTGGAGAGGCCGACAGCTGGGTCCACGACCGCATGCAAGGAAATGCCTCCTTATTACGCGCAAAATAATGATTCCTCCACCTGACATCAGGGACCCAACGAAAGGGCCTCTGTATTTCGCGAAAAAAAATGTTACCGCCGCTGACAGCTCGGACCCACCAGCTATATCTTCGCACACAAAGAAGTGCCTCCTTATTACGCACAAAAAATGAATACTCCGCTTGTTAGCTGGGACCCAGTATAGTGGCAGGCTGACTTCTGGGCCTACTAAGTTGACGGGGACGGAGGGCTTTGTCAACTTAGTCAATATGCACGATTCTAGCTCCAATGACCGTACGATGTCCATCCAATGGCCGTAGTGCTTCTTCAACCTCTGGTCTTCTTGCTCCAGCCGCCCAAATCAGCGCCGGTCATGCCTCGTGCTCCTGCCTCCCGTGGCCGGCTGCGATGCGGCGGAGGCCTCAAGGCCCCCTACTACTCCCACCGTTGACCAGGGCATCCCTCTACTCACCCACACCCCCCGTTATTCTGCGGCGACGACAGCCTCACACCGCAGCCGAACCGATGAACCCTCGTACTCCTCTCCGCGCGGGCTTCCACTGCCGCGTCTTCCTCGGCTCCGCGTCGTTCCCTTACTAGGCCTCGCCGTCGCAATGTGGTGCTCTCGGCGCGGCGTGGTCAATGTGGTCAACGACCGACTTCCATCGGAAGAGTATTGTACGTGGAGAGGCTGACAGCTGGGTCCACGGCAGCCGCAAGGAAGTGCCTCCTTATCATGCGGAAAATAATTATTCCTCCACCTGACAGCTGGGACCCACTGGACGGGCCACCAGTATTTCGCGAAAAAACGTTTCTCGATCGCTGGGACCCATGTGTCGGGCCACCGATTCGTGAAAAACATTCCCCATTGTCGTTCCGACCCACCGGAAGTGCCTCCTTATTACGCACAAAAAAATGAATACCCCCCTGCTAGCTAGGACCAACCTTGGTGGGAGGCTGACTTGTGGGCCTACTAAGTTGACTGGGACGGAGGCCTTTGTCAACTTTAGTCAATATATGTAACGCCCTCGATGCAGCTATATCTCCCACGTGTCGAAGCACGACTTAGAGGCATAACCGCATTGAAAGCAATGTCGCAAGTGAGGTAATCTTCACACAACCCATGTAATACATAAGGGAAAGAGATACATAGTTGGCTTACAGTCGCCACTTCACACAATACATAAATAAACATCCATCATTCAGATTACACTCAAGGTCCGACTACGGAACCAAAGTAAAAGAAGATACCCCAAATGCTACACAGATCCCCGATCGTCCCAACTGGCTCCACTCATCGATCATCGTGAAAAGACACATAGTAACGACCACGTTCCTTGTCGAACTCCCACTTGAGCTCGGTTGCGTCACCTGCACTGGCATCGTCGGCACCTGCAACTGTTTTGGTAGAATCTATGAGTCAAGGGGACTCAGCAATCTCACACCCGCGAGAAGAGAAGCATGGCACGGCCGTGAGCTGGAGCTGCAGCAAGCGACTAGCATATATGGTGGCTACATTCGCAAAAGAGAGCGAGAAGAGAAGCAAGGCACGGCCGTGAAGCTAATAGCGATCAAGAAGTGATCCTGAACTACTTACGTCAAGCATAACTCCAACACCGTGTTCACTTCCCGGACTCCGCCGAGAAGAGACCATCACGGTTACACATGCGGTTGATGTGTATTTTATTTGAGGTCAACTTCGGGTTTTCTACAACCGGACATTAACAAATTCCCATCTGCCTCATAACCGCGGGCACGGCTTTCAAAGATAATACCCTGCAGGGTGTCCCAACTTAGCCCATTATAAGCTCTCACGGTCAACGAAGGATATTCCTTCTACCGGAAGACCCGATCAATCTCGAATCCGGACTACAAGACATTTCGACAAAGAATAAAACAAGACCAGCAAAGCCGCCCGACAGCCGACAAATCCCGATAGGAGCTGCACATATCTCGTTCTCGTGGCACATCCGGATAGGTCAGCCTACAAGTAAAACCAAGCCTCGAGTTGCCCCATGGTGGCCCCATGCAGTCGCTTCGGTTCGGGCCAGCACTCAAGGAGCTGGTCCAGGGGGGGTTAAAATAAAGATGACCCTCGGGCTCGCGAAAACCCGGGGGAAAAGGCTTAGGTGGCAA
This sequence comes from Aegilops longissima, assembly GCA_021605205.1. Classification (NCBI taxonomy): domain Eukaryota; kingdom Viridiplantae; phylum Streptophyta; class Magnoliopsida; order Poales; family Poaceae; genus Aegilops; species Aegilops longissima. The sequence continues at coordinate 214,669,923 of CM038679.1, read as the reverse complement.
ATGGTAAAACCAAAGTTGGGCCTTGCTGGAGGAGTCTTATTCAAAGCGAACTGTCTAGGGGGTCCCATAAATCACCCAACCGTAAGGAACGCTAAATCAAGGAACATAACACCGTATGACGGAAACTAGGTGGCAAGAGTGGAACAAAACACTGCATAAGGCCGAGCCTTCCACCCTTTACCAAGTATATAGATGCATTAATTATAGCAGATATATATTGTGATATCCCCAACAAGTAAACATTTTCCAACAAGGAACAACATCTCCATGTTCCAACAAGGAACAAACTTCATCTTCACCTACAACTAGGAACGCTATAAGAGGGGCTGAGCAAAGCGGTAACATAGCCAATCAACGGTTTGCTAGGAAAGGATGGTTAGGGGCTGACATGGCAATATGGGTGGCATGATAAGCAAGTGATAGGCATCGTAGCATAGGCATAGCAAAAGAGCGAGCATCTAGCATAGCAAAGATAGAAGTGATTTCGAGGGTATGGTCATCTTGCCTGCAATGTTCTCGAGTTGTCAAAAGCTTGATCCTCGTAAGCGTTCTCAACAGGTTCCTCGCTCACGCACTCGCCTCCGGCTCTACCCAAAGCAAGAACACAAACAAAGGAACCACAATAAATCACGGTGCAATGCACAAGCAACAAGATGCAAAACATGACATGATATGCGAGATGTGATATGCAATGCGAAGCGTGCTCTGGAAGGAAAATGATGAACCAGGCATCAACTTGGCAAACCAAGTATGCCGCTGGAAAGATGAGATGATTTCGGTTGAAATCGATATAAAGATCACCGGAATCGGATGCACGGTTTGCAAATGACAAGCAAAACAAGAATGGCGCAAATCTGCCATTAACAGCATGATACCACATAGCAAGCAACAAGAAAATAATCTACTGCACCCAAACGTACCAGAAAATAATATGGCAGTGATCTACTCAAGATGCTTGACAAAAGATGAACACTGAGCTACGGCTAATTCACAACATAACAGGTCCAAACAAGCATGGCAAAAGTGCAAAATATATCAGCTGCACAGACTTAGTGAAATTACTGAACATGGCAAAATCAGCATGAGGAAGCAATGTTCAGAGCAATGAAACAACATGCTACAGGAACTTATAATAGCAAAACAAGGCATGGCATGAATCTACTCAAAGTATAGAACAAAAGTCCCTTACTGACCATGAGCCAAAAAGGATCAGAAAATATAGTAACACCCATGTCAATATAGCAAGTTTCGTTAACAGATTCAGCAACAGGGCATGACAAAAACAGATAACAAGTAGGCATGTTTAAGAGCTCAAAGCACTCACTACAGAGCATTACAAGATAAACTAAGCATACATACATCAAGAAGACATGGCATAGTAGTCATACATGGCAAGAACAACATCATAGCATATACGGATTAACCACAACAACCTTGGCAAAATTGAATAACATGTAAACAATCTGCCAGGAAACATTTTATAGCAAAAGTAGAGCTCGATTGACTCAAGCTATGGCACTCCATAATTGCAAAAAAAGGCATGGATGGATAGAGCATAACCATATGTTCAAAACATCCTTACTGAAGTATCTCAAAATATGCATGGATATCTCGGTAGCATCAAGTTAACATGGCATAAAAATATCAGCAAAACAGGGGCTGAAATCAGCAACATCATGACACCTAGTTTGCATGCTTGTGCTAGTCACCACATAGATCACAAAAATACATGGCATACACCCCTGGAAAGATGGCATGGCATATTACAAAACACATGTAGGACTCAAGAGCATAGGGTGCACACATCAATCATGGCAAAATGACAAAGTGCATGTTCTGTTAAGAAGCGAAACTAACATCACATAGCCCTCTTCTAACAGCATTTCGGGCATCAAGATGAGCTCAAATGAAAATGATGCAATGAGATGAAATGATCTACTCTTCGAGACGAACATTTTGACATATTACCCGCACGAAACGGAGGTATAGGTGCAAAGTTATGGCACGACGAAAATGCAACAAATATCACCGAAAGAAAAGACTTAGAGGATTTTGGGGGAAGAAAGTCAACCTCCGGATCTTGGATCCCGATCTGGCCGGAGCTCGAGGCGGGATGACGGAGGCGGCTCACGGAGCGGAAGAGGCCGGAGGAGGGCGCCGGAGGAGGAGGGAGGCCGAGGCGGCGGGTCGGGCGGCGGGCTGGCGGACGGCGCCGGCCGGCATGAGGCGGGCGTGGCGGCGGCAGGATGGCGCGGCGGGCGGCGGCCGGCGGCGGCGGGCAGCGGCGGGCCCGAGGCGGGCTGGGGACGGGCCGGAGGGCGGATGCGGGCTCGGCGGGCGGGCGGCGCTGTGGCGGGTGCCACGTGGCGCGCCTGGTTCGCGGGCGGCGGCGGCGCGGGCGGGGCGGACACGTCCGTCGGCGCGGGATTTTTGTCCGGTGGCGCAAGGTAGGGGAAGGCTAGGGTTTGTACCGTGATTTGGAATGGGGGTGTATATATAGGCATAGAGGGAGCTAGGAGAGTCCAAATGAGGTGCGGTTACCACACGATCGTGATCGAACGACGGAGAGCATGGAAGTGACTTAGATGGGTTATTGGACTATTTTGAAAGGTGTTGGGCTGCAACTTAAAAGAGGCCTTTGCGAGAGTGCGGTCAACCGTTGGAGTACCAAACGAGCTCCAAATGACCCGAAACTTGACAGGTGGTCTACCGGTGGTATACCAAGGCCACTTGACAAACCTCGTCCATTCCGAGAAAGTTTAGTACCCGCCACGAAAAACGTAAAAGGGGCGCCGGGGACATAGGAGTGCCGGATTGCAAAACGGACAATGGGGAAAATGCTCGAATCATGAGACTAACACGTATGCAAATGCGATGCACATGATGACATGATATGAAATGCATGACATGGACAAAATGCAAAAGAGGAAAACCCAACCACGGAGGGAATATCATATCACAATGCCGAAAATGGCAAGAGTTGGAGTTACAAATATGGAAAGTTACATCCGGGTGTTACAACACTCCACCACTACAAGAGGATCTCGCCCCGAGATCTAGGACTGAAAGAACTCCGGATATTCGAACGGAGGTGATCCTCGCGCCCTGTGTGGCTTCTCGGTCGGAATGGTGTGACCACTTCACTTTCAGGAATTTGATTGACTTGTTGCGAGTCTTGCGCTCGGTTTCTTCAAGAATAGCAACGGGGTGCTCATGATAAGATAGATCTTCTTGAAGGTCAATTTCTTCAAAGTTGATAGTGCACTCAGGAGTCTTGAAGCACTTGCGAAGCTGCGACACGTGAAACACATCGTGCACATTCGCGAAGTTGGACGGAAGCTCAAGTTGATAGGCGAGATCGCCTCTTTTGCCAGTGTTCTTGAAAGGACCCACGTATCTAGGGGCAAGCTTCCCTTTGATACAGAAGCGACGAGTGCCTTTCATTGAGAGACGCGAGGTAGACATGGTCTCCGATTTCAAAAGCCACATCACGGTGCTTGTCATCATAATAGTTCTTCCGCGCGATTATGCGGCTTTGAGATTCTCACGAATGACTTTGCACATTTCTTCGCTTCGTGATCAAGTCATTGCCAAGAAGTTGGCGCTCACCTGTCTCGGACCAATTGAGAGGAGTGCGGCACTTTCGCCATAGAGAATTTCGAATGGGACCTTGCCCGAACTCGCTTGGAAGCTGTTGTTGTAGGAGAACTCGCATATGGAAGACAATCTTCCCACTTCATACCGAAGGAAATGACACAAGCCCCGAGCATATCTTCAAGGACTTGATTGACTCGCCGACTTGGCCACTTGTTTGAGGATGGAAAGCTGTGCTGAAACGAATGTTGGTGCCCATGGACTTCAAAAGAATCCCAAAACTTGGAGGTAAAGATGCTACCACGGTCCAAGAGATCACTTGTGGAATGCCGCAAGGAGACAATCCTCGAGGTGTATAGCTCGCCAACCGAGCTGCTGTGATAGATTCTTTGATAGGAAGAAAATGAGCCACTTTAGTAAGCTTGTCAATGACAACGAAGATAGCATCATTTCCACGCTTGACTTAGGAAATCCAGTCACGAAGTCCATCTCAATATGATCAAACTTCCATTCGGAATAGCAAGAGGTTGGAGGAGACCAGCTGGTCGTTGGTGTTCTACTTTCACTCTTCTGCAGACATCACACTCATTCACGAATTGAGCAATTTCTCGTTTCATTCGAGTCCACCAATATGACTGCTTGAGGTCATGGTACATCTTCGTATTTCGGGATGAATGGATAGAAGCGAATTGTGTGCCTCGCTCATAATGACTTTACGAGATCACCCTTTGGAACCACAATCCCTTCCTCAAGAAAAGAGTATCTTTGTCATCAATGTGGAAACACTTGTACTTGAAATGCCCTTGTCGATACCACGCTTCACCTTTTTCACCATGGCATCCAGGAGTTGAGCCTCACGAATCTGATCTTCCAAAGTAGGAGAGACTATGAGGTTGGCAAGAAAGCCTTGAGGAACAACTTGAAGATTCAGCTTATGGAAAGCTTCACAAAGATCCGTTGGAAAGGCTTGAGGATTAAGCTGTTGCAATAAGCCTTCCTGCTCAAAGCATCTGCAATGACATTGGCCTTGCCCTTGAGTATATTCAATACTTGGGTTGTACTCTTGAATCATCTCACCCATCGAGTTTGCCCGAGGTTGAGGTTGGGTTGAGTGAAGATATACTTGAGGCTCTTGTGATCGGTGAAAATGTCCACTTTCCTTCCCAACAAGAGATGTCTCCACGTTATTAATGCATGGACAATCGCCGCCAACTCAAGATCGTGAGTGGGGTAGTTTTTTCGTTGGGCTTGGTGACGAGAGGTATAGGCCACAACTCTCTTCTCTTGCATTAACACAGACCGAGACCTTGAAGAGAAGCATCACGTAAAACTTCAAATGGCTTGGATTCATCAGAGGAGTCAAGACAGAGCTGTGACGAGTTTCTCTTTGAGAGTATTGAAAGCAACGCCACACTGTGGAGACCAAACATACTTCACATGCTTTCGAGGAGGTTGGAAAGAGGCTTTGCAATCTTAGAGAAATTCTCAACGAATCTTCGCAATAGCTTGCAAGACCAAGAAAACTGCATGAAGTTGCTTGACATTCCGAGGAGGTTCCCAATTCACAATTGCGACACCTTCTCGGGATTAACAGCGATGCCCTTGGCGGAGATGATATGACCAAGGTAAAGCACTTCATCAAGCCAAAATTCACATTTGGAAAACTTCGCATAGAATTGATACTCTCTGAGCTTGTCAAGCACCAATCGCAAATGTTTGGCATGATCCTTCTTATTCTTGGAGAAGACCAAAATATCATCAAGATAGACCAAAACGAATTCATTGGTGTAAGGGTTGAAGATGAAGTTCATCATCCGAGAGAATGTTGGAGGACCATTGACAAGGCCGAAAGACATGATAGTATATTCATAAGAACCAAAGCTTGTTCTGAATGCTGTCTTGGGAATATCTTGTTCACGAATGCGAATATGATGATAACCCATACGAAGGTCAAGCTTGGAGAACACTTTAGCTCCTTTGAGTTGCTCGAAAAGCTCATTGATGTTGGGAAGTGGATACTTGTTCTTGATTGTCTTCTTATTCAATGGACGGTAATCGACGCAAAGTCGGTCCGCGCCATCCTTCTTCTCGGACAAAAGAACACCACAACCCCAAGGAGATGAACTCGGTCCGATCAAACCCACGCGCTCTTGTTCATCGAGCTGCTTCTTCAATTCCTTCAGCTCATCGGTCCAAGCTTGTATGGACGCTTGCAAACGGGTTGATGCGTGCTCAAGATCGATAACGAACTCAATCGGCCGATGAGGAGGCATACCCGAAGCTCTTCCGAAAGACATCTTGGTACTCACAAACGATCGGAATCGAGAGATAGCATCCAATTCGCCCTTCTCATTGAGAGAAAACAACCGAATGGTTTCATCATGAGCGGTATAGATGATCACATCATTAGAAGAGTGAGTCAATTGAATTTCCCTGGCAGCACAATCAAGCTCAGCTTTGTGCTGAGAAAGCCAGTCCATCCCGAGAATAAGATCAATATCCGAGTCACCAAGGACAATTGGTTTAGCCAGAAATCTATAGTCACCCATCTTGATACCGACATTCGGAACCAACAAACTAGAACTCATGTGCTTTCCTGGGGAAACAATTGCTAGAGGCCTATCCAAAAATTCCGAAGTGAAATCATGCTTGGCAAAAAACGGTCTTGACATGAAACAATGCGATGCACCAGTATCAAATAAGACTTTTGCAGGAATATCATTAATCGAGAGATTACCCATTATCACATCAAGAGATTCCTCCGCTTGAGCTGCATTCATCATGTTCACCTTGGCATGCTTTGGATTATGCTTGACCACTGCATTGCTGGAAGATTTCACAGGAGGAGGAGGCGGAAGGCGCCTTTGGTTGAAGCACTTGTTCGCATAGTGACCTTTATGCTGACATTTGTGGCAAGTCACCTCTGAGAGCGGACGTTGATAAGGAGCATTTGACTTTGGAGCTTGAGAATTAGACTTGTTCTCGATAGCCTGGGTTGGTGGGTGGGAAGATCCACGCCACCTGAGTTCTTCTCGCCGATAAGGCTGATGAACGGAGGAGGAGGAAGGTAGAACTTCGCTGCTTAGCTGCCACTTGAGAGGAAGAAGAAGACTGAACTGCATCCCCGATTCTCTTCTTAGAAGCCTCACATTTGAGCTGGGCAGCTTCTTGCTTCAGTGCCATGTTGTAGAATTCATCATACTTTTCTCGCTCAAAAGCACGAGAGCTAATTGCAGATCTTCTCTCGAGACCACCTCTGAATTGATAGATCATACTCTTTTCATCGTGGACGCCTTGCTTAGCAAAGCGAGCGAAGTTTCGAACTGGATATTGTATTGATACACGACATGTTGCCTTGCTTGAGATTGTGGAACTCCTCACGCTTGCTCTCAACAACACTTTTCGGAATGTGGTGAGCTCAAATCTCGGCGAACTCATCCTGTAATGACACGACCTCCTCTCGAATCTTTGTATTGTCTGGTACCACTCAGCAGCTTGGTCCTTGAGTTGAAACCAAGCAAACTTGACAAAGTCCTCGTGTCCGACATTGCTACATTCAAAATGTTTGCAGATGTCCACAAGCCAATCGTCGGCTTCGTGGCCTCGCTACGTAAACCGAAAGACTTCGCTGATTAGCGAGGAACCGACTAAGGGTAGCAAAGTGCGGCTGGTTGTTGCCTTGACCTTGATTTCCTTGATTGCCTTGCCCTTGGGTACGCTCTTGCAAGAGTTGCAAAATCATCTCGAGCATTGGCATTGGTGGCTGCCATGATAGTTGCCATGCCTCCGGAGGCGGAGGTGGAGGTGGAGGGTTTGACCGACTCCCATCATTGCGCTCCGGATTCTCGACGTTGGCGGAGCCATCCTCAAGAGGGTGACATCCGTTAGCACTTGATAGACAGATAGACAAGTTGAATCAACGGATAGAAATTGCAACATATAGTCTTCACAATAAACATTCGAACAAGGATGAACGAATGAATTCCAAAAGCGAACATCACATGTCCATTAAGGTGAGAAGCCACTTGATTAAAGGTTGATGAAAAAATAACAAGGTACGACTGGAACAAATAAGTGGTAAGGATTACCCAATCACGAACCAAATATCTGCTTGAAGAAATGCTAAGAGCTACTTGAATCCCACCTATAAACTCCCGAAACTTTCTGGTTATGCAATCTGGTGTTGGGGATATAGGGGACACAAAATATATCACCCAAACTAACAATACCTAGATCCAATTGTATCCATCCGTCAACACATAACCAAGAAACCTTCGAAATCGTGGTACCTCGACCTTCAAAAGCATCCGTTATACGAGTCATGGCAATACTCCCGAGCTCGCCCGAAGATCGGGTTATCGGGTTATCTCACCAACAACTGCACAAAAGAGATTTCGATGTCGGCAAAACTCAGGTATTCCAGAATCGCAACGATAAAATTGTGACGACAAAACCTCGAGCTCAACTCCCGGACACCGCCACAACCCCTAAATGTCGAGGCACCAAGAACAATGTTCTCGTCACAAAACCATTGAACGATTCCAAGATACCCGCGTGATCCTAAAAATTTTTTTAGTGAAATTTGAGGAGAGGAGAGTCAAAACTTCTACGTCAGAGACCTCACCAGAGCGATTTAAGGACTGGAAGTAAAAGAATCCTACTCTCCGATATATATAATCCTAAGACTCAAAACATTTTCTAGACTCAACAACGCCAAAGAAACAATCAAGCGGGGGCTCCTAAGTTGGGGAAGGCTCGATTACCAACTTGTAACGCCTCGATGCGGCTATATCTCCCACGTAGAAGCATGACTTAGAGGCATAACCGCATTGAAAGCAATGTCGCAAGTGAGGTAATCTTCACACAACCCATGTAATACATAAGGAAAGAGATACATAGTTGGCTTACAATGCCACTTCACACAATACATAAATAAACATCCATCATTCAGATTACACTCAAGGTCCGACCACGGAACCAAAATAAAAGAAGATACCCCAAATGCTACACAGATCCCCGATCGTCCCAACTGGCTCCACTACTGATCATCAGGAAAAGACACATAGTAACGACCACGCCTCGTCGAACTCCCACTTGAGCTCGGTTGCGCCACCCTGACCGCATCGCCGGCACCTGCAACTGTTTTGGTAGAATCTGTGAGTCACGGGGACTCATCAATCTCACACCCGCGAGATCAAGACTATTTAAGCTTATAGGAAGGACAGAGTTGTGAGGTGGAGCTGCAGCAAGCGACTAGCATATATGGTGGCTACATTCGCAAAAGAGAGCGAGAAGAGAAGCAAGGCACGGCCGTGAAGCTAGTAGCGATCAAGAAGTGATCCTGAACTACTTACGTCAAACATAACTCCAACACCGTGTTCACTTCCGGACCACGAGAAGAGACCATCACGGTTACACACGCGTTGATGTGTATTTTATTTGAGGTCAACTTCGGTTTTCTACAACCGACATTAACAAATTCCCATCTCGCCTCATAACCGCGGGCACGGCTTTCAAAGATAATACCCAGCAGGGTGTCCCAACTTAGCCCATTATAAGCTCTCACGGTCAACGAAGGATATTCCTTCTACCGAAGACCCGATCAATCTCGAATCCCGGACTACAAGACATTTCGACAGAATAAAACAAGACCAGCAAAGCCGCCCGATTGTGCCGACAAATCCCGATAGGAGCTGCACATATCTCGTTCTCGTGGCACATCCGGATAGGTCAGCCACGAGTAAAACCAAGCCTCGAAGTTGCCCCTGGTGGCCCCGCAGAGTCTGCCGGTTTGGGCCAAGACTCAAGGAGCACTGGTCCGGGGGTGGGGGGGTTAAAATAAAGATGACCCTCGGGCTCGCGAAACCCGGGGAAAAAGGCTTAGGTGGCAAATGGTAAAACCAAAGTTGGGCCTTGCTGGAGGAGTCTTATTCAAAGCGAACTGTCAAGGGGTCCCATAAATCACCCAACCGTAAGGAACGCGAAATCAAGGAACATAACACCGTATGACGGAAACTAGGTGGCAAGAGTGGAACAAAACACTGCATAAGGCCGAGCCTTCCACCCTTTACCAAGTATATAGATGCATTAATTATAGCAGATATATATTGTGATATCCCAACAAGTAAACATGTTCCAACAAGGAACAACATCTCCATGTTTCAACAAGGAACAAACTTCATCTTCACCGCAACTAGCAACGCTATAAGAGGGCTGAGCAAAGCGGTAACATAGCCAATCAACGGTTTGCTAGGAAAGGATGGTTAGGGCTGACATGGCAATATGGGTGGCATGATAAGCAAGTGATAGGCATCGAGCATAGGCATAGCAAAAGAGCGAGCATCTAGCATAGCAAAGATAGAAGTGATTTCGAGGGTATGGTCATCTTGCGCAATGTTCTCGAGTTGTCGAAAGCTTGATCCTCGTAAGCGTTCTCAACAGGTTCCTCGCTCACGCACTCGCCTCCCAGCTCTACCCAAAGCAAGAACACAAACAAAGGAACCACAATAAATCACGGTGCAATGCACAAGCAACAAGATGCAAAACATGACATGATATGCGAGATGTGATATGCAATGCGTAAGCGTGCTCTGGAAGGAAAATGATGAACCAGGCATCAACTTGGAAAACCAAGTATGACGCTGAAAGATGAGATGATTTCGTTGAAATCGATATAAAGATCACCGAATCGGATGCACGGTTTGCAAATGACAAGCAAAACAAGAATGGCACAAATCGCCATTAACAAAGATGATACCACATAGCAAGCAACAAGAAAATAAGCTACTGGACCCAAACGTACCAGAAAAGCATATGGCAGTGATCTACTCAAGATGCTTGACAAAAGATGAACACTGAGCTACGGCTAATTCACAACATAACAGGTCCAAACAAGCATGGCAAAAGTGCAAAATATATCAGCTTCACAAACTTGGTGAAATTATTGAACATGGCAAAATCAGCATCAGGAAGCAATGTTGAGAGCAATGAAACAACATGCTACAGGAACTTATAATAGCAAAAAAAGGCATGGCATTAATCTAATCAAAGCATAGAACAAAAGTCCCTTACTGACCATGAGCCAAAAAGGATCAGAAAATATAGTAACACCCATGTCAATATAGCAAGTTTCATAATGATTCAGCAACAGTGGCATGACAAAACAGATAACAAGTAGGCATGTTTAAGAGCTCAAAGCACTCACTACAGAGCATTACATGATAAACTAAGCATACGTACATCAAGAAGACATGGCATAGTAGTCATACATGGCAAGAACAACATCATAGCATATACGGATCAACCACAACAACCTTGGCAAAATTGATTAACATGTAAACAATCTGCCAGGAAACATTTTATAGCAAAAGTAGAGCTTGATTGACTAAAGCTATGGCACTCCATAATTGCAAACAAAGGCATGGATGGATAGAGCATAACCATATGTTCAAAACATCCTTACAGAAGTATCTCAAAATATGCATGGATCTCTCGGTAGCATCAAGTTAACATGGCATAAAAATATCAGCAAAACAGGGGCTGAAATTAGCAACATCATGACACCTAGTTTGCATGCTTGTGCTAGTCACCACATAGATCACAAAAATACATGGCATACACCCCTGGAAAGATGGCATGGAATATTACAAAACACATGTAGGACTCAAGAGCATAGGGTGCACACATCAATCATGGAAAAAATGACAAAAGTGCATCTTCTGTTAAGAAACAGAAACTAACATCACATAGCCCTCTTCTAACAGCATTTCGGGTATCAAGATGAGCTCAAATGAAAATGATGCAATGATATGAAATGATCTACTCTTTGAGACGAACATTTTGACATATTACCCGCACGAAACGGAGCTACAGGTGCAAAGTTATGGCACGACGAAAATGCAACAAATATCACCGAAAGAAAAGACACAGGATTTTGGGGGGGGGGGGGAAGAAAGTCAACCCTCCGGATCTTCGGATCCCGATCTGGCCGGAGCTCAAGGCGGGGCGACGGGCGGCTCGCCGGAGCCGGGAAGAGGCCGGAGGAGGGGCGCCGGAGGAGGAGGGAGGCCGAGGCGGGCGGTCGGCGACGGGCCGGGCGGCGGGCGGCGGGCTGGCGATGAGCCGCCGGGCGAGGCGGCAGAGCGGGCGACGGGCGGGCGTGGGCGGCGGCCGGTCGGCGGCGGGCAGCGGCCGGGCCCGAGGCGGTGCGGGGACGGGCCGGAGGGCGGATGCGGCTCGGGCGGGCGGGGCGGCGGCGGTGGCGGGTGCCACGTGTCGCGCCTGGTTCGCCGGGCGGCGGCGGCGCGGGCGGGGCGGACACGTCCGTCGGCGCGGTATTTTTGTTCGGTGGCGCGAGGTAGGGGAAGGCTAGGGTTTGTACCATGATTTGGAATGGGGGGTGTATATATAGGCATAGAGGGAGCTAGGAGAGTCCAAATGAGGTGCGGTTTTCGCCCACACGATCGTGATCGAACGACGGAGAGCATGGAAGTGACTTAGATGGGTTATTGGACTATTTTGAAAAGGTGTTGGGCTGCAACTTAAAATAGGCCTTTGCGAGAGTGCGGTCAACCGTTGGAGTACCAAACGAGCTCCAAATGACCCGAAACTTGACAGGTGGTATACCGGTGGTATACCAAGGCCACTTGAAAAACCTCGGTCCATTCCGAGAAAGTTTAGTACCCGCTCACGGAAAAACGTAAAAGGGGCGCCGGGGACATAGGAGTGCCGGATTGCAAAACGGACAACGGGAAAATGCTCGAATCATGAGACGAACACGTATGCAAATGCGATGCACATGATGACATGATATGAAATGCATGACATGGACAAAATGCAAAAGAGGAAAAACCCAACCACGGAGGGAATATCATATCACAATGCCGAAAATGGCAAGAGTTGGAGTTATAAATATGGAAAGTTACATCCGGGGTGTTACAATATATGAACGATTCTAGCTCCAGTGACCGTACGATGTCCATCCAACGGCCGTAGTGCTTCTTCAACCTACGGTCTTCTTGCTCCAGCCGCCCAAGGCAGCGCCGGTCGTGCCGCATGCTCCTGCCTCCCGTGGCCGGATGTGCTGCCGTGGAGGCCCCACCGCCCCTACTATTCCCACCGCTGTCCAGGCCCTGCGGTGACGATAGCCTACACCGCAGCCGAACCAGTGAACCTCAGATTCTCTTGGCGCTGGCTTCCACCGCGTCTTCCCTGCTCCCGTCGTCCCCTTCCTAAGCCTCGCCGTCGTCCACCGCCCTGGTGCTCTCGGCGCGGCGTGGTCAACATGGTCAAGGAACGACTTCCATTGGACGTGGACTGTATGTGGAGAGGCTGACAGCTGGGTCCACGGCCGCAGCAAGGAAGTGCGTCCTTATTACGCGGTAAATAATTATTCCTCCACCTGACAGCGGGGACCCACCAGATGGGCCACCATATTTCACGAAAAAAATGTTTCCCCCTGACTGCTGGGACCCACCAGCTACACCTTCGCACGCAAGGAAGTACGTCCGGGCGAAAAAGAACGATTCGCCCCCCTGACTACTGGGACCCACCAGCTACATCTTCACACGCAAGGAAGTGCATCCGGGCAAAAAAAACAAAACGATTCGCCCCCCTGACTGCTGGGACCCACCAGCTACATCTTCGCACGCAAGGAAGTGCCTGACAGTCGGACCCACCTGGTCGAAGCGTACATAGGGTTGTCATTCTGGTCGCGAACGTGTACGTATATATATACTGGTGGATGTAGAGGCGCGCACGTGTCGTAGTAGAGGCGCACACGTAGCATGTACACGCACGCATGATGGCGAGGTGCAAGAAAGACAATACGCCACATACGCATAAACGGGCAGGGTCTCAACGCCTACTCGCGCAGACACGCATATGGCTGGGTCGGAACGGAGAAACATCGTCGTCGTCGTGTTCATGGGGAGGCAACGGAATGCGTCGTGTTCATCGGGAGGCAACAAAACGCGTGGGAGCCAACCGGCTGGGTCGGAACAGAATGTGTGGTCGTGTTCATCGGGAGGGCTTGGACGGAATAAGCGATGGAAATGAGGCCTGGCATAACGCACAACGGAGGAAACGGCCTTGTGTTCGACCAGCCACGTTCGGAACGGGGTCCTGTTGATCGGGAGGGGTGTGGCGTACCACAAAACGAAGGAAACGGACCTCCTACGGTAGAAACGGGGGTCCTGTTGATCGGGAGGGGTGTGGCGTACCGCAAAACGGACGAAACAGACCTGTGTTGGAGCGCTACGGTCGAAACGGGGGTCCTGTTCATCGGGAGGGGTGTGACGTACCGCAAAACGGGACTCCACGGATACCGTTCATCTCCACCGCCGACCTCCTCCAGCCTCCACGGGCTACCGCCGACCTCCTCCACCTCCACGGGCTCCTGCTCATCCAGCCTCCACCGCGCTACTCCACCGCTCTTGCTCAACCACCTCTCCACGGGCACCCCTCCACCGCTCATCGCTCATCCAGCCCTCCACACCACGGGTCCTGTTCAACCACCCTCCGCTGCCACCCTCCACCGCTCATCGCTCATCCAGCCCTCCACACCACGGGTCCTGTTCATCCAGAGGCAACACCACCGCCATCGCTCATCCAACCCCCGCAACGCCATCGCTCATCCAATCGATCGGTTCGATTAGCGAAGCAGCGAAGAATCGCCCATCGGGTTCGATTAACAGCCATCGATCGATCGCCGGGTTCAGTAACGCGAGCTCGCAGGCAATCGCCGTGTTCGATTAGAGCCCAACGCCCGCCGGGTTGATTAGAGCTAACGCCGCACACACGCCGCTGCGTACATACGAGAGAAATGCGATCGCTCGCCCCCAACCTCCCACAGAACCAGCAACTCCCGGAATTTTCCTCGCTCGCTTCTACCACGGTTTTTCCATCATGGACGGCCCAAAGAATGTCATGCAGCTGCGCCTCCGCACGCCTGTGATGAAAAGCCCAATTTCTGCTCATTATTTTTGTCATAGAAGTAGGAGCCCACCACATCTATGATGATACCGGGTTTTGTCACAATTATCGTCATAGAAGTTTCATATGTATGACAGAAAAAAATTTCGTTCGACCCAAAATGTCACGGATGTGTCTTTTTTCTATAGTGATTGCCTCGGCGGGAGCGCTGCCACCGAGGGAGAGGGGAGTCGGAGAATTCAAGTACCTCGCTGGGGTACTCGTCGGCCGCGGGCGCTTCAGAGATGAGTAGCGCGGTGAAGGAGGCGGCGAGCGCGTCGATGATGTCGTCCGCCAGCATGACGGGCTCGTCGGAGTCGGAGAGGAGCCCCGTCTGGAGCATGCTTCCGGCCAGGACCTCGAGCTGCCCTACGGTGGGCACCAACTGTCGTGGTGGGTGCACGGCAGATGCCAAGGGATGGCTAAAGAGAGGAGGAGGCTCGAGCGCGGTGTCGTGGTTCTGAGTCTGACAGTAGAATAGGGGGGTAGGAATGTTGAGGAAAGATCTTAGCTATGGAGGAGTTGTACATGCTAGTTCTACGAGTTCGGGCCCTTCTCGGAGGAAGTAATAGCCCTACGTCTCGAAGCCCGGAGGCGGTCGACTGGATTATAAGCGTGTGAGTTACAGGGTGTGCGAACCCTTGTCCCAGAGGAGGGGGTGGCTTATATAGAGTGCGCCAGGACCCCAGCTCCCCTCCGTTACATAGGATTCAATGTACATAAAGAGGTGGCGTTATAGGTAACGCCTGTATTGAAGTGCCACAAATGATCATTAAATATACGAGTAAATGCCCGACCGTTGCTGCGTAGAGCGGCTTTAGGTCTTCTTATTGTCGAGTGGTTTGATGGTCGAGTGACCTGGATAAAGTGGGGTCTCCGAGTGGATGGTAGGTTGAGTGGACTTCACTCGACACCATTGCTGGATCTCTTCTTCTGATTCTTGAACTTCTTCATTCTTAGGACAAGGACCTTAGGTAGGACGTATAGGTCAGGCCTATTACCCTACCCTAGGTTTGTGTCCACATCATTAGCCCCTGAATGGATCGAGGTTTGAGTGAAAAAGAAGGATGGAGTTAACCTTGCTTTTAATCTTGATTGTCTTGTCATTGTCTTCAAGTGGAGGTCAGTTGTTTAGAACTTCAGCTTCGTTTCAGTTGCCTTGATCGATTCAGAAATTGCCGACTGATTTGTATCACTGCATCTGTCGAATGATATTTTTGACATGAAATCTTCGGCATGACCGGTTGCAAAGAATCCCGGATTTCCCGGGATTCAAAATTTTGGTGGAAGCGCGCCAGGCGGAGCGCTCCACGGAAAGTGGAGTAGATAAATAGGACTTCTCGATTTCCGTGCCACCTTTTTCGCCACGCATCCCATGCGCAACTATTGGGGGGATTTGACAGGATCGCTCGGGCCCACGCGCCAGCCACTCGGAAGTTGGCCTTTAAAAGCGACGAGGCCGAAGCGTTTGCACTATGTATGCCCATTCCCCTTCTTCTTCCTCTCGCAACTCTGCTTTACCCAGACCAACAACTCTCGACGCCGTCGCTCCGCCGCCATGGGGAAGTTCAAAACGGCGGTGCTAGAGCGTGCGAAGAAGGCGACGGGAGCGACGAAGAGCAAGAAAATGAATCGGGGGTCTTCGTCGCGCTCGGGGTTGCCGTCGGGTTGGATCCGGGGAGACTGGATCCGATCTTCGCTTTGGCAAGAGGACTTGGACGATATGGCTGAGCTGGGGCTGATCGTCCATAAGTCCGCGCGCCTGCCGAGGGGAGAACTGGAGCCACAACCGCGGCCGGGTGAGTGTGTCCTGCTCGCCACCCACGTCGACCGTGGCTTTTCGCTTCCCCCGCATCCCTTCTTTCGCGGTTTCCTGAATTTCTTTGGTGCCCAACTCCACCATTTCACTCCCAACACTATCACATATCTTGCTGCGTTCGTCTCCATGTGTGAGAATTTCTTGGGGTGCCGACCGCACTGGGGTCTTTTCAAGCACATCTTTACCATCTGATCCCAAACTGTGAAAAAAGTGAACTCGAAAGATGAGAAAACCCATGTCATTCAGATGTGTGGGGGTCTGGGCATTCAGAAGAGGAAGAGGAGCTCTTTTCCTCCGATGACTCTTCCTGAGTCGGTCAGGGGCTGGCAGTCGACCTGGTTCTACTGCCAGGACGTCACGACCCCAGGCCAGTCGACCGGGCTTCCTCCTTTCTCTGTCGACCGTTTTCAAACTCCATCTTCCTTGAAAGTGACTGCTGCGGAGAAGGCGGAGACAGGCATGCTAGTTGAAAGAGTAGTCCAGCTGATCAACCAAGGTGTCACTGGTATGGACCTGCTTGAGGTGTTCCTCAGTCGGCGGATCCAACCCCTCCAAGCTCGTGGCCATTCCATGTGGATGTACTCTGGGGCTGGTGACACTGCTCGGGTTCATCCGGAGGAGGTGGAGGCCAAAACCGTAGCCGAGTGGTTGATGGGTATCACCGGGAACAAGGACAACCCCAGGGGTGCTAGGAGAGTCGACCCTTTCAGCAACAGCAACTTGCCAAAGAAGGTATGGTCATGATGACTAAATTTTTGAACGTATTTTCCGACTGATTGTTGTTTCGACTGACTTATGACCGGTCTCTTGTTTTGCAGATCTACACAGAGATGTATTCGATGCCCAATGGTGAACAAGCTCTGGAGCAAGACCAAGAGGGCGAGGACAGTGCTGAGGAGAGCGGCGAGTGGGAGTCCCCAGCTGATGATGATGAAGATGAGAGCGACGAGTCGGACGATGAGGAGTTAGCCGACTCACCGCCTCGCTCCGAACATCGATCCAAGCAGTGCCATGATCTCGCGAACAGGCGCGGCAAAGCTGTGGCGTCGAGTGCTCCATCTCACAAGCGCGCTCGGTCCCCGACTCCAGATTTGACTGAGAAGGTCACCAAGCAGCCCAAAGCTAATCCTTCGAAGGCTCGGAAGACCTTGCCTAGGATTAAGATGGACATCGCAGTTGCCTCTTGGTAAACGCTCTTCTCATATCTTCTTGTTCCGATCAATTTTTCTGTTCCGACCGATTTTCTTATTCTGACCGAGTGGATGATGAATTTGCATAGCCCGACCTCAGCTGCGACTGACATGGATATCGACAAGACTCCAGCTGACGAGGAAGTTGACGATGCCGTCACCTCCAAAGCCAGTAAGTCTGGTCGATTCGAATTCGTCTGGTCGACTAAATGATTTGTCAGTTATCCTTATGGCTTTCTCTGTTCCTTGCAGATCCACGAGATGTTTTTGTGCTTCCAGACGATGACGAAGAAGTGTCGCTGAGAGGGAGGAGGAAGAGGGACAAGGAAACGAGTGGGAAAGCGCCTGAAGTCCAGGTTCCCCGGCCGACTGTGACGCCTGAGATGACGGTCGAGCGATCGACAGATCAAGCTCGAACCAATGTCACCTTCGTGGTTCCACTGTCGACTGACTGTCCCTCAGGATCAGCTTCTCAGACTTCTGCCGCGCTGATACAACTCCCAACTTCAGATCTGGTGGCTGCTTCGATTGCTCTGCCTCCATCACTTTTCACTATATATCAAACTCCAGACGATCCGCCAGCTGCTGCCAAGGAAGCTCTTCTTCAGTTAATTCTTGTGATGGGACAGATGAAAATGGTGCATGAGGCTAGTCAGGTAGCCTTCAACGCCAGAGATACTCTGCAAGCCAATGTCCAGGTTAGATGACTTTTCGATCGACCGTATTTCTTGTCTGATCACCCACTGGGGTGTGGCTGTTTTGATGTTGTATGTTTCTTTGTGTTGATTCGAACTGAATCTTTGCATTAGTGGGGGCACGCTGAGTGCACCCACTGGGTGTAGTCCCCGAGACCATAGGTGACTGCGGGCAGTCGACTGTGGTCTGAGTATGGGAACCTCTCTTTTTTTTGTCCACTCGAGCTGGGCAGACCACAACGAGTGGAATCGAAACCAGTGGGGGCACGCTGAGTGCACCCAGTGGGTGTAGTCCTCGAGACCATAGGTGACTGCGGGCAGTCAACTGTGGTCTGAGAACCTTCTTTTTCTTTTTTCTCTTTTTTTTGCAAAATCAGTGGGGCATGCTAAGTGCACCCACTGGGTGTAGTCCCCGAGACTGCCATTGAATGTTTGATTCGGTGGTAGTCTTAGAGTAGCTAACATTGTGATGTCTTTTTTTATCTGTCGACTGATATGGCTTGTGACTGTAGAAATCTTGTGATCTTGGGGCTCAGCTTTCTGCAATGAACAAGCAGCAAATCAGTCTCAACCTTGATCTGGAATTGGCCAAGAAGAATCTCAAGAGCGCTCGTGACGAAGTAGCTGCCATGGGAGGTAATCAATCCCCGACTGTTTATCCCATTGCTAGCACTTTTCCTTTCCATTTTTTTGAACCGAGTGACTCCACTCGAGCAGATGTATGTAGTGAAAACCACCAACTCCAAGCCCGTCTGAAGAATGTTATTTCTTTAGAGAAAATGAAGCAGGCTTTGGAGAAGAAGGATCTGGATCTAGCTGCAGCTCAGAAGGAGGCGCGCGAGAAGACAACGCTTGCTGACAAGAAGCTTGCTTCAGTCGGCAAGTTAGAAGGAGAAAAATCCAAACTGAAGACTGTTGTTTCTGACACCAATCAAGAGGTTGAGCGACTATAGAAGGACAAGGAGAAACTGACCAACGAACTTGGAAGTCTCAAGGCCAAGAATGGCGAGCTAGAATCTTATCTGGGCTAACTTGCTGCGAAGCTGGTCTTGAAACTTGAAGGTACTGATTAATCTGTCTTATTTCTGTCAACTGACAATTCTAATCGCGCCGTCAACTCATCTTTCACTCGACTGCGCAGAATTTTGCCAAGACTTTGAAGCAGAAACTGCGCGGGTGGAGACGGGTCCTGATCCCAGCAACTGTCCAGTCAAGGATGATGTTGCGATGAACGTTATGCGGTTGGAGTCTCGTATGGACAGCGCGGTTGCTTATCTGGCCCGTCTGAAAGTTGCAATGACCCGGGTTGATGCAGAACTTTGGCCTCAGGCGGAACTGTCTCAAGATCTCGAGTCCCTGATGGCTCGACTGAATCAAATCCCTGAGTGCGTGCAAGAATGGAAGAAGTCATCCGCTCGCTGTGGTGCTGACGTTGCTCTCTCTGGTCCGAGTGCACTGCAAGGATGCCAAAGAAGACAATCTGGCGGAGCTCAAGGTTGCTAAGATGAAGAGGCACACTTTCCAGTCTTTCATGGACACCTTCCTTGCCGACGCCACTCGCATTGCAGACAGCATTGACCTTGACAGTTTCTGCGTCCCAGCCAGTCCTTCTCCTGATGCGTGACCGAAAAAAAACATTAAGCTTCACCTTTATTTGCCTCGGAATGCCGAGTGATTGTGTAACCATTAAACTTCTTCAGGCTTGATGCTCGAATACTTTTGATCCGTCGTCCGAAACCTTAGTATTTATCCAAACTTGGTTTATTTCCGAATATGCTTGCGTTTGCCTTCGAGTGGAATTTGTTCTTCACTTGGAATAATCTTTGTGTTTGAGATGTAGCTCTGAGGTAGTGATTTCCATCGACCTGCGCTTCACCGTCCTTGCAGGTAGGGAAGGGGCGCGCATTGCAGTCGACTTGCACCTCGTTGTCCTTGTGGATGGATATGGCGCGCACATTGTATTTGTGGCATAGCTCCGAAGGAGAAGGTTGCAGTCGACCTGTACCTTGTCGTCCTTGCGGATAGGGATGGAGCTTACATTGTATTTGTGGCGCAGCTCCAAAGGAGAAGGTTGCAGTCAACCTGCACCTCGTCGTCCTTGCGGATAAGGATGGAGCGCACATTGTATTTGTGGCGTAGCTCCGAAGGAGAAGGTTGCAGTCGACCTGCACCTCATCGTCCTTGCGGATAGGGATGGAGCGCACATTGTATTTGTGGCACAGCTCCGAAGGAGAAGGTTGCAGTCGACCTGCACCTTGACGTCCTTGCGGATAAGGATGGAGCACACATTGTATTTGTGGCGCAGCTCCGAAGGAGAAGGTTGCAGTCGACCTGCACCTTGTCGTCCTTGCGGATAAGGATGGAGTGCACATTGTATTTGTGGCGCAGCTCCGAAGGAGAAGGTTGCAGTCGACCTGCACCTTGTCATCCTTGCGGATAAGGATGGAGCGCACATTGTATTTATGGCGCAGCTCCGAAGGAGAAGGTTGCAGTCGACCTGCACCTCGTCGTCCTTGCTGATAGGGATGGGTTTCAAACTTAGGCGAGTACTGGACTGCAGCTAAACCCCCGAGTGGGAGGGTTGCTCCCCACTCGATAGGATTTTTCAAACTTAGGCGAGTACTTGGACTGCAGCTAAGCCCCTGAGTGGGAGGGTTGCTCTCCACTCGGTAGGATTTTTCAAACTTAGGTGAGTATTGGACTGCAGCTAAGCCCCTGAGTGGGAGGGTTGCTCCCCACTCGGTAGGATTTTTCAAACTTAGGCGAGTACTTGGACTGCAACTAAGCCCCCGAGTGGGAGGGTTGCTCTCCACTCGGTAGAATTTTTCAAAATTAGGCGAGTACTGGACTGCAGCTAAACCCGCGAGTGAGAGGCTTGCTCACCACTCGGTAGGATTTTTCAAACTTAGGCGAGTACTTCGACTGCAGCTAAGCCCCCGAGTGGGAGGGTTGCTCTCCTCTCGGTAGGATTTTTCAAACTTAAGCGAGTACTGGACGTCAGCTAAGCCCCGAGTGGGAGGGTTGCTCTCCACTCAGTAGGATTTTTCAAACTTAGGCGAGTACTTGGACTGTAGCTAAGCCCCTGAGTGGGAGGGTTGCTCTCCGCTCGGTAGGATTTTTTAAACTTAGGCGAAACGAATTCGCAGCTAAGCCCCCGAGTGAGAGGCTTGCTCACCACTCGGTAGGATTTTTCAAACTTAGGTAGTCTTGGACTGCAGCTAAGCCCCGAGTGGGAGGGTTGCTCTCCACTCGGTAGGATTTTTAAACTTAGGCGAGTACTTGACTGCAGCTAAGCCTCCGAGTGAGAGGCTTGCTCACCACTCGGTAGGATTTTTTAAACTTAGGAGAAACGAATTCGCAGCTAAGCCCCCGAGTGAGAGGCTTGCTCACCACTCGGTAGGATTTTTCAAACTTAGGCGAAACGCATTCGCAGCTAAGCCCCCGAGTGAGAGGCTTGCTCACCACTCGGTAGGATTTTTCGAACTTAGGTGAAACGGATTCGCAGCTAAGCCCCGAGTGAGAGGTTTGCTCACCACTCGGTAGGTTTTGTCAGACTTGGGCGAAACGAATTCACAGCGAAGTCACCCACTGGGGGATTTCAAACGGAAAAAAAAGCAACAACAATTGTGTAGGAAGATTCTAAAGCTCTTGTCTTTGATAAATAAACTACAAAGGTATTTCTTATTACATCTCATCCGAGTGAGTACTTAAGTATAAAAGGGACGGAGCAGCTCCGCATTCCAAGCTCGTGGCTCGTCTTTCTGATGCTCGACATGGTAAAGATGGTATGCTCCATTGTGGAGAACTCTGGTGATAATGAAGGGGCCTTGCCAAGCAGGGGCAAGCTTGTGTGGCTTCTGTTGATCCAATCGAAGAACCAAGTCTCCCTCTTGAAAGGCTCGACCCCTCACATTTCTGGCGTGGAATCGACGCAAGTCTTACTGATAGATGGTCGACCGGATCAGTGCCATCTCTCTTTCCTCTTCTAAGAGATCGACTAAATCCTGCCGGGCCTGTTATGCTTTCTCTTCAGAGAAGAGTTCGACTCGGGGTGCGTTGTGGAGCAGGTCACTTGGCAGAACAGCTTCGGCTCCATAGACTAAATAGAAAGGAGTTCGTCCGGTCGACCGATTGGGAGTTGTCCTCAAACCCCAAAGAACTGATGGAAGTTCATCGACCCAGGCGCCTGCTGCGTGTTTGAGATCACGCATCAGTCGGGGTTTCAGTCCTTTGAGAATTAGGCAATTTGCCTTTTCTGCTTGTCCATTCGACTATGGGTGAGCGGCTGAAGCATAGTCGACTCGTGTGCCTTGAGAAGCGCAGAAAGCTCTAAACTCATCAGATCGAAGTTCGACCCGTTGTTAGTGATGATGCTGTGTGGAACTCCATATCTGAATGTCAATTCTCTGATGAAGCTGACAGCGGTGCTGGCTTCAAGATTCTTGATTGGTTTAGCTTCAATCCATTTGGTAAACTTGTCGACTGCTACCAACACATGAGTGAAGCCGCTTCTACCATTTCTCAGTGGTCCAATCATATCTTATCCCCAAACAACAAATGGCCAGACGAGGGGAATGGTCTTCAGGGCTGACGCTAGCTTGTGAGACATATCAGAGTAAAACTGGCAGCCTTCACATCTGTCGACTATATCTTTCGCCATCTCGTTTGCTCGTGGCCAATAAAACCCGCCTCGGTATGCTTTAGCCACTATGGCCCGAGAAGACGCATGGTGGACACAGGTCCCCGAGTGGATGTCATTGAGGATCATTCGACCTTCTTCTGGCGTTACGCATTTCTGACTGACTGCAGTCACACTTTCCCTGAACAATTGTCCCCTTATCACAGTAAAGGCCTTGGATCAACGGACGATCTATCGAGCCTCTTCATCATCTTCTGGGAGTTCTTTCCTAAGGATGTACGCAATGTATGGTATCGTCCAGTAGGGGGTGATGACCAGAACCTCCATGATTAGGTCGACCACGGCCGGGATCTCGACTTCAGTCGGATCTGTGGCGCTCTTAGGTTGCGGGGGCTCTTCTATAAAAGGGTGTTCTTGAACTGACAGTGTGTGAATGTGTTCCAGAAACACAATGCTGGGAATGGCTTCTCTCTTGGAACCTATCTTCGCCAAATCATCGGCTACTTGATTTTTCAGTCGGGTTATATGATGGAGCTCTAACCCCTCAAACTTATTTTCCAACTTTCTCACCGCATTGCAGTAGCCAGTCATGGCTGGGCTTCTGACGTCCCACTCTTTCATCACTTGATTGACAACCAAATCTGAGTCGCCATAGACCATGAGGCGACGGACGCCGAGTGAAATGGCCATGCGCAACCCATATAAGAGTGCTTCATATTCTGCTTCGTTATTGGAGGAATCAAAGTGAATCTGGAGTACATATCTGAGCTTGTCTCCTCGGGGGGATACTAGTACCACCCCGGCACCAGAACCATTCAGCATCTTGGAACCGTCAAAGAACATGGTCCAGTGCTACGAGTGAACTTGAGCCGGCAGTTGCTGTTCGATCCACTCGGCGAGGAAATTAGCTATTGCTTAGGACTTGATAGCTTTCTTTGCCTCAAACTTAATATCTAAGGGAAGGAGTTCAATCGCCCATTTTGCCACTCAACCAGTTGCATCTCTGTTGTGCAGAATCTCTGATAATGGAGCTTATTTAATCGTAATATGAGTGGTCAGAGAAATAGTGTGCAACCTTCTTCGTGGTCATGTAAATCCCATAAACAAGTTTATGATAGTGTGGATATCTCTGTTTCAACGGAGTCAAAACTTCAGAAACATAATAAACCGGGCGCTGAACTTTAAAGGCTTTTCCCTCTTCTTCTCGCTCGACCGTAAGTACTGTACTGACGACTTGTCCATTGGCTGCTATATAAAGCAGTAAAGGCTCTTTGTTGATTGGGGAGCAAGCACCAGCTGGGTGGAAAGCTGGGCTTTTAGCTCTGCAGACGCTTCATCAGCTTCAGGAGTCCACTCGAACTTATCTGACTTCTTCATCAGTCGGTAGAGAGGCAGCGCCTTCTCACCGAGTATGGAAATGAATCAACTTAGGGCAGCCAAACAACCAGTAAGCTTCAGGACATCATGCACACGCACAGGGCGTTTCATTCGGAGTATGGCACCGACTTTCTCGGGGTTAGCATTGATCCCTCGTTCGGAAACGAGAAAACCGAGTAACTTTCCTCCTGGAACTCCGAACGTGCACTTTGATGGATTAAACTTGATATCGTACCTTCTGAGGTTGGCAAAGGTTTCAGCAAGGTCAGCCAGTAGGTCGGAACCTTTACGTGACTTGACCACAATGTCATCCATGTACGCTTCCACATTCCGACTGATTTGAGTGAGTAAACACTTCTGAATAATCCGCATGAATGTGGCTCCAGCGTTCTTCAGACCGAATGGCATAGTGACATAACAGAAACTCCCGAATGGGGTGATGAAATCTGTTTTAATTTCATCGGGTCCATACAGATGGATCTGATGATACCTGGAATAGGCTTCCAAAAAGGACAAACGCTCACACCCCGCAGTCGAATCGACTATCTGATCGATGCGAGGGAGAGGAAAGTGATCCTTCGGGCAGGCCTGATTGATATACTTGAAATCGATGCACATGCAAAGTGAATCGTCCTTCTTAGGGACCATGACAACATTAGCTAACCACTTGGAGTGGTAAATCTCTCAAATAAACTCTGCTGCCAGGAGCCGAGCCACTTCTTCACCGATTGCTTTTCTCTTCTGTATGGCGAACCGTCGAAGATGTTCCTTGACCGGTTTTACCTTTGGGTCGACTCACAAATGATGCTCAGCGGGTCCCCTGGGAACACCTGGCATGTCAGAAGGTTTCCATGCAAAGATGTCCCAGTTCTCACGAAGGAACTGGATGAGCGCTTCTTCCTATTTGGAGTCGAGAGTTGTTGAAATGTGGGTCGGAGCAACATTGCGGTCAGTCGGGTGGACATGAATCGGTTTCGTTTCACCGTACGACTGAAATGTTGAATCCGTTGCAGGCTTCTTAGCTCGCAGCAAATCACTCAGATCTGCATTTTTCTGATACTCCTGCAATTCCACTACTCCCATCTGTGCATCGATGATCTTCGAGCCCTTCTGGAAGCACTCTGCTGCCTTCTTTCGATTGCCAGTGATAGTGATCACTCCTTTGGGACCAGGCATCTTCAATTTGAGGTACACATAGCATGGTCGAGCCATAAAATGTGCATAAGCCGGCCTTCCCAGAATGGCGTCATAAGCACTCTGGAAATCCACAACTTCAAATGTCAACTTTTCTTTGCGGTAATTCTTGGAATCACCGAAAACCACGTCAAGAGCAATCTGGCCAAGTGATTCAGCCTCCATGGAAACTCATACTACTTTCACTGAGTCTGGACATCGGAATGCCCATCCCTTTCAACATTTCTGCATACAGAATGTTCAGGCCGCTACCACCCTCCATCAGAACTTTAGTCAGTCGAGTGCCTTCGACAACTGGATGGACCACCAAAGCTTGCCTCCCAGGGGTGGCTATGTGCGTCGGGTGATCGGACTGGTCGAATGTGATGGCAGTCTGAGAACATTTCAAATAACTGGGTGTCACCGGAGCAACCATATTCACTTCTCTGTTGATCACTTTCAGTCGACTCTTGCTCTCAACATCAGCAAAAATCATCAGAGTGGAATTGACGTGAGGGTAACCATCATCACTCTCCTCCTTGTCCTCAACCTTGTTTGACTCTTTTTCATTGTCTTTGGGTTGTTTCTCTCAGAACTGCTGGATTAGGAGCCGACATTGCCGAGTGGTATGCTTCGGATAAATGATTTTACCCTCTTCATCTTTCTTTTTGTGGATGTGGCATGGCAAATCTAGCACATCATTAGCATCTCGATCTTTTATCTTCTTAAGGTTCCATGGCCCCTTGGGATTCCCTTTGGATTTTCCTTGAGTCACGGCTAAGGTTTCTCCAGGAGCAGCTGGCTCGGCTTTGCGCTTTCGCTCCGGATCGAGTTTTCTCCTCCGGTTTATGGGCGACTGATTTGTGCTTTCCACTCCGGAGCCGATCCTCTTGTTCACCATTAGCATTCTTGGTGGCAATCCTCATCATTCGACTCAGAGACATGTCTCCAGTCCGACCGAACTTCAAGTTCAATTCTCGATATTTGACGCCTTCCTTGAAGGCACAAACTGCTTGGTGATCGACACGTTCTACATTTGTGTGATGCGATGTGATCCATCTCGATATAATCCTCAAAGTTTCATTTGTCTTCTGCACACAAGATTGCAGCTCTGTTAACCCTGCTGGTCGTTTGCATGTCCCTTCAAACGTTCTGACAAACACTCGGGAAAGATCTTCCCAAGTGTAAATGCTGCTAGGTGCTAATTGATTCAGCCATGCTCTGGCCGAGCCCTCCAACATCAGAGGCAGGTGTTTCATGGACACTTCATCATTGCCGCCGCCAATATGAACAGCCACTCGGTAATCCTCAAGCCAAGTATCACACTTGGACTCACCAGTGAACTTACTGACTCCAGTCACCAACCTGAAGTTGGGAGGAATCACCGCGGCCCTGATGGCTTTGCTGAAGCACTCTGGACCTGAGGAGCGCACTCTGTTGCCGGTGGGTACATCTCTGTCATGACCTTCTCGGTGAGCTCTGTTCCTGTCGACCAAACCCTGAACGAGAATAGATCTCGCATCAAAGCCTGGCTCCCTGGGGTCGACTGGAATCCTTCGCCCAACACTATGAGGGCATCTGTCATCCTGCTATCGAGGCACGTATGATCCACTCCTTGGGGGAGGTGTGGGCACTCGACGACGATCATCACGATCGAGTCGGTGATCATACTGCTCACGGTTTCTGTACTGATCACGCCGGTCACCATGTCCCTCACGCCTCGGGGGCGATCTTGGGCTGTGAGCCGACTGGACTGTATCTGCAACAACGGACCTGCTATGGATCCTATTCCGTGACTGTGACACGGCCATATTCTGCTCTCCTGCTGCCCGGAGTAAAGCTCTGATCTGCATTAAACCTCTGCCAGCTTCTGACTGGGAGGGCTGAATTGAC
The DNA here is from genome assembly GCA_021605205.1 of Aegilops longissima. Lineage (NCBI taxonomy): Eukaryota > Viridiplantae > Streptophyta > Magnoliopsida > Poales > Poaceae > Aegilops > Aegilops longissima. Next base: position 214,642,572 of record CM038679.1, on the reverse strand, counting down.
TCTGCTATTCGAGTTGCAGCTGTAAGATTTTGGATCGGAGTTCGATATACCTGAGTCGGAGGTGGAAAAAGCTGGCGTCGGCTGGATTCTAGAACCCTTTGCCGCGCACACTCGTCGAGTACTCGCTGGAGATATTCTAGTCGAGTGCGCTCAGCCAGATTGGCCAGACGCGTGTCCTCCAAGGCCCGGGCCTCCGGGGTTTCTCCAACGATAGGAGTGTGAAGAGCATCCATGTTCCAGCGGCGAAGTTCTTCCCTCTGCTACGAAGAGAGGGGCTCAGGGAGGTACTCCTCATGGGCATGCGACGGATCTCCTCTGCCGTCGCCACCGTCGGCTCAAGGGAAGCCGGGAGGACTGCGAGGTCCATCGACCATCAGGACTTCCGCCGCTGGATCACTGTTGTCACACTCGGATGCGGTCTCTGCGGAGCCAGTCGAACAGGCCGTAGAGAGATTCGTCGGGCTCGATCGCCGCGACTTGGGGGGTGGTCGTCTGGCAAGCCACCGCGTGCCTCACCCACCGCTGAAGCCTTGACCGACCGGAGAGCTTGCACCGGCGGGCGACGGGGCGGGAGGACACCACAGGTGCCGACCGATACTGGGTCGACGGCTGCCTCAGGAGGACGACGCAAACGCACGCGCGAAAGTGCGTTGCCCCGCAGACGGGGAGAGCATCGACGTCGAGTGTAGCCTCCTGAAGCCAAGTGGAGTCGTCGGCAACGAACACGAGCGCGCCGAGACGGATCTCTCGGCCCTCAGCCAAACCTCCGCCTGAAACCATGATGAAGGGGATCGGAAAGATTGCAACTTCTCCAACAAGTCGCTAAGACACCTGCCCCACGGTGGGCGCTAACTATCGTGGTTCTGAGTCGGACAGTAGAATAGGGGGGTAGGAATGTAGAGGCAAGATCTTAGCTATGGAGGATTTGTACACGCTAGTTTTACGAGTTTGGGCCCTTCTCGAAGGAAGTAATAGCCCTACGTCTCAGAGCCCGGAGGCGGTCGACTGGATTATAAGCGTGTGAGTTACAGATTGTGCGAACCCTTGTCCCGGAGGAGGGGGGTGGCTTACATAGAGTGCGCCAGGACCCCAGCTCCCCTCCATCACATAGGATTCAATGTACATAAAGAGGTGGAGTTACAGGTAACGCCTGTATTGAAGTGCCACAAATGATCATTAAATACACGAGTAAATGCCCGACCATTGCTGCGCAGAGCGGCTTTAGGTCTTCTTATTGTCGAGTGGTTTGATGGTCGAGTGACCTGGATAAAGTGGGGTCTCCGACTGGATGGTAGGTCGAGTGGACTTCACTCGACACCTTTGCTGGACCTCTTCTTCTGATTCTTGAACTTCTTCATTCTTAGGACAAGGACCTTAGGTAGGATGTATAGGTCAGGCCAATTACCCTACCCTACGTTTGTGTCCACATCACGCGGGACGCAAGACATACCCAGGTTCGGGGCTCTCCGGAGAGATAACACCCCTAGTCCTGCCGAGTGTGGTTTATATGTAACAGTACAGAGTCGCTCCTAGAGCTGTATGGAGGAAGAAGGAAGGTAGGCCAAGGCTTAGGCTGCTCCCTCTCCTCGTGTGTATGGCTAGTCTACTTGCTTGTGTCTTGTGAGTGCGTATGTTGCTTATGATCTTGTTGCCCGTATTCATGAGGGCTCCTAGGGGGTTTTGAAGGTCAACCCCCCGGGGTACAATGGTAATTTTACAAGGCCGTGGGGCCGGGTTGTCATTGTCCGGGAAGCCGGTGCTGGGAGCTGCCGGGTGTCAGGGCTCGCCGGGTTCTCCAGGCGCGGGCCCCGCAGGCCTAGGGGCACTGTTTGCCGTCTTGTTGATCGTCAAGGAGTGGCCGGGTTGAGTCTGCTACAGTGGCACTCCGTCAGGTCACCGCTTGCTGGTGTTAGCAGTGACGATGGGTGCATTGTAGCCACGCCGGCCTTGGTCAGCGGGTAGGTGGGGCACTGTTGCGATGCCCCTGCTGACCAGAGGCATGGGAGGGGCACTGTTGCCTTGCTCATCTTTGAATGAAGACTCGTCCCATCGTACGGCTGGGATGGGACGGGAGCTGACCCGAGGCAGGATTGAGGAACACGCCAAAGGGGGAGCTGGCTTGTTGGAGAAGTCTTGGCGTGCCGGGTTCGGCCGTCCTGTGCCAGCTGTTGGAACCGGGTCGAGGAGTTCGGCCGGGTCGCAGGGCTTGGCCGGCTTGAGCAACCCGGTCAAGCGCGAGCCAGCTTGAGGGGCGTTGCTGGACCCGTTGTTTTTAAAAAGGATCTGGGTTCCGTTGCCTGCCTGGGGTTCATCCCCCCCGACTATGATTGACCGTCTGTCCTTCGTCCTCTTCAGGAACACTTCAATATTGAACCGTGGGTGTTGTATGAAAACCTTCCTCGCCTCCTAACCATAGAGGTGGTTTGAGAGGTAATCATTAGTGAAATACTTTGGAAAGGCCTGAAAAAAAGGATGTGCATAAATATCTTCTCTATATTGGAAATGGGGCAGAGAAATAAAAAAGGCAAGATATAATAGTTAGTACTATCTTGTAGTGAACTGATGTCTTCTTCATTGTGCTGACAAATATCTTGTTGTTTTTTGTCGATAATTTCTTTATCCTAACAATCTTTCTGAGTTTCTTGACTTGATTGATATTCATGGACAACTCATTTCCCCATATGCAAAAAGGGTCGAACAGTGAGTCAAAACCTCTGAAACCAGGACCTACATGTGCAAGACCAAATTGTTAAAAACCTAAATATTAGAATTGTTCCTACAATTGCACAATAATGTGCTATTAGAGAACGGACCATGCACGTGCTAACCTCGATTGTAAACCTCAATGCTTCCCATTGTTTCCCTACAACACATATAAGGTAGTTAGTCATCAGGTTAAGTAAGGGTTCGCATGCTATCAGTAAACTATGTTGATGAAAAATAAGCACATTGCAGATTCATCCGATTAATTCAAGCCACATGGAAAATCCATTTATCCAAACCAAGCATGATTAAGAACTAGGAAATATAGCACTTGTATATGTTTCTCATGTATTAAGTGCAGCAAAATTTGATTTATTTCTCACATGCACAACAATACAAAATTCTACCAATGACAATTGGACATCGCATTGCAGAATTGAACCAAGCAGTTAACTAAACACCACAACAAATGAACCAAACATTAACTGAGCACCACATTGCACAATATAACATACTCCTAATAGAAGATCATATAGTTAACCAAACCAAGCATTCTTAACAAATTGGAAATATAGTAATTGTATTTGTTTCTCATGTATTTACTATAGCCAAATTCAATTTATTCCTCACATGGTATACAATAACAAATGCACCCACAACTATTGAACATCGCATTGCAGAATTGAACCAAATTGTTAACTAAACACCAGAACACAAATGAACCAAACGTTAACTGAGCACCACATTCCACAATGTATAACAAAACCAAGCATGCTTGACAACTTGGAAATATAGCAATTGTATTCATTTCTCATGTATTTTGTAAAGATAAATTCGATTTATTTATGACCTGGAAGACAATACAAAATTGGAGCCTGAATAATTGAACATCAGATTTGCAGAACTGAACGAAACAGTTAACTGAAGACGACAACTAATTAACAAAATAGTTAATAAGTGAGCACCACACTGCACGACATATAGAACATATACACTAGAGCAACAGATTGTATGGTAAAATTAGATAGCACAATTCACTAGAATTTGTGAAGGAAAGGCAGGAACAACACACGCAACGGGTATATCAAGCATGCTTAACTGGCGTAGCTAGAAAATGGCAAGGTGCTCCTCCAAGATCTGGGGGTTGGCACGAATGGCAACCATTGCAACCTCATCCGCGCGTGCGGCCGCGATTTGCTTCTCCGCCGCCAAATGCTCCTTGAGATCTTTGCTATACTGCGTGCACCATGGCTTAGGGCGGCGCTTATTTGGTGGAGGGGTCGGTGATTTGGACGGAAGGTGTCGCATCGGCAGTCGGGTCATGTGGGATGTGGAAGGAGGAGGAAGATGGGGGTCAGGTGTGGATTACCTGCCTAGATAGACGAGGCCGAGCAGCGTGAAGGAGGGTCGCCGGTGAGGAGGCGCCGCTGCAAGCAAGGAGCAAAGGTTTCAACTTGGAAAGGAAGGAGGAAACAGGGGAAATGTGGATTTTGGTAAGGGGAGGGGGGGAGGTAGATATTTCATGAAGCCAAAATTTGGAATCGCTTGGTGAAAAAATCTGGCCAGCAAAGTGCCATCACACAAGGTCCCTTATTCAGAACTGTGTACGATATGTGAACATCACAAACGATTCAGATAGATTAACCTGTGTGTCATGAGTTTGGAAGTCAAAATTTTTGGTTTGAATTTCCCTGGTTACAGTGGTCATCCACGTCATTGCATAATTTGGGTACACAAAGGACACTACAGCACACCCATACTTCTTAATCGAGCAAGTTCAGCAATTAAATAGAGCTAGTTGACCTAAACATTACTCTAACAAATTAAAGACCGGGGCTCTTTATTAAATAAAACAAAGAGTACTACTACGGCTGGTGCTCGTCAATCTCCGCGGCCGCCTCCATGTCCAGCTCGCGCCCGACGGTCTCCTGGGGAATGGGCTCTATGGCATCCATCGCACCATACTCGGCAAGCATCTCGCCACCCACGTTCGCCATCTCTTTGGAAAAGGTTGCCATGAGCTGGGCATGGGCGGCCGCGATCTAGGCTTGGACGGGCTCCGTCATCGCAAGGTATGCGGCGAAGGAACGGATAGTTGCTCAAACGCCCTCGATGATTGCCAACTCTTCGGCCGTGGGTTGCCGACCGTTGTCGAAGAAGCTTCGTTCGATGTGTGCGGTGACCGCGATGAGCTGGGCGTGGGCGGCCTCGACATGGTCGTGGGCATCCTCCATCATGGTTAAGGCCGCCGCTGCGGAACAGACAGCTGCCGTGCCGCTCTCACCAGTTGCTACCGCGAGGCAGATGTTGCTGCCGCCACCTGAGAAGCAACAGCGGCCGTTTGGGCTGCCTTGGCCGCCCGGTCGCAGATTGCAGCCGTGCTCATGCACCTTGTTAGCACAGGCATGACGGCTGAGGCCGCGCTCTCGCCGGAGTGGGCCACCGAAGTTGCCGTCAAGACGCGGGTCCACGTGCCCATCTTTCACCGGTGATGATTGTACAGTGAAATGATATTTGGGGAGCGAGCTAGTGTGCTTGAGACGCCGGCTGTGGGCTTTAGCCGACGCACATTCTCGCGTAAGCCATAGGTGTACTATACACCGACGGTGCTCCAGGATATTTTGTGCTGCATCTCACACGGTTGGTGATAATAAATTGTGTGGGATCTACTTGATTTTTGATCTTGATTTGAATTACATAATGGGGTCACAACGGCAATGGACGGTGTTTGAATTGCTAGACCTTTTATCTGCAGTGAACATGCAACTATATGTGTGTCTTAAAAGAATTGAAATTATTCAGGGTTCATTTGAACATTTTACACATTAAATTGGTTTTCTAGCCATTTCAGTTGCACAATTAAAAATTAAACTACATGCAAATGCTCCGGTGCACCAACATGGTCTGTAAAATCATATATGTGTCCATGGGTTTATTCTTATGTCCCATGCAATAAATGGGGATGAAATTCAAACACCACGGCACCGTGGCTCTCCGGCAAACGTCAACGTACTTGCTTTTGTAATTCTAGTAAATCCAAAATTTGTCCGAAATTCAGGAAACTTGGCATGCTATCATGGAGCGGCATCAACATGTCGTGGTAAATTTTTTGTCCAATTTGGGGCAGGTTGGGGTATAAGCTTCTCATAAACCAGAGCTTCTCACAACAAGTGTGATTGTTTCGGTAGGGAATGTTTCACCTTTCTGGACGAAACGATATCCGTTGCCTCTTCTCAATTTCAATTCTTTTCCTAGTGTCATCATAGAACAACAAGAGTGTTGTGTCAATTTTTGGGATTTTTCGGGTTTCGCTTGGACATTTTTATACATTAACTGAATTTTCTATGCATTCATGTGCATAATTCAAATTTGAACTACAGGCACATGCGCTAATGCATATAAATTAGTTGAAAATTCAAATCTATGTCCTTGGTTGCATGCTTAGGTCCCACAGAATAAATGGGAATGAATGTCAAACACCCTTCCACCGTCACTCGGCTGCAAACATTGAGATACCTGGTTTTTAAATTCTAGTAAACCCAATGCTCGTCTAAAATTCATGAAACTTGGCATGCTGTCATGGAGCGGCATCAACATGCCGTGGTAAATTTTTTGTCCAATTTGGGGCAGGTTTGGGGATATACTTCTCACAACAAGCATGATGGTTTCGGTAGGGAACGTTTCACCTTTCTAGACGAAACGATATCCATTGCCTTTTCTCGATTTCAATTTTTTTCCTTGTGTCAACAAAGAAGAACAGGAGTGTTGTGTCAATTTTTGGGATTTTTCGGGGTTCGTTTGGACATTTTATGCATTAATTGAGTTTTCAATGCATTTATGTGCATAATTCAAATTTGAACTACATGCACATGCTCTAATGCATATAAATTGGTTAAAAATTCAATTATGTATCCTTGGTTGCATGCTTAGATTCCATGCAAGAAATGGGAATGTATGTCAAACACCCTGCCACCGTCACTCAGCCAGAAACATTGAGATACCTTGTTTTTAAATTCTAGTAAATCCCAAACTCGTCTGAAATTCATGAAACTTGGCATGCTATCTTGGAGCGGCATCAACATGCCGTGGTAATTTTTTGTCCCATTTGGGGCAGGTTTGGGTATATGCTTCTCACGAACCAGAGCTTCTCACAACAAGGATGATGGTTTCGGTAGGGAACGTCCTGATAAGTCTCCAACGTATCTATAATTTATGAAGTATTCATGTTGTTATGTTATCATTCTTGGATGTTTTACAATCATTTTATAGCAATTTTATATCATTTTTCTTGGACTAACCTATTGACCCAGTGCAGAGTGCCAGTTGCTGTTTTTTGCTTGTTTTTTACATCACAGGAAATCAATATCAAATAGAGTCCAAACACCGCAAAACTTGCTGGAGATTTTTTATGGACCAGAACACCCAAGATGGGCCAGAGCAGCACTTGGGGGTGCCCCGAGGGGGGCACAACCCACCAATGGCGCGCCTGGGGGGCCAGGCGCACCCAGGTGGGTTGTGCCCACCTCGGTGGCCTCCCGCACCCCCCTTTACTCTATAAATTCACAAATATTCCAAAACCCTTCGGGGTTAACCTAGATCAGAAGTTACACCGCCGCAAGGCTCTGTAGCCACCGAAAACCAATCTAGACCCTATTCCGGCACCTTGCCGGAGGGGCGAATCATCTCTGATGGCCATCTTCATCATTGCGGCCACCACGATGAGGAGGGAGTAGTCCACCTCGGGGCTAAGGGTTTGTACTAGTAGCTATGTGTTTAATATCTCTCTGTCGTCTTCTTGAGATGTCACAATCTTGATGTATTGTGGGCTTTGTTAATATAGTCAGATCATATGGTGTTTTCCCCTCTCTATCTTGTCGTGATGAATTGAGTTTTTCCCTTTGATATTTTGTTGTTATCGGATTGAATACTTTTATGGATTTGAGAATACTTGATATATGTCTTGCAATTGAATACTCGTGGTGACAATGGGGTATCGTATTAATTCACTTGATATATGTTTTGGCACTCAAATCGCGGATTCCCGAGGTGACATTGGGGTAATCTATGCATAGGAGTTGATGGACATTCCTGTCTTTGTTTCTCCGGTAGAAATTTTGGGGCACTCTTTGAAGTTCTTTGTGTCTCATTGAGTATTATGAATATGAATTTGTTTTGGAGTGATTTTAGTACGAACTCTAGGATAGATCGAACGGAAAGAATATCTTTGTGTTACGAACTCTTGAATAGATCAAACGGAAAGAATAGCTTTGAGGAGGTTTCATACCCTACAAACAATTTATTCTTATGTTCTCCGCTAGATAGGAATTTTGGAGTGATTCTTCATCACATGATGAGGGGTGGTTATATGATCCAATTATATTAGCATTGTTGAGATGTTGCACTAGCGAAAAGACGGACCCTAGGCCTCATTTTCAAGCATTGCAATACCGTTTTTGTGCCCGTTTACTATTTGCTACCTTGCTGTTATTGTTTATTCAGATTATAAAAATATATTTCTACCATCCATATTACACTTTTATCACCATCTCTTCACCGAACTAGTGCACATATACAATTTGCCATTATATTGAGTGTGTTGGGGACACAAGAAATTTCTTATATTTGGTTGCAGGGTTGTTTGAGAGAGACTATTTTCATCCTATGCCTCCAACGCATTGATAAACCTTAGGTCATCCACTTGAGGGAAAATTGCTGCTATCCTACAAAACTCTGCGCTTGGAGGCCCAACACGTGTCTACAAGAATAGATTTGCGTAGTAGACATCAAGCTCTTTTCGGGCGCCATTGCCAGGGAAGTGAGTGCATGAAGGTATATCTTTATATCTTGCAATTGAATCTTTTAGTTTCTTGTTTTATCACTAGTTTGGTTTATAAAAAGAAAACTACAAAAAATGGAATTGAGGTTGCACCGTATTATTGATCATCTTTACAATATCTTTCTTGAAAATGATGGATCGGAAAATTGTGCTCAATTGTTAGAGGAAGAAGTCAATTAAATGTTTGGCACAAAATATTTGAATGATGAGCATGATTGCAATGTTGTTAGTATAAATTCTTTTAATATCCATGATGCTAATGATATGCAAGGCTACAAGCTTGGGGATGCTATATTTGATGAATATGATATATTTAGTCCCCCAAGTTTTTATGAGAAAATTTATTATGATGATTACATGCCTCCTATTTATGATGATTATATTGATGAAAGTGGATTTGAAGTGTACATGACTTTATTTAATGATGAATCCACTATATTGAAGGAGGTTGCAATTTACTATGAAAACAAAGTTCCTATCTATGATGATTATGGTGAAATGCATGCTATAAAGAATTATGATAACCATGAAACTTGTCATCAGGATTTTAATGTTCAATTTCATGATAGTTATTTTGTTGAGTTTGCTCCCACTACTTTGCACGAGAATAAATTTGCTTATGTGGAGAGTAGGAAAATTTCTATACTTATGTATCATGAAAAGAATGCTTTATATGATAGCTATATTGTATCCCCTCTCAATTTTTTGTGTTCGGCGGCTTCACCCCTGATCAATTGGCCACCTGAACAGATCGACAGCTACGCCCCTGGTCATCATATCAGTTTTGGGAACCTAAATTATGTCACTGATATCCAAGGAGACTTTATCTTCGAAGGGTTCGCGGCCCCAACCACGGCTCTGACCTTAGATCCGGAGCAAACCGCCGGGTCCGAAGATGGGAGTTTGGAGCCCACCGGACCCTCTCCTATTACGAAGCTCACTACCGGAGACCCAGAGGCGGCTGTGTCATTGGCAAACCCGGAGTCACAATGGGTTCCCCCGATCATTGAAAAGCCAGTCTCACCCGGGACGCCAGCTCCAAACTCTCGAGGTCCATGCCAAGTGAGCATGGCCAGGAGGCTTTTGCCCTACCTAGCTCCGCGGACTCTCGCTTCCCTGTCGAAACCTCGCTCTTAAACGAGGCTTTGGACTTAATGCAATCCCTCGCCATTACAGAGGAATCACCTCCGAACTACGCCCAGCCTGGATTAGGGGCTTAGAGCAGGGAATTTTACGTCCCACCCACCACCCACTTCATAGCCACTATCAAAGACTTAACCGACATGCTGGATTACGCCTCCGAAGACATCGACGGCATGGAGGACGATGCCGGGGACAAACAAAGCCAAAACCTGCCATTCACCGGGCGCTGGACGGCTACCTCCACATATGATGTGTATATGGTGGATACACCCAAGGAGGACGACGACGAAGGCAGGAAAGATTCGATCGAGGATAAACCCACGGATGCACCACCAAAATGTCGACGTCAGCGACGCCGCTCAAAATCACATCGCGGAAAGGAAAGTAATATCGGCACCGTAGGCGATAATACTCCGGACAATGCCGAAGATCCCGAAGACCTCGTTGAGCCTACGTCCAAACATGACGAAAGGGAGGAGGGGCAAGTTAACCCCGACGAGCAGATCGGGAATGAGGATTCGGAAGATAGCAACTATCTACCGATCTACGAGGGTGATGTCAGCCTCGGCAACGAAGATTTCATCGTGCCTGAGGAACCCCTCGAGCAAGAGCGCTTTAAGCGTGAGCTAATTGCAACCGCCCAACAAAGAGTTATCCGAAGCGTCGGCTACTACTACAATTCGACGACGAGGCCCTTGAGCCAATACCGTCGAGATATGACCGCGCTGATGAACCAGACCGACCACCACGTGGGCGAGATAAAGCAGGTACCTACACCGAACACCTACCCACACCACCTCGCCGTAGAGGCAAAGAGGTAGCAGCCACAAAATACACCTACGACAGGACCTGGATAATAGAGCAGGCCAAGCCAAACCAATCTATGGATCAGGTGGGCGTGCCCCAACGCGAGAAGACGACCATCAAGCCAGATCAATCTATGGATCAAGGGGCCTGAAAACTGAACACGGACGTCATCCAAACTCCGTCATGACGTTACTCGTTACAGAGGCTCCGCACACCCGTTATGCTTTATCGATGGGATAATGCAGCACCACTTTCCAGAAGGGTTTAAACCCGTAAATATTGAATCATACAACGGCACGACAGATCCCACGGTATGGATTGAGGATTTCCTCGTCCACATTCATATGGCTCACCGAGAGGGTCTCCACGCCATCAAATACCTCCCCTTGAAGCTGAAAGGACCAGCACGTCACTGGTTAAATAGCCTCCCAGAGAACTCCATCGGTAGCTGGGAAGATTTGGAGGATGCCTTTCGAGACAACTTCCAAGGCACCTACTTTCGGCCTTCGGATGCCGATGACCTCAGTCATATAGTCCAGCAACCTAGAGAGTCAGCCCGAAAACTCTGGACTAGGTTCTTAATTAAAAAGAACCAAATCCTCGACTGTCCGGACGCTGAAGCCCTCGCGGCCTTTAAACATAGCGTCCATGACGAATGGCTCGCCCGACACCTCCGCCAAGAAAAACTGAAGTCCATGGCAGCTCTTACCGCACTCATGACCTGCTTTTGCGCGGGAGAAGAAAGCTAGTTAGCTCGTAGAAGCAATAGTACTAGCGACCCTGGCACCTCCAAAGCCAGAGACGGCAACGGTAGGCCACGATGCAAAAAACACAAGCGTCGAAGCAATAATGAAGACACGGCGGTCAACGCCGGATTCAGTGGCTCTAAATCCGGTCAGCGGAAGAAGCCATTCAAAGGAAACAAAGATGGTCCATCTAGTTTGGACAAAATACTCGATCGGCCTTACCAGATTCATGGCACCCCTGACAAGCCTGCCAATCATTCCAATAGAAATTGTTTGGTCTCTAAACATGCCGGTAAGTTAAACACCGAACACAAGGGGAAAGGGCCGCCAAGCGAGGACGATGAAAAGCCTCGCCCATCGAACACAGGGGGACAGAAGAAATTTCCCCCTGAGGTGAAAATAGTGAACATGATATATGCCACGCATATCCCCAAGAGGGAACGCAAGCGTGCACTAAGGGACGTCAACGCCATAGAGGCAGTCGCCCCAAAATTCAACCCCTGTTCGGCTTGTCCGATCGCCTTCGATCAAAAGGACCACCCAACTAGTATTTGTCATGGAGGTTCGGTAGCTCTGGTCCTTGAACCAATCATCGACAGATTCCATTTCACTCGAGTCCTCATGGATGGTGACAGTAGTCTTAACTTAATTTATCAAGACTCGGTCCGCAAAACGGGTATTGACCCATCAAGAATCAAGCCTACTAACACCACCTTAAAGGAGTAATACCCGCGGTGTGGAAGCCCGCTACACGGGCTCAATAACACTGGAAGTAGTCCTCCGTTCGCCGGACAACTTCCTAAGGAAATACATAATCTTCGACATTTTTCCCTTCCGCAGTGGTTATCGCGCACTGCTCGGATGAACCGCCTTCGCCCGCTTCAATGCGGTCCCGCATTATGCTTACCTAAAGCTCAAAATGCCAAGACCCCGCAGTGTTATAACAGTTAATGGAAACATGGAGCGCTCCCTCCATACCGAGGAGCACACCGCGTCCCTCGCAGCCGAGGCACATAATGGCCTTATCAAGCCGAACACTTCATCAGCCATCAAGCCTCCGGACACTGCCAAACGAGTCCGGTCTACCCTGCAGAACAACAGCCCGGTCCATCCAGAGTTGGAGTAGCAATTACCTCTGTCAATCGCCCCATCCAATCGCGACATATGTACCGCGTGTGCATAACTATGCACTCAAGGTACCTTGGGCAACGACGGAGGCACACTAAGGACGAGGTCCATAATACGGCTCGACCCTATTCGGACCTTAACCTTCTTCTTCTTTTATCGCTTCTTTCTTCTCTTTTCTCTAATTTTTCAGGTTCTTTAAAACCTAAATTACTTTTCGGTGGTACAAGGGCCCTTTCCTAGGCCCGTTCTATATAGATGATTGTCGATCCTCTCAAAGGATCCTACACCAAGGTGAAAAGCGGCGCGGACGTGCAGCAGGGTGTCCAAAGGATCTTCAAGACCGCCTTTTCTTTTTTAGGACCTGTATACAGCTTTCCCTTGTTTACAAATTCTTGGCATGTAAATAGCCTTGATGCTTGTGGCATTCTCTGTAAGAGCACGTCTTGACGTATCAATCAGATTATAATGGAAACAGTTTTGTCCAACCATATTTGGTATTGGTTTCTACTTTGTATTCCCTCTTCACGTCAGATTGGCATATACACCTTGGCATGACTTAAAATGCCAGGGGCTCTATTCAGCCACATATATTTTCGAAAAAAAAGCCCGAATACTTTTAGTGTATACTTCGACGTCCCGCATACTGCTTTATATGCATCGGCTCCGAATCATGTCGTTGATCAATAGTTGGGTTGCCCAGCTCCTATGTTTATTACCTTACGTTCCGCTTGTTCGGCTAAGGTAGTAAAGGGAGAACTACTGCGATTGTGTTTCCGGTTCGTCCGGTCAAACGCCTCAGTAGAGAAAGCTGAAAACTGTCTGTCATGATGCAGCGAGAGCTGATCAGCAGTTCGATGACTTAATATATGCAATTTTTTCCGTCTTAGATGAAGGGCTGGCCTGCGTACAGTCATGCGTCCAAGGTTTCCTCTTCGGGATAGCCGCACACGCACCAGGGGCTAGCTCGTAGTCCCATTGTCAAACTCCTATGACTAAGTGAGAGTGATAAAGCCGCATAGTCTGATTGTCTGGTTCGCTCCACAGACACCTCCTTTACGGACCAAGACGATGGGTCAAGCGCGATCATGTGCTATTCCGAACACCCCCATAGTATCTACGTGGGGGCTGAAGCTGACGACTGGTAATCTTTCAAAAATAAAAACGGCTACACAGGAGGAAAATAATTTTAGGTAAAGGCACAAATATATTACAAAGCCTTGCTTCATAAAACAAAGTCTGGGCAGCCCGGATACATTCATTCAAACATGATATCCTTTGAGCATTGACCCTCTATTAAACGGGCACCCTCTAGGACATCTTCGAAATATCACTCCAGCTTGCGGTGGTCCTTTCCTTCGGGTGGGCTCTCGACTACCACGACGGCAGCCTTCATCTTCACCCAGTGCATCTTGACACGGGCAAAGGCCATCCGCACACCCTCTATGCACGTCGAGCGCTTTACAGCTTCAACTCGGGGCAGGGCGTCGCCGAGCCGCTTGACCAGGCTGAAGTAGCACTAGGAATGGGTCCGGCTGGCCACAGCTGGACTATGATGTCTTCATGGCCAAACCAGACATCCTATGCAGCTCTGCCAACTGCATCATCTGGTTATTCAATAGTGCCGGACGCTCTAGCGCCAAGTACTGTGACCAGAAAAGTTTCTCCATGGTGTTCCCCTCCTGGGCACGAAAGAATTGTGCAACCTCGGCCGCACTCCTTGGAAGATCCGCAAAGTCGTCTAGAGAACACCATAGTCGATTAAGCAAGGCAGATCTCCGACCGCCAAATATACTTTGTAAAGAAAGGGCTTACCAGCCGCTACCTATTCGGCCTGCTTGATCTCCTTGCGAGCCACCCGGGACTCGGTCCGCGCCTCCTTGGCCTCCTGAAGAGCCTTGGTGAGACCGACCGCTTGGGCCTTATTCTTCTCCTCCAAGGCCTCACACTTGCTGGCGGCATCCTTGAGCTCCCGCTCCGCCTCAGTCACCCGCTCCTCATACTTGCGGCGGGTGACTTGCTCGGCCTTTAAATCCGCATCCTCTTTGTCAGCGGCTGCTTGGCTCACCCGTGCCTGCTCCTTGGCTTGGTCAAGGGTGCTCTTCAAGGTCTCGACCTCGGCCACACTACCTAAAATAATGATCAGGGAAACACAGGAGATTATACTCCGCATTGGCATATTACTTCAGGTGTGTAAACAATTTTCCAAAACATACCTTGCGCCTCATCAAACCGCTTGTTGATGCGGACAAGATCCTCATCGGCCAGCTCCAGCTTCTGCTTGATTTCGGATACTTCGGCGGCCTGGGCGGTCGCTGCTAACAGTGAAGCCTATTTATCAAAATAGAGAAGTATGTTATCTCCTACGAATATTACTTGATCCTCTATTTGGCATTTTTTTCAAAAGCCGGGCTACTATCTATATAGAGGCATATATTTTGCATATGCAAAGCGGCTAAGAATATTACATCACATACCTCAAATCCCGTTAATAGGCTAGTGAAGGATTCGTTTAGCCCGCTTTTGGTGGACTGAACCTTCGCAACCACCGTACCCATCAGGGTACGGTGCTCCTCCACGACGAAAGCACGTTGCAGTGCATCCGTCAGAGGGTTCGGTGCCTCCAAATTAGTGGAGGTCACCATCGGAGTAGGCGCTCCCCCTCCTTTGAAGGGGGTTGCTCGCTCAATTCTGGAGCCACATGGGTCTCCAAAATAGTGTTTGGCTGTGGCCCGGATTGGTCAGGGCCCCCGTCGTCAGTCTCCATGGGGGATGAGCCCCCCAAGTTCTTGGCGGCCGAGGCATTACCCTCTGGCGCCGTCTTGGCAGCCTCCTGCACCTCTTAGTGGCCCGAAGAGGCCTTTTGGGACAACACTTCAGTGTCGTCCATGGCAGTTGGTGGAGAGGCTCGCTGAGGCGTCTCGCTCTCACCATCCCCGGCTCCAGCGAGTTCCCTTAAGATGATGATAGTTGGGGGAGATTGTGGGCCGGACTGAAGCACACAATATAATGTGTTAAGGCTACAATCATAAAGACCAGATATATGTATACTATCCTTGGATATTTACGATGCGGCCAGGGGCTTCGACTTGGGGC
The DNA here is from genome assembly GCA_021605205.1 of Aegilops longissima. Lineage (NCBI taxonomy): Eukaryota > Viridiplantae > Streptophyta > Magnoliopsida > Poales > Poaceae > Aegilops > Aegilops longissima. Next base: position 214,627,116 of record CM038679.1, on the reverse strand, counting down.
GCCACTCAGGGATGGCTTCGGCATCCGAATCTGAGCCATCCGAGAGGGATATGTTCCCCCTCTTGGACGCCTCCTCCTCTGGGTCTACGGAGGCCACCCTTTTCTTCTTCCTCCCCTTAAGCAGAGAATCACTTTCGGCCTCCTCCTCCTCTTCGTCTTCATCTCCCTCGTGGGAGGAGGGAGCCTCGGTGTCTCCGGACATAGTATCCGAAGTACCTTTACGGCGGAGGCCACCTTTGGCCTCCTTGCTCTTCTTCTCGGCCTTCTTCTCCGGTGCTTGATACAGCGCCGGGACCAACATCCTCGTTAAAAGAGGAGTGGCTGGGTCTTCGGGCAGCAGAGCTGAACACTTGATCCGCTGCGCCTTCTTTGTCCAGCCCTGAAATAAAGGATGGAACGCTCAGCATACTCTTTGATTGGTAAACTAAAGTTGTGTTCGGAAATTAATACTTACCGGGCTGGCCGGATGAGCGCAGTCAAGGCCGATGTCGCCGGTCTTCTCCGGCCACGACTTCTGGGCCTTGAAGAGCAGCTTCTAGATCTCTTCATGTGTCATGCCAAAGAATCGCTGCAGGGTCCGCGACCCTTCCGGATTGAACTCCCACATATGGAGAGGCTAGCGCTGGCAGGGAAGGGTCCAGCGGAATAGCATCACTTGGATCACGTCAGTGAGGCTGGTGTTCTTTTCTATCATGTTTTTCATGCACTTCTGCAGCATCAATACCCCGACGGTCGACCCCCAGTCCAGACCCTTGTTGGTCCACGACGCGAGCAGCATTGGGGGTCCGGATCTGAACTCAGGAGTGGCTGCCCATGAGGCGCCGCGAGGTTCGGTGATGTAAAACCACTCCTGCTGCCATATCTTGACTGTCTCCATGAAGGCCCCTTTGGGATAGGTGACGTTGGGGAGCTTGCTCACCATGGTGCCACCGCAGTCCGCGTGCTACCTGTCGACCACCTTCGGCTTCATGTTGAAGACCTTGAGCCATAGGCTGAAGTGTGGGGGGATGCGGAGGAGCACCTCGCACACGACGATGAACGCCGAGTTGTGGAGGAAGGAATTCGGGGCTAGATTGTGGAAATCTAGACCGTAATAAAATATGAGACCACGGACAAAGGGGTGGAGGGGAAACCCTAGTACGCGAAGGAAGTGGGGGATAAATACCACCCTTTCGCCGGGCTCCAAGGTGGGGATGACCTGCTTCTTAGCAGGGATCCTATGCACAACGTCCGCACTCAGGTACCTCACCTCTCGGAGCTCCTTGATGTCCTTCTTCGTCACGGAGGAGGCCACCCACTTGCCTTGAGAGCCGGATCCGAACATGGGTGGAAAGGTTGGTGGCGGTGGGGAACATCAAAGCTTGGGTATTGGAGCTCGAGGATGGGAAGCCTGAGGAAGGAAGAAGGCGTGGGTGAAAAGAAGGGATCTTTATCCGTTTATATAGGCAGTGAATATCAAGTGCCCCCCTTCAAGCCTTAAAACTCGCCTGTTCCCAAGGGGTCATGCGAATGGCACGGTTGGATTACCCAAACCCGTATTGATGAGAATCCTGCAATAAGGGGACACGATCTCTGCTTTGACAAGACATGTCAATGGAGGCTGCACCTCGGAACGTGAAGCGGGAGGTTGAGAAATGGTTTGAAATAATAAATAGGCCAGACATAATGTTTCTCCGAGAAAGTTGTCAGTAGACAGACCTTATTTTGGTTAAGTGTTGTGCCCTTGTGATTGAAGGTTGTGACTGTTATACAGAGCCGGACACAGTTCTCTTATTCAGAAGATTGCTTTGAATTATTCGGAGGAGGAACCCGCCTTGCAAAGCCGAAGAGAATCTACATACCGAACACATCGTCATCGAAATACTGGTTCAGGGGCTACTGAGGGAGTCCTCGATTATGGGGTCCACGGGGGTCCAGGCTGTGTAGCCTGGGCCGGTTAATGGGCCGTGAAGATATAAGATAGAAAGCCTTCCTCCGTGCCCGGACGGGACTCTCCTTTGCATGGATGGCAAGCTTGGCGTCCGTATGCGTAGTTTCCTTTCTTTGTGAACCGACTCTGTACAACCCTAGACCCCTCAAGTGTCTATATAAACAGGAGGGTTTAGTCCATAGAGGCTATCAGAATTTGCATAGGCTAGACAGCTAGGGTTTAGCCATTACGATCTCGAGGTAGATCGACTCTTGTAACCCCTGTACTCATCAAAGTCAATCAATAAGGAAGTAGGGTATTACCTCCATTAAGAGGGAAAGAACCTGGGTAAACATCGTGTCTCCTTGTCTCCTGTTACCTTCGATCCTCAGACACATAGTTCGGGACCCCCTACCCGAGATTGGCCGGTTTTGACATCGATAGCAGGTTTGGGTATATGCTGCTCACAAACCAGAGCTTCTCACAACAAGCATGATGGTTTCGGTAGGGAACGTCCCACCTTTGGGGACGAAATGATATCCATTGCCTCTTATTGCTTTCAATTGTTTTTCTTGTGTCAACATAGGACAACAGGAGTGTTGTGTCAATTGTTATCATTTTTCGGGGTTCGTTTGGACATTTTTATGCATTAATTGAGTTTTCAATGCATTTATATGCATAATTCAAATTCGAACTACATGCACATGCTCCAGTGCATATAAATTGGTTGAAAAATCAAATATGTGTCCTTGGGTGCATGCTTAGGTGCCATGCAAGAAATGGGAATAAATTTCAAATAACACGGCACCATTGATTGCCGGAAAAATGTTGAGATACCGTGTTTTTAAATTCTAGTAAATCCAAAACTCGTCTGAAATTCATGAAACTTGGCATGCTATCATGGAATAGCACCCGACATGATGTGGTATTTTTCATGTCCATTTTGAGAGAAGGCGCACTCGAATAATAGCCAACAAAGGCATTTTGAAAAAATAGCTGCCACTTTAATATCTCAAATGTTTGTATAATTCAAGTCGTGTGCGTTCTGTTAACCATTCACGTGACGCCACGTGTCTTGATTTTAATGGCTATAGGATGTTTCGTGCGGACAGCTGCTTGACCTTGGTGAGCGGGAGGCGGCGGCGCGATCCGATCGTGAGCTGACCGAGAGGCGTGCAAGCTGTCCTCCAATGCGAGCTCACCGGGAAGCATGCGAGCTGTCTGTTGTCTTGAGCTCACTTTGGAAGCGAGCCCTTTGACTTCCATGGACTCCCGCCTTCCTCTCCATTAATGGCGCCTGAGCCGCCTCTTAATATGGGCGACCTTACTGATCTCGTCCCATTCCCCTCCCTCCCGCAGACCTCCGCAAATGCCATGGCACAGAAGGATCATCTGCCACTAGTCTTCAAGTTTGGTGAAGTCGACTCCGAGCTGGAGGAGATAGAAAATAAGGAGGAATGGGGCCTCATGGACATGGCCCAGAATGAGCTGGCCGCGGCGGTTGCTGCCCCCACTCCCGTCCCAGCTCCCATCCCCGCACGCGCGCCAGCGACCATCCCCATAGCATTGATGGGCTAGTCGTCGAGAACTATCACAGAACTGGAAGCCGCGGCCGTCAGCGAGATCTCTGCGGACCGGCGCGAGCTCATGTACATGCCAGCGCCATCGCCCGTGCCCGTGCGCGCCCCTCCACCCACTGTGGCGCCGGTCCCCGTGCGTTTGGATGCACCCACCGTCGACCGCTACCTCTTAGCGCTGCCAGCTGCTCTCCTCCCGCGCCCCGCCCGTCGATCGCGTGACGAAATGAAGTTTGATTTACAAGTGAAGTACATTATGTGCTGCATTGAAGACTTCAACAACCGCGTCCCGGAGGACGACAATGACAACGACGAAGCGGCACGCCGCCTCCGCCACCGCCGGAAATATTTTTATTTTCTTGGGTTTAATACTGTATCTCGATCATATGAATATAAATTCGCAGTATGACTGAATGAAAGTTATGGTTTGTGTGAACTTGTGTTTTTCTCTCTTAATGTACCGACTTATCAAACGATTTTCTTTTGAAAAAAGCGTCAATGGTTTTTAAATATAAGACACTCATCGCAAACGTTTTAATTAGAACACCCGTATGCAAACCGACAGCTTCCTCATGAAGCCAAGGGAAAATGTGTCGAGCAGGATTTGTGCAGCACTTGATCGCAAACGTTTTGGACAGAACACCCGTATGCAAAGTGAGAGCAGGAATTGTGCATCTCTTCAACGCAAACGGTTCTTTTGGATGACCCGTGTGCAACCAGTTACAAACAATTTGGGTATGTTGCCATTTGTCAAACTGGAAAGATTGACATTTGTTGATCTAATTATATTGCCGTTTGTCAACCTTGTAACACAACGATTTAACAAAATATGAAGCTAAAAATTAGCAGTATCTAATTTTTGCAACTAAAATTTAGTAATTAAGCATAGATTTCATTCACAGATTAAGCAGTCGTTCTTAATTTATACAAACAGTTCAACTCGAGAGCTGAACCGTACAAACTTTTCCCCAATTGTTGCCAACCACGTACTGAAATAGTTAGTTCAACTATATATACTAGCTAATTTTAAGTACGTTGTACAGTTCCACCACATCTATAGTCAGATGACCTGAACAAAATAGCCCCTAAATACTACTACTACTACTACTACGTAGGGGCTTTGTACTACTTCCGGCTGCCTCTCCTCTGCCGAGCACGTGCAGTAAGTGGCAGTGGAGGAGGAGCATGCCGACGAACTGGCCAACCGCAATACGGTGCCTGCCGCTGCTGCGGCTTCAGCGACGCTCACCTCAAACGCCCTATGCCGCTCCAGACGACCCCTCTCGAAGCGGTGGTTCTCCTCGTAGATCTCCTGATTCCTCACCTCTAAGGCGGCGTGTGCCGCGGCCACGGCGGCGGTAAGTCTCTTTGCGTGCTCGACGATGCGCTCCTCCTCCTCTCGTAGGAACTCGGTGTAGCGCGCAAGGTCACTGACGCACGTGCGGGCATCCACCTCCGCCTCCCGCCTTCAGGCGGTGGTGGCAGAGCAGGTGATGACCCCGGCGGTCGATGGTGGGCTGACGGCCACGGCAGCCGACGATGGGGTGGCGGCCACGACCACCACCTCCCGCCTTCAGGCCGTGATGGCGGAGCGGTTGATGGGCACGGTGGCCAGCAGTGGTGTGGCGGCCACGATGGCCACCTCCCGCCTTGAAGCCGCGACGGCAGAGCGGGCGATTACCCTACTTTCAACGGTGGTATGGCGGCAATGACGGCCAGCAACAGCTGCCGACGGGCAGCGGCGGCGAAGCGTGTGGTGGGTGTTCCGCGCACACCCAACAAAGACGCCACACGTAGTACACTACGCCGGTGACTGCGCCGCCGCCATGTAGCCTCCCGCCTGGAGCTGTCCTCTGATGAAGGTGGAGTGGCCAAGCGACGACGAAGGACCAGTGCAGTTGGTGATTGTGTGAGAAGCAGACGAGATAACCTACAAGGAAGGAGGGGAAAATGCGACGCGGGACTCGCCGGCCATGAGGGTTTATATAGCAGGGCGGTAGGCATTGGGATTTTGGGGGATTTCACCGAGTCGGGCGGGAAGCTTGCGCGGGAACCTGCGAGGTTGCGCGGGAATGGGCTCACCGATGATTCCTTGGCGCCACCGTTTGGCCAAAAGAACGCCCCCGCAAGCTTACGCTGTGAGCCGTCTGCGGCAGCAGGGTGACAAGACGTGCGAGAGGAGGACAAAAGGCCACGTACACATACAGTTAATAAAAAATGTTTGCGATTTAATTACCTACTATACCCCTGTCCTAGTTTATAAGTATGATTTAACTAATAAAATACAAATGCATGTCGCCAAAGATTATGTAGTTGGATTCGTATTTGAACATAGTTTCCAATTATATAATTTTTATAACATGCATTAACATTTTGTTGGTTAAATTTGAGGGCAAAGTTTGGCACAGAATATAAAGGGAGCTATAGACTAGACGGAGGTAGTAGCACACGGCCGCTCTCTACGCAGCGAAGCAACTGTCGGCCGGCTTGTAGGTGACCATTTCCTGCATGTTCAACTGCTCTATGTGTGTGGTTGCTTGCGGTTCAGGCAGCCGTGGCGCGCTCTGCTCGCGTCCCGCCGCGCGCGCTCTGCTCTCACGTCCCTCCGGGTGCTCTGCCCTCGTCCCTCCACATGCGCTGCTAGTTTTTGGGGCCGGCGCACGATCACGCACATTCGTGTCCATGCGGTTGCGCCGGGCGCGGCGCGGCAATGTAGTTACCGCTGCAAAAACTGCCATGCAGACGTGCAGAGAATCCAGGCCGCCCGGACCCCATTTATTCCTGCGGCCATTTACCTTCATATCTCGCGTCACATGACACAATAAGCACACCCACGACGACACATACGGAGGACATCCAACGGTTCCAATGATTCTTGTCGTGGCTCCAATGGTGCTCCCATCGGTCGACGACGACAATGGTGGGCAGTTCACCACGTATCACGTAGTGGACACCCACATGAGGGGGAAGGCCCTCTCGGTGGTGTACACAAACGATCTCGTCTCGGTGGAGAGCTCCATCCAAACTATGGAGCGGTTCCATGCCGAGGACAAGTACCAAGTGGTCGGCTTCGACCTCGAGTACACCATCGGTCGTGCCGGGCATGACCAGAAGGTTGCTGTCACCCAGTTGTTCATGCAACATGAAGTCTTTGTCTACCACTACCACCTTGCCACAAGTCCTTGCGAGCGCTTCTCCAGGTTTGTCAACAGCTCCGACTACAGTTTCGCTACGGTGTACACCACCAATGATCTAAAAGCGCTAAAGGTTTCAGGCTTGAAATGCCCGAATCTTGTCAACATCCAGCACCACTACAAGGTCTGGGGCAGCGACAAAAATGAACTGAACTCCCTGGTTGACCTCGCCTCGGCTATCATCGACCCTAATACATGAAGATGAAGAATGAGAGCAAGAAGGACAAGAATGCCTGGCACAGTGTGTGGCATGAGAGACTGGATGAACAACATATCAAGTATGCGGCCAAGGAGACGTACACAAGCTACAAGATGTACAGGCGGATCGTTGACATGAGGAAGTGTCTTCTTCCTTCCCAAGATGAGGGATCGAGCCACAGAGCAGTGGCAGGAGCGTCACAAGTAGTAGATGACTAGACAATCGTTTCTCCTACTTTAGAATGCATGCAATTGTTTATTGAGGTGTGTGCGAATGATCTCTATAGTCACTTGTGTAATTGGATGTTTATTTCAGTTATATATATACATATTATTCTTCTGTAGACAGAGCAAATCACATGGCTTATTATCAGCAATTATATGTGTTATTATTGGTCTTCGCACACATTTCTGGTTATATACCTGTTTGCCGCGTATCACACACATCTAGTTCAGTTGAACCGTTTCCATTGTGTTGCCTAATCATACATAGTTCATCCTAGCGAACCGTATGTTGTATATCACACACACCTTCATCTGGCTGCCCATCTGTTTTGTTCCTCCTCATCCTAAATAGTTAATTGAACTAAACCGGATGCCCTGCATCACGCATGCAACTAAAATCTGGACCGTGTTTGATGCATCCGTCATCGCAAACGTTTTTCACCTTTTTTGACGGGTTTTTACACCACCATTTGTGATTATGGCATCGCACACAGTTTCGTCGAAGGGTCTCTGACCGTAGTGTCGCGTTTGGACCATCTTGCAGTAGTGTACAACTAATTAAACTAGAAAGAAAACCCGAAAAGAAGCAAGAAACATTTTTTGGATTTTCTCAAGTTTTTTCAAATAGACAAGAAGAAAGCGAGAAAATAAATCAAGCATGGATAATACAATGAAAAAGTGTGAAAACCAACAACTGGAATGAAAGTGTGTGAACATGGATGTAATGTCGGTGGAAATATGTACTCCCCCAAGATTAGGGTTTTGGCCTAGCTTGGTAATCACCATCTGCGGCCTGCATAGTTGATGCGGAGCATCCCTCACTCATCCCCATGGATGCACCTACATCTTCCTCAACACCACGTGGACCCATGACTCGAGCCCGAGCTAAGGCTATCAAAGATAAGGTGAACTCGCTCCTCTCCGAACTCCCTCTTCCTTCTCACGAGACATGGCTACTACCTCATTCGGAAACTCTATGTGTAATCAGGTACATGGAGATGAGCCAAGAACAACTACTTCTAAGAGCCAAGGCAGCGAGGACCCCAAGCATGTTGAAGAAGAAGAAGAAAAGCTGCTGAAGCTTACGAGGCATCGGACGTCCGACCAAGTCCGGACGTCAAGCGACTCCCGAGCCACGGACGACCGATGCCCTCGGGCGTCCGGCAGCTGGGCACCGAATGGAAACTCACGGACGACGAAGCCTCCGGACGTCCAACCGATCTGCGCCTGAACCGGATCTACGGACGTCAAGCGATCCACGGACGTCCGGGCCTTCCAAGCTCCCGGACGGCCGGCCCTCTCCGGACGACCACAGCCTGCACCGACGAGCCAAATCTCTGAAGATGAAGTCTCCGGACGACCGACCGACCTACACCCGAGCCGGATTTATGGATGTTCGACAGCCTCCGGACGTCCGGACCGTCCCGAACCCCCGGACGTCCGACACCTGTGTGACCGCGACCGCGGGCTGGAGCCCTTCTACCCGTTCATTTCACCCCCATTTGCACTAAGACTATAATAGACCTCCTCCTTCTCCTAGTTAGGGTTAGCAAAGGATTAGCTCATATTTGTGTGAGAGCTTTGCTCATCCACTTGGTTACCTTCTCCTCGGGGATCGCGCCTCCTCGAAGAAGATCCTTCCAAGAGGATTCAAGACCCCCTTCTAGGGTGGACCCCCATCAAGACCTCCTCACGGAGAAGAACGGCTACTCATGTATCCTTCCTTTGTTGATTTTGAATCTTGTGCTACCTTATGTGTTCGGTGATCTAGCCCTTGTTTTATCGAGACTTGTCGGTAGTGTTCCTCTTGTGTGTTTGTTCTTGTGTTCTTCCGCTTGTTCGTCGTGTTCTCCTCGTAGGATCCCCTCCAAACGTGAAAGATCTCCGATTAGGGTTCCGCCCTACATCATCTTGGCATCATGGGCCACGTTGATCACGTTTTTGGAGCCCCTACCCCGTGTTTTCTAGCTTGATTTTGTTGTTTTTGTCCTAAATCCGAAAATTCCCCACCAAAAATAGCCCCAAATTTTTTTGTAATTTGTTGGTGAGTTGAGATTTGTTGGATTTGGTGCATGGATTTGAGTTGCTACGTGTGGATCTAGATTTTCCCACCCTCCCCATCCTTTTCCATCCATCAATCCACTCAATTTTGACCTCACCATCCTCTTCCACCTCAAAATCGCCCAGACCCAACTCGCGTTGACCCCGACCCCCGGACGACCGGAGCCCCAGGAACGGCCGGACGACCGGAAAAACCGGACGTCCGTGAAACCCTGACAAAAATGAAATTCTTTAGTTTAACCACCACCACCACCCCACCTTCCACCACATCTTCCAAAACCACATACACCACCATCCTCCCCAATACATCCTATGATGATTTTGCCACATTTTGGTCCTTGAGATTTTAAGTTGTGGTTCCCGTGTCATATTGTGTTTCGGCTATCTAGGTAAGGTTCGACTTCATCATCACCTCGACTCATCTTCGCAAGGGTCACATCATCACCAAGGACGGTAACATCATCGACATCTTTGTCATACCTTGCAATTGCATTGATACCCACATGGCCTTACTTTTGCGTAGCTTACCCATCGAGACTAGCCGTTGAGTATTGCCGGCAACGTGACTTGTGCACATTAGTGATCATACTCCATAGCATACATACCATACTACCGTGGTGCATATCTTGGGATCCATTTGTGTGTCACAAAGTTGTCATAGCATACACAATTGCTATCTTGGTTCGTGAAGTTTTGCATGAGAAAAGAGCTCAAAAGTGAAAGAGCCACCCAAGCTTTTAAGCAAAGAGGAAAGATAAGGAAAGAGCTTATGAGCAAGAACCATAGCATCATACTACATTAAGATTGTCATATAGGATCATCTTGGATCATAGCACCGAAATACCATACATATAGCATACGTGGGATAGAGATAGTTGCATTTTTGCCTAGTAGGTTGTGCACAAGTTTCGTATCCGCCTATTGTGCAATCGTGCTAGCATCTCTCTAGTATTGTGCAACAAGAGCATTTTCGTGGATTCCACATTTTGGCTCACTTTTGGTTTGCACAATCCCACTTATCTATTTGCGTGTGTGTTTCCTTGTACCATTATTTGCTTGGTCTACTTGTTGCATTTGCAAATTTGTGTACCTTTTCCAACATTATTGACGCTCACTTACAATTGCATCAAATTTTGTGCCACCATTCTCACCAAGCTCCACCATAAGCTTTTATTTGTGTAGGTGTGAGAACCGACAAGGATTGGTACCAATAGTGCTATTTCATTGTCCGCATTTGAGTGAACTTGATTCATCATCAACTTTGGTCAAAGGTACATTGGTATAAGTTCTTCTCCTTCTACCACTCACATTTTTGCTTGGAATGATGGATAGGACAAGTACTTCTACCAACCCACTCTTCCTCGAACAAGACAACGACATGTCATCATCGTCACCAAGAGCCACCTCTTTGGTGCTGTGCAGCGTTGCATCAAGAGCAACAAGCAATGGCGACCGCATCGACAACCTCGCCACCGACTTGCGACTCTCCGAGCAACGTACAAGAGACTACTTCGACAACAAGTTCGACGCTCACAAGCAAGATAATGATGCAAGAATGGACGAGATCCGCGCCTTGATGAGGAACCGGCATCATTCCACTTCTTCATCCTCAAGACGGAGCCGCTCGAGTCAACACTCCGACGACACCTTCTACGACTCAAGTACACCTACTTCGAACACTCTTCGACGAGCCGCGCGTCAAGACCGTCATGCATCCCGCAATCCGCTACATGAGAAGCATTCACAAGAGCAAGTCGATGAGAAAGTCCCTCGTCCTCAATCAAACCAAGCCGCTTTTGCCCAAGCTCAAGAACGACAACGGCTACGGCACCAAGAGGAAGAACGAGTGCGTCTACACCAAGAAGAACAAGACGCCAAGGCGCAACGTCTCCAACGACAACAACGTGAAGCGCAAGCTCTTGAGGCGCAACGTGCCCTTCAAGAATCAAGTCGAACCATCGCCAACCGCAATCGTGAACGGCGAAATCAAGAGGAAGCCCTTCGAGAAGAAATCCAAGAGAGGAACTACCAACCCCATGTACAACGTCAAGTTCCTCAAGCTCCTCCACAAGCTCGTCAAGCTCCACCTCAACCTCAAGTTCAACAAGAGAAAGTTGATCATGGTTTTAATCCACGCCAAGAGCGACATGAAGACGATTGCAATCCACGTCAAGGGCGTCATCATCACCATCGCCAACAACACAATGAAGAGCAACGATATGGAAAGCTCAAATTCACCATGGCCAAGTTCAATGGAAGCAATGACCCCGAAGAGTACCTCTCATGGGCATTGAAGGTCGACAAAATCTTTCGTTTGCACAACTATGAGGAAGAGAAGAAGATCGCTATGGCATCACTTGAGTTCCAAGACTATGTGATCATATGGTGGGAACAAATCCTTGAGAGGCGACAAGCAAGAGGTGAACCTCCAATCACCACTTGGGCTCAAATGAAAGATGTCATGAGAGCACGTTTTGTACCAACCTACTACAACCGCGACCTCTTCAAGAAACTCCAACTCCTCAAACAAGGAACAAAGAGTGTTGAAGAATACTACAAGGAAATGGAGATAGCCATGATTCGAGCCAATGTGAAGGAAGATGATGAGCAAACTATGGCACTTTCTTGAATGGACTCAATCATCCCATCAAGAAGATCGTTGATTCCAACCATACTCCTGTTGGGGAACGTAGTAATTTCAACAGTTTTCCTACGCACACTCAGGACCATGGTGATGGCATAGCAACGAGAGGGGAGAGTGTCTGTCCACGTACCCTCGTAGACCGAAAGCGGAAGCGTTATAACAACGCGGTTGATGTAGTCGTACGTCTTCACGATCCGACCGATCCAAGCACCGAGCGACGGCACCTCCGAGTTACGCACACGTTCAGCTCGATGGCGATCCCGGACTCGATCCAGCAAAGTGTCGGGATGAGTTCGTCGACCACGACGGTGTGGTGGCGATGATGATGCTCCACCGGCGCAGGGCTTCGCCTAAGCTCATGACGATATGACTTCTCGGCGCAGGGCTTCGCCTAAGCTCCATGACGATATGACGAAGTGGAATATAGTGGAGGGGGGCACCGTGACACGGCTAAGGAACGATCCGTAGATCAACTTGTGTGTTCAGGGTGCCCCCGGCCCGTATATAAAGGAGCAAGGGGGTGCGGCCAGCCCAAGGCGGCGCTGGAGGAGTCCTACTCCCACTGTGGTAGGACTCCCCCCTTTCCTAGTTGGATTAGGATTGGAGGAGAGGAAGAGGGAAGAGGGCGCCCCCTCTCCATGTCCTATTCGGACTAGAGGGGAGGCGGCGGCCTGCCCTGGCCGGCCCTTCCTCTTCTCTCTATGGCCCATCAAGGCCCATAGACCCCGGGGTTCAGTAACCCCGGTGTTCGTAACTTCTGTTTTCATCCGGAACCTTTCAGAAGTCAAACATAGGCTTCCAATATATCAATCTTTATGTCTCGACCATTCCGAGACTCCTCGTCATGTCCGTGATCACATCCGGGACTCGAACAACCTTGGTACATCAAAACTTATAAACTCATAATGAAGCTGTCATCGAAGCGTTAAGCGTGCAGACCCTACGGGTTCGAGAACTATGTAGACATGACCTAGAACCATTCTCGGTCAATAACCAATAAGCGGAACCTGGATGCCCATATTGGTTCCTACATATTCTACGAAGATCTTTATCGGTCAAACCGCATAACGACATCGTTGTTCCTTTGTCATCGGTATGTTACTTACCCGAGATTCGATCGTCGGTATCAATACCTAGTTCAATCTCGTTACCGGTAAGTCTCTTTACTCGTTCCGTAATACATCATCTCACAACTAACTCATTAGTTGTAATGCTTGCAAGGCTTATGTGATGTGTATTACCGAGAAGGCCAGAGATACCTCTCCAGACAATCGGAGTGACAAAACCTAATCTCGAAATCGCCAACCCAACAAGTACCTTTGGAGACACTGTAGTACTCCTTTATAATCACCCGATTCGTTGTGACGTTTGGTAGTACCAAAGTGTTCCTCCGTAAGCGGAGTTGCATAATCTCATAGTTACAGGAACATGTATAGGTCATGAAGAAAGCATTAGCAATATACTAAATGATCAAGTGCTAAGCTAACGGAATGGGTCATGTCAATCACATCATTCTCCTAATGAGGTGATCCCATTAATCAAATGACAACACATGTCTATGGTTAGGAAACACAACCATCTTTGATTAATGAGCTAGTCTAGTAGAGGCATACTAGTCACTATCTGTTTGTCTATGTATTCACACATGTATTATGTTTCCGGTTAATACAATTCTAGCATGAACAATAAACATTTATCATGGTATAAGGAAATAAATAATAACTTTATTATTGCCTCTAGGGCATATTTCATTCAAATCCACCCTCATTGAGCTCGTGCATCAAGCTACAAAGGTGGAACGTCAAGTGCAAGATGACTTCAAGTACGCCAAGTACTCAACCAAGACCTACGGCTTCTCCAACAACCAAGCTTCAACACCTCCTCCAACATCTACATCAACCAAACCTTCTACAAACAACGACGACAAGTCGAGTTACAAGAAAATTTTGACAAGTTCAAGTCGTCCTCCTCCTACTACAAGCAACTTCAAGCCGCGTGCTTCATCATCTACTCCGACCGATGAGACCATCAAGACAAGCTCCTTCAAGTGTTTCACTTGCAGCGGCCGAGGCCACAAGTCCTACGAATGCACCAACAAGCGCACCATGATCCTCAACGACGATGGCACATATGACTCAATGAGTGATGAGGAGATGGAAGCCCTTGAGCAAGTGGCCATGCACCGCGCGAGTGAGCGAAGATGAAGATGATCAAGTCTTTTGTGATGAGGATTGAGCCCCTCTCGTTGTCTCCAAGGTCTTGACTCTTCAACATCAACAAGAAGACGACCAAAGATGCCACATCTTCCACACAAAGGCCGGCATCAAAGGAAGGTCCGTCAAGGTCATCATCGATGGAGGAAGTTGTCACAACTTGGCAAGTGAAGAACTATGCTCCAAGCTTCAATTGGTCGAGAGGAAGCACCGAATCCTACAAGGTTCAATGGCTAAGTGACTCCAGCACTATCTGAGTTGAGCATACGGTCCAAGTCTCCTTCAAAATTGGTGCATATGAGGACACTTTGGAATGTGATGTGGTCCCAATGACGGTTTGCCACCTCCTTCTTGGTCGACCATGGCAATTCGACCGTGGTGTCTTCCACAACGGGCGCACCAATCACTATAGCTTCAAGATGAAAGGGAAGGAATATGTGCTACGACCTATGTCTCCTAGTCAAGTGATAGCCGACAAGCAAGCCACCCATCATAGAGACGATAGTGAGAAAGTGATCCACCAAAAAGTGAGTGAGAGCCACAAGCCAAACCTGAGCGCCTCTTCGCCTAGAGAGAAAAACCTCATCCTATTTGCCACCAAAAGTGAGATGAGAGAAGTGTGTGAGAACCCATCTAGTGTGATGCACTTTGTCCTTGTGTTCAAGGATGGAGAGCCAACAACTAACACCTCTCATGAACTACCTTTAGTGTCTCAATCTCTTCTGCAGGAATTCCAAGATGTTTTCCCCGATGAGCTACCTCCGGGTCTACCTCCTCTTCGTGGCATTGAGCATCGAATCGACCTCATCCCCGGAGCACCTCTCCCAAACAAAGCTCCATACCGAGCCAATCCCGAAGAAACCAAGGAGATTCAACGGCAAGTACAACAACTCATCGACAACGGTCATGTACGTGAAAGCCTAAGCCCGTGTGTCGTTCCCATTATACTTGTGCCTAAACCCGATGGAAGTTTCCGCTTGTGTTCCGATTGTAGACCTATAAATGCTATTACCGTTCGCTATAGGCATCCCATTCCTTGCTTAGATGATATGCTTGATGAACTTAGTGGAGCCAACGTTTTCTCAAAAATTGATCTTAAAAGTGGCTATTATCAAATCCGCATACAAGAGGGTGATGAATGGAAAACTTCTTTCAAAACCAAATTTGGTTTATATGAGTGGTTAGTGATGCATATGGGTCTATCGGAGGCTCACGGTACCTTCGTACGTCTTATGCATCATGTGCTTCGCCCTTACATTGGAGTCTTTGTTGTGGTTTACTTCGACGATATTCTTGTGTTTAGCAAAACCATGAAATAACATCTTGATCATGTGAGGGATGTTTGGCAAACCCTTCGCAAGGAAAGTCTTTATGCAAACATGAAAAAAAATGCACATTTGGTGTTGACAAAGTGATTTTCTTGGGTTTTGTTGTATTCTCAAAGGGTGTCCATGTTGATGAATCTAAGATTGAAGCAATTAAAACTTGGCCCCAACCCACCAATTTGCAACAAGTGGGTCTTGCGGGTTTTTATCGTCGCTTTGTGAAAAACATTAGCACAATTGCCGCTCCTTTGCATGCCTTGAGTAAGAAGAATACTCTTTTTGTTTGGGGAACTTTGCAATCCACCGCTTTTGATGAGCTCAAGTCTTTGCTTACTCATGCTCCGATTCTTGCTTTGCCTAATTTTGACAAAACTTTTGACG
This sequence comes from Aegilops longissima, assembly GCA_021605205.1. Classification (NCBI taxonomy): domain Eukaryota; kingdom Viridiplantae; phylum Streptophyta; class Magnoliopsida; order Poales; family Poaceae; genus Aegilops; species Aegilops longissima. Next base: position 214,611,389 of record CM038679.1, on the reverse strand, counting down.
TCAATTTTGATGCAAGTGGTACCAGAATTGGCGGAGTTTTGATGCAAGAAAAACGAGCTACTGCATATTTTAGTGAAAAACTCTCCGGTGCTCAACTTAACTATCCCATCTATGACAGAGAATTGTATGCTTTAGTGCGTGAGCTACATGTTTGGGAACATTACCTTAGACCGCATGAGTTTGTCATCCATACCGATCATGGAACGCTTAAGTACCTAAAAGGTCAAACTAAGTTGAACAAGCGCCATGCCAAATGGAGTGAGTTTATTGAATCTTTTCCTTATGTGATCAAGTACATTAAGGGTAAATAAAATGTAGTTGCCGATGCACTTTCACGCATATGCACGCTTGTCACTAAACTTGAGTTGAATGTTATTGGCTTTGAGCATATAAAAGAATTGTATGCTAACGACCCATCTTTTTCTATTCCTTATGCTAAGTGTTTGACGCGTACTTCTTGGGAACAATATTACATCAAGGATGCTTATCTTATGAGAGCTAACAAACTATGCATTCCCGAGTCTTCTCTTCGTTTGCTCCTTTTGCAAGAGGCTCATGGAGGCGGACTCATGGGACACTTTGGACGCGACAAGACATTTGCCACGCTCTCCAAGAACTACTTTTGGCCCAAGATGTTCCACGATGTCTCATGCTTCACCAACCGATGCTCTACATGTCGCAAAGCTAAGTCTAAAGCTCAATCTCATGGTATTTACATGCCTCTTCCTATTCCTTAGCATGGATTTTGTACTTGGTTTGCCTAGAACTCAAAATGGAAAGGATTCCGTGTTTGTTGTTGTGGATAGATATTCTAAGATGGCACATTTCATTCCTTGCAACAAGATAGACGATGCTTCACACATTGCAAATCTCTTTTGTAGGAAAATCTTGCGACTCCATGGAGTACCAAAGACAATCATCTCCGATCATGACGTCAAGTTCTTGAGTTACTTTTGGAAGACCCTATGCGCCAAGCTCAGAATCAAGCTCTTGTTCTCATCCGCATACCATCCTCGAACCGACGGCCAAACGGAGGTGACAAAACGCACACTATCCACTCTACTTCGTGTCTTGATCAAGAAGAACATCAAGGAGTGGGAAGCATGTCTACCCATCGCCGAGTACGCCTACAACCGTGCAAGACATTTGACTACCGGCAAGTCCCCCTTCGAGGTCGTCTACGGCTTCAACGCGTTGTCCCCATTGGACATTCTACCTCTTCCTCTACAAGAGCGCACCAACATGGATGCGAATGCTCGGGCAAGCTACATCAAGAAGATGCATGAGGATACAAGACAAACCATCGAGTGCCAAGTACAACGACTAGCGACCAAGCTCAACGTCAACAAGCAACCCATGGTCTTCAACATTGGTGATCTAGTGTGGCTACACCTTCTCAAGGACCGCTTCCCCAAAGAACCCAAGTCCAAGCTTCTTCCTAGAGCCGATGGACCTTTCAAGGTGCTAGCACGCTACAACGACAACGCCTACAAGATCGACCTACCTCGAGACAAGTACAATGTGAGCGACATCTTCAACATCAAGGACCTCGCACCATACCATGGAGATGAAGCTTTTGATCCGAGGTCGGATCTCTCTCAAGGGGGGGAGATGACGCGGAGCATCCCTCACTCATCCCCATGGACGCACCTACATCTTCCACAACACCACGTGGACCCATGACTCGAGCCCGAGCTAAGGCTATCGAAGATAAGGTGAACTCGCTCCTCTCCGAACTCCCTCTTCCTACTCACGAGACATGGCTACTACCTCATTCGGAAACTCTATGTGTAATCAGGTACAAGGAGATGAGCCAAGGAACAACTACTTGCAAGAGCCAAGACGACGAGGACCCCAAGCATGTTGAAGAAGAAGAAGAAAAGCTGCTGAAGCTACAGGCATCGGACGTCCGACCAAGTCCGTACGTCCGACGACTCCCAGGCCACGGACGACCGACGCCCTCCGGACGTCCGACAGCCGGGCACCCGAATGGAAACTCACGGACGACCGAAGCCTCCGGACGTCCAACTGATGCACGCCCAAACCGGATCTACGGACGTCCGATGATCCACGGACGTCCGGGCCTTCCCGAAGCCCCGGACGACCGGCCCTCTCCGGACGACCGACGCACACCGACCAGAGCCAAATCTACGGAAGACCTAAGTCTCCGAACGACCGATCGACCTGCACCCGAGCCGGATTCACGGACGTCCGACAGCCTCCGGACGTCTGGACCGTCCCGAAGCCCCGGACGTCCGACGCATTCCGGACGTCCGACACCTGTGTGACCGAGGCCGCGGGCTGGAGCCCTTGTACTCGTTCACTTCGCCCCCATTTGCACTAAGACTATAAATAGACCTCCTCCTCCTCCTAGTTAGGATTAGCAAAGGATTAGCTCATATTTGTGTGAGAGCTTTGCTCATCCACTTGGTTACCTTCTCCACGGAGATCGCGCATCCTCGGAGAAGATCCTTCCAAGAGGATTCAAGACCCCCTTCTAGGGTGGACCCCCATCAAGACCTCCTCACGGAGAAGAACGGCTACTCGTGTATCTTTCCTTTGTTGATTTTGAATCTTGTGCCACCTTATGTGTTCGGTGATCTAGCCCTTGTGTGATCGAGACTTGTCTGTAGTGTTCCTCTTGTGTGTTTGTTCTTGTGTTCTTCCGCTTGTTCGTCATGTTCTCCTTGTAGGATCCCCTCCAAACGTGAAAGATCTCCGATAAGGGTTCCGCCCTACATCAATAGTAGTCAGAGTGGTAGCTCACGGAGGATCTTGGTGCAACCACCTCAGCCTGCCGAGCTGCCTCGATCTCAAGAACATAATATCTTCTTTTGCCGTCTTAAACAAAAAGAGCAGGCGCACTCAACACAACATGCACAATGGTTTCTTTACTAAACCTCAAGTGATAAGTATAATCAGTGATTTTGCCTTTAAGGAACTTATGGCGCTTCATGGCCTCAAAGTCTAAGTACTGAGTAGGTAAGATGGGGTCATAAGGCATAGGTATAACACTGACCTCTTTAGCTAAATGAGAAGCATAAATCCCACCACAAAAATAACCACTACCAGCGTTATGCTGCAACCTACGTGCAACAATAGCTCTGAGATTATAACTTCTAATTTCGGTCAGGGCAGTGTGTATAAGGCTCAAGTCAGGAGCACATAGTGTGCTACAATCTTGCTTGCCCATGATGCATTTTCCATTAAAGAGTGCAAAGTATTGAATTGATGGGAAATGAATTCTTTATATTCTACCTTCTGTCGCTCCTCTATCCTCACCGTCGCAAAGACTAGTCAAGAATGTCTCATATTCAGATCTTAGTGGCTCGTCTAGCGAACCCCAAAATGGAATTTTGCAGATATTAGAAAACATCTCTAGAGGCATGGTATAAGGATGATCATACAGGTTAAACGAAACTCTAGTCTCACAAGGAAAATATTTAAATTTCTTAGTAAAAGTTGTTGTTAGTTGAGACGTTGGTTGCACTTATCTTCAATGTAGGGGCCGAGCCCGGCATTGCGAACATACTGCTCAAATTCTTCCTTAATACCCGTGCTCACCATGAAATCGTTACATGGCTATAAACAAGATTTGATAGCCGCATCCCGCATTTCCCTTGCGCTTGGTTCAACATAAGACCGATGCATCGAGCCACCACTAGATGATGGTTGCGTAGACCTCTTCCTCGAAGAACTCCCAAATAATTGCATTTTTATTTGTGAAAAAATTCTGAAAATTAAATGGGACACAAAATTTTTGTCAACAAAACTTCACAAGACTGATAGCGACTACTCAAAAGGATGCATACAGACCATATCAAGCATTCAAACTACTGAGAACTCTAAGAATTCAACATGCAAACTCATCTACAGCAGCACCCAAAGTAGCTACATATTCAAAATACAAACCACTAAAGCAAAAACTAATTGGAGGAATGGAGGAGTCACATACCAAGTAGCAATCCCCCGAAATAGTTTTGGAAGTGGAGCTTTGAGCAAAGAGATCCAAATCCGTGGGTTTGAGAGCAAGAACGAGAGGGAGAGAGAGAGAGAGAGAGAGAGAGAGAGAGAGAGAGAGAGAGAGAGCAATGGTGATCTTTTTCTGGAGGTAGGAGATGACATGGGCTAAAGAGGTAAGTGAGGAGACCCACGTGGGGACCCCAACCCAGCAGGGCGTGCCTGGGGCTGTGGCGCGGCCAGATGGGTTGTGCCCACCTGGTGCACCCCCTTCTGATGTTATTTGCACTAAAAATTCAGAAATATTCAGAAATTTTTTTATTAAATTTTCAGGGCATTTTGAGAACTTTTATTTTCGGGTCATTTTTTATTGCGCGGGATATCCATAAAACAAGATAAACATGGCATTTTATTTTATTTAACTAAGAATAACAGAGAACAAAAGGTAAGGATAGAAGGTAGTGCCTACTAAATTCATCAACTTCATACCCCTAAAAAATGATCCATTAATAAGGTTAGTCAAGTCTCATTAACAACCGCCTTCGATTAGCATGAAATCGAAGAGCTTTCGTAAAACACTAAATTACCTCAACGAAGATATGCATGTCCCCACAATAAGTATATCATATTTCTTTTTGGCATTAGGTAGAGGTGTTCGAAACTTCCAATAGTGAGTGTCAGAGATTTTTCAATGACATTAATACCATTCACATGGAATTGTTTCTTCAGAAAGTGCACCGTATGCTCATTACCATTGATACGAAAAGTGATCTTGCTTTTATTGCAGTCAATAACAGCCCCTGCAGTATTCAAAAAGGGTCTACCAAGGATAATTGACATGTTGTCGTCCTCGGGCATCTCAAGCATAACAAAGTTTGTTAAGATGGTAACATTTGCCAGAACAACGGGCACATCCTCACAAATACTAATAGGTATGGCAGTTGATTTATTAGCCATTTGCAAAGATATTTCAGTAGGTGTGAGTTTATTCAAATCAAGTCTTTCATATAAAGAGAAAGCCATAACACTAACACGAGCTCCTAAATCACACAAATTAGTTTTAACATAACTTCTTTTGATAGATCAAGGTATAGTTGGTATTCCTGGATCTCCAAATTTTTTAGGTACCCCATCCTTAAATGAATAATTGGCAAGCATGGTGGAGATTTAAGCTTCCAGTATCTTTCTTTTATTAGTGATGATATCTTTCATGTATTTTTCATAAGGGGCCATCTTATATTCAAGCGAGTGCGCAAAAAAGACTGGCCTAATCATTTAAGCAGAGCGTTCAAATTCTTCATCATCTTTTTTATTACTTGATTTATGTGGAAAGGGCATGGGTTTTTGAACCCATGGTTCTCTTTCTTTTCCATGTTTTCTAGCAACGAAGTCTCTTTTATCATATCTTTTATTTTTAGGTTGTGGTTTTTTTTGCAGGGAGGTTGTGGGTTATCAAGATCAATAGCAGATTCTATTTCAACATAATTACCTGGTTCTTTATCTTTGTCTAGTTGAGTGTATTCATGAACATCATTGTTACCTTTTTCATTATCACTAGATGAATGTTCATTACCAGATTGAGTTTCAGCATCAGAAATAGAAACATCATTATTATCATCAGGAGGTTTTTCTACTTCAGGTTCACTAGAGGTATGTAAAGTCCTATCATTTTTATTTTTCTTCTTATTTTTAGAAGGACTAGGTGCATCAATGTTAATTCTTCGAGAGTCTTGTTCAATTCCTTTAGGACGACCCTAAGGATAAAGTGGTTCCTGAGTCATTCTACCTCCTCTAGTAATTATTCTAACATCATGATCACTTATATTATTGTTCATTTCATCAAGCAATTCATTTTGAGATTTAGCAACTTGTTGCAACTGGGTATGAACCATAGAGGCATGTTTTCCTACACCTGTAACATGATTAGCGATTCTAAACAACAAGTTACTCAAGCAAGCAATCATATCAGAATTTTATTTCAATTGTTTCATAACATTTGCATTGAAGTGATCTTGTTTTCTGATGTAGTTATCAAACTCATAAAGGCATTGACTAGGATGTTTCTTGTACGGGATGTCACTTTCATCAAATTTTATTAAAGAGCTTACCTCTACCACCTTTGGTGGTGGTGTGTCAAGTCCATGTATTTATTCAATAGGAGTAAATTTTTAACATCCTCTGCTTTAATACCTTTTTCCTTCATACTTTTCTTTGACTCTTGCATATCTTCAGGACTGAGATATAAGATACCCCTCTTCTTCGGAGTGGGTTTAGGCGGTTGTTCAGGAAGAGTCCAATCATCATAATGTTTCAATATGTTGTTAAATAATTCCTTGGATTGTTCAACAGTTCATTCCCTGAAAACACAACCAGCACAACTATCTAGGGAGTCCCTAGAAGCATCGGTCAGTACAATATAAAAGATATCAAGTATTACATTTTTCTTAAGAGGATGATCAGGCAAAGCACTAAGCAATTGGAGAAGCCTCCCCCAAGCTTGTGGGAGACTCTCTTCTTCAATTTGCACAAAGTTAAATATTTCCTATAAGGCGTCCTGTTTCTTATGAGCAGGAATATATTTTTCAGAGAAGTAATAAATCAAATCCTGGGGACTACGCACACAACCAGGAGCAAGAGTATTGTACCATATCTTAGCATCACCCTTTAATAAGAAATGAAATAACTTGAGAATGTCTATACCTACTAATAAAAGAAATAGGTATTCTTAGTCTGTCATACTATTTTATAGAAAATCCCCTGATGTTTCTAACATTAAACCCACAGTACATATCAAATATTTTTAAAATACTCATATCTTCTAAACCGTAACTCCAAATTTAACATGTTATATATGGAATTTGATTAGAAAAATATATAGAATCTGAATATCATGATATTTTACCTGTTAACCATTTAAAAAAATACTACAATTTAACATGTTATATATGGAATTTGATTAGAAAAAATATATAGAATCTAAATATGATGTTATTTTACCTGTTAACCATTTAAAAATACTATCTAGGGTGTTGTCGGATTTTGGGTTCCGGCAGACCCTCTAGGTTTGAACTCTGGGGTGCACGCGGAGATCACACCTCCAACCTACCTATGCCTCGTCGCCTCGCAAGGATCTAAACTACACAAAGAACAACACAAGGGACAAGAGGTTTATACTGGTTCGGGCCACCATTGTGGTGTAACACCCTACTCCAGTGTGTGGTGTGGTGGATTGCCTCAGGGGCTGATGGTGAACAATACAAGGAAGAACAACCTCGCGAGGGTTTGTTCTTGGCTGGTGCGATGAACTGCTAGGGGAGTTCAGTCGCTTCTCTCTCTCTCTCTCTCTCTCTCTCTCTCTCTCTCTCTCTCTCTTGCCTATTTTCCAGTCGATCAGGTCTCGGTTTCCCCTCCTCTACCCTGTGGGTGGCTAGCTCTATTTATAGTGGGAGGCCCTGGGCCTCTTCCCAAATATTGAGCGGGAAGGGCGTCAACAATTGGACATTTTGAAGGGGAACATCTAGTACATTTATCCTGACTAAAGTTGGTCCTCGCCTGCCAAAGGCTCTAACGGTGACGCCGGCTTGGGCTCCACGCTGACCTCCTTCCTACCGTTCTGCTGGTCTTGGTCTTGTTGCACCGAAATGGTTGCCTTTGCTTGATGCTCTACTTCTTGCTGGCCCCTTTGCACCAAAGGGGAATGAGGACTCTTGTCTTGGCTGGCGCCACTTTGGCGCCCTCGATCGTCATGGCTTGCGTCATGGGAACCTTGTGAGGTACCCGCCTTGATCTCTCCGCCTCCTCATGAGCCCGGCCTGACGAGGCCGTGCACGAGGAAGCTTCTGTCGTCCGCCCAGCAATCTGGACCCTCGCGATGGTCTTGAGCTTGTGTTGATGAAGATGGGCCGTACTGGGCCACCCCTTGAGCCACGCCGTAGGCCGCAGGCAGTCAAGTCTGGGTACCCCCGTTCCCAGAACGCCGACATGTGCTTAATCAACAGTGCAGTATTCGTCTTTCTTTCATATCGGTACTGATCCGGATTATGGATGAACATCTCAGGAAAATCTGGATTGGAGACGAAATTGAAGATCACTTGCCCGTTTCTTTGTACGTATTAAATCTATATGCAAACCGTATTTAAATAGGGTGCAATCTTAATCAACACTGCATTATCCATCTTTCTCTCATATCGATACTGATCCGGATTGTGGATGAACATCTCAGCAGAATCAGGATTGGAGACGAAATTGAAGATCACTTGCCCGTTTCTTTGTATGCATTAAATCTACATGCAAGCCATGTTTAAATAGAAGACAAGTCGAATCTTGAACTTGCGCTTCTGTTGGCGAAGACCATTTTTTTGGGCTGTAGCTACAAATACTCAGATTATAGACCATTTTTTGTAAATTAGAGCGTGTGTTATTATTTTTTCCCGTTGCAACGTACGGCCCCTTTTGCTAGTAATAATAATGAATCTTCTCATCATGAGGAAATATTTTGGCTATATCATTTAATTTAGTAAGGTGTGCCACAACAATTTCAGTTTCATAACCATTGAATGGATCAGATTCGACGAAAGTAAATAACTCTGGGTCGACAGGGAATTCATAATCCTTATCAGTAGCAAAGATAGATGAAGTAGCAAACTTAGGATCACATTTCATTCTAGCATTCCAATATTTTTCTTTCAGTTTGCATAGTAATTTCTTAAGATCATCCCTATCATTGCAAGCAAGAAAGTCTCTAGCTATCTGCTCATCCATAACATAACCTTCAGGTATCTTGGGTAATTCATATCTAGGATAGCTAGGTCTAATAGGTGTTTCAAGATTTTCAGTTTCAAGTACTTCATCAGTTTCAATAATTTCATCAGTTTCGGCATTCTCAATATCTTAGCTCTAGCAATTTGTTCATCAAGAAATTCACCTAGTGGCATATTATCATCAAGCAAGGTACTAGGATCATCATGAGTATCATTCACAGCAGAAGTAGCATCATCAATATCTTGTGACATATCAGGATTAATAGCATGTGGTGGTGTTGCAAGTATACTCAAAATAGAAGGTAAATCAAGTGCAGAGCTAGATAGCAGTTCCTTACCTCCCTCGTCTTAGAGGGAAAAATCTTAGTCTTGGTATCCTTCATATTCTTCATAATGATAAATAGATAACAATTCCAAGTGACTCAAAATATATAGATATGCCCCCTGGAAACGGCGCCAAAAAAAGTCTTGATTACCCACAAGTATAAGGGATCGCAATAGTTTTTGACGGTAGAGTATTCAACCCATATTTATAGATTCGACACAAGGGGAGCCAAAGAATATTTGTGTCAGGACCACGATCTTAAGTCACGCCGATCTAACATGTAACACATCATATCACTTTGCGGCCTCACACATGGTATTCCCACGAGTGCCACCTTACCTGGCCCGAGACCGTTTGTGCCTTTTGGCTCACGTATATGACAGTGTCGCTAGCATCCATATGACAGAGAACCCGGGCCGACATGACTAGTCATAAACCCAAAGTGGCTCTAACTTACAGGGACATGCATACATGACCCAACAACGAACGTGTCGTTCATCAACGTATGAACCCAAGTCGTAGCAACCTACAAGGACTTAAAGGAACAACGCATGACATTTCCCCGAAGGGACAGACACAGGAACGAAGAAGGACACATGTCGGCCAGCCTAAGTGTTACGGGGCAGTAGCAAGCTACCATGGCTAAGTGGAAGCACTAGGAGACATTTCCCGGTAAGAGAGGCTACCAAGAATAAACAACTAGGTTGTCGGATCCCACACATACCAAGCATTTGAATAACATACACACAATATGCTCGATATGTGCAAATACAACATGGCATCACAAAAAAACTCTATGACTCAAAGTATTTATTCATTAGGATCCGAGGAGCCAGATATTACAAACATGGGTCTGATGACCCAGCATTCAAGTTATACAAGCAATAAGCACATGCGGAAGCTTAACTTGTCATACAGACAACTACAAATGAAAAAGGCTGAGAAGCCTGACTATCTACAAGACCCTACCGAGGGCACAAGATCTTAGCTGAGGTAACAAGCTAAACGTCGAAGTCCATGCGGAACTACTAGTGAGACTGAAGTCTGTCTGCAAAAACATAAATTAAGCAAACGTGAGTACAAATGTACCCAGCAAGACTTATATCAGAACTAGCTACACATGCACCAGTATCAAAAGGGGTGGTGGAGTTTAACTATAGAAAGTCAGCTTTGACTCGATGGCTATCCTGAACTACGACTGCTAGTAAATCTTTTGAGGTGGCGCACACGAGTTCAAATATTCACCATATCAATACACCACTATGGATCCGCTCCCGTCTCCCTACAAGAAGGCCATCCATAGCACTCACGCTTATCTTGCGTATTTTAGAGTATCCACTTTCACTTCCCTGTGAACTGTATAGGCAACCTAGAGGTCCTTTACCGCGGACGCGGCTATTTGAATAGATCATGTTAACCCTGCAGGGGTGTACTCCTTCACACACGCTCTCCGCCAAGTACACGTCATGTATCTCGAAAACCTTCAAGCGGAAGCCTCGCGAGGGTGTCGGCCATGACCAGACTAACCACGCAAGTCTCTAGTCCATGTTTATCGCATATTCTGGTTTCATCCGCAAGGAGATCCGGTCGGGGTGTTGCTCACGGCCCCAAACGATGTGTACAGGGTTCCCACGCCCACCAAATGGGCGCCGCTTGGTATACCCGGCCACGGTGCCTAGTCTGTCCCAAGCCCACCTGTGTCGGGTTCCACTTGGTAGACTACTAACACTACCTACAAACACCAGAAACTAGTTGCAACTCCTGGATAGAGATCGGGTTGATTAATAAGCCGAGAAGGGTCGAGTTACCGGAACCCAATGTGTGGTAGTAGCTGTTCATGGATCACAAACACAGAACTCAGTTCTTGAGGATGGTTTCAATCAGACAACCCACCATGTACTCCTAGATGGGCTCTCACCGCTACCTTTACCAAATCGTGTTCACACACTTAGCTCTCAACAGTAGGGCATGTTCACAACTTTCCAATTCATCCCCGATGAATCAGACCTGACACAACTCTAAGCAATAGCAGGCATGACAAACAAGCATGAATGAGTAGGCAAATCAGGGCTCAAACAACTCCTACTCATGCTAGTGGGTTTCATCTATTCACAGTGGCAATGACAGTTCATGCAGAGGAAAGGGGTTCAACTACCGCAGCATGTAACAGTTGAATTGTTGTTGTCCTAATGTAGTAAAAGAGAGCAGGAGCGAGAGTGGGATTGTATCGGAATGAACATGGGGGTTCTGCTTGCCTGGCACTTCTGAAGATAGTATAGCTCGTCATCGGTGTCATTGATCACATCGTTGAAACCACGTCTACTGAGAGGGGACAAATACTGGCAAACAAGAAAGAACACAATCAATGCAATGCAACTCTATGATGCATGAATGTGACATGGCAATATGCTGTTGGTTGATATAATGCAACTAGCAACAAGTTAAATGAAGTTGGTTTGAACCCTAGTTTCAAATTCAAACTCCATATGTAAACGTTTAAATGCCCTTTATATTCTTTGTCCTAAACAGCAGCCATAATTTGTTCTAACATGCATGAAAATGGTACAGATGGATAGATTGATTTTTTTGATAATTTTTAATATATAAATTATTTCATTTTGAGATATATATTATTTTCTATGATTTTTTGAAGTTAAAATCATTTTCTTGATTTTTCTGGTTATTTAGGATTAAACAACATCCAGTAAATGATTTACTTCATCAGCATGACATCACACTGACATCAGCGGGTCAACTAGGTCTGACTAGGGTCAAACCTGACAAACGGGGTCCACTGGTCAGTCACCAAGTGCTAATCCTGCGTTGACTGACGCTTTGACTAGCTACGGGGCCCGCTGTCAGCGTCTAGGGGTGGTCCAGCTGGCAGGGATTAGTGCTAATGACCCCGCAACGTCGGTTGTCGCCGGAATTCGGCTGGAGGCGACAAAAGCTATGGCAGGAGCTCGCCAGGGCTGCACTATAGGCGAAGGCAGGACGCGTGAAGGCCACCAGAAGATAGCCCGCACAGGGCAACATCTAGCTGAGCACTCGTAAGGCCGCGGGGTCGCTAGAGAAGACGACGGCGAGCACATTCGAAGTGGCCGGCGATCGGGTGCGGATGGAGTAGATTCTACGGTGCACTAGGGGAGTAGCCGGTGGGTTCTACAAGCTCCTGGGGGTTGAGCGAATGCGATGACGCGCTCGGGTCTGAGCTGCGGTGGCCTTGGCCACGACGGTGAGGAACCACGGCAGCGGTGAGCTCTCGGGTCTGGTGGAAACGATGACTACGCGGCGCAATCGAGTAAGGGGATAGAGGGGAACGAAGGTGAAGCTCACGGTGAATCAGACGGGCGTCTCAGTGGCTCGGGAGAGGCTTGCAGGCGACGGGGTGACGATGGCGATCTCCAGCGGCCGTGCAGAGAAGATGAGTTCAATGACGAGGCTTCAGGGTGTCCGGGGTCGTGTGGTTCGGCGTAGAGGTGCGCGGCAGCGAGGCGGAGCTCGTGGTCGGGATGACTGGGTGGTGGGAGGTCGGTGGCCACGACGAACGGTGACGGTGGTGACCGCTCCATTCTATGGTGAGAGGAGCGGGACAGTGGAGGGAACGAGGCCGGGGGAGAGTGAGACGGGGTCGAGGGGGCTGCGTGGCGTCGCGGGAGGCGTCCAGGGCGACGATGGGGCAGCCACGCAGGGTGCTGCATGCCACGCCGAACGCGCGCACGTGTGCCGGGCACGCGCCCCGTCCGACTGGCGGGAGGAGGAAGACGACTGGCACTAGGGCACTCGGCTGGGCCGGCATAGTGCCAGGCCAGTAAGTGGCCCAGGTAAGGATTTTTCCCTTTCTGTTTCTTTTTCTATTATCTATTTTTCTGTTCTAGTTTAAAATAAATAGTAAACTATTTTATAAAATCCTGGAAATAATTATGGGTGCTTCCTGAGCTATTCCTGTGACCCTTAACAATTTCCAACATTTTCGGAGCATCAAAAATACATATAGCATTTAAATAGCTCCAATTCAAATATGGTTGAATTAATTCAAAGTCCAAATATGTCCTGCAAAAATGTGAACCATTTTCGGTAGATGCTTCCACCATGATCTAGGAATGATTAACATTTTTAAAGGGCATTTTGAAAACATTGAAAAAGATTTTAGTTGAACCTATTTGAATTCCTTTTAATGCTAGGGTTTGGACATCCCCATTTCAAGTTTAAAATAAAATTAGACATGATGCAACAACCAAGCTAGTCCAAGTGCATAGCAAGGCTAGGGATGTGACAATTTGTAATTATTAGCAGCTGAGTTGTCAATTCAACCACACCTGGAGATTAAATATCCGAAACAAAGTGATCAGTAGCACCGTAATATGATAGTTTTGATAGCAGTGGTAACGGTAGCAGTAACGATAATAGTGATATCAATGATTTTGTAGCAAGTGTAACAGTAACAACAGCAGTAGTAACTTCGCAAGATCAATATATGGAAAATTCGTAGGCATTGGATCGGTGAATTCGTTGGATGATATTCATCATATAACAATCATAACCTAGGGCAACACAAAACTAGCTCCAGTTCATAAATATAATGTAGGCATATATTCCATAAATAGTCATACGTGCTTATGGAAAGAACTTGTATGACATCTTTTGTCCTACCCTCCCGTGGCAGCAGGGTCCATAAGGAAACTAAGGGATACTAAGGCCTACTTTTAATAAAGAACCGGAACAAAGCATTAACACATAGTGAATACATGAACTCCTCAACTATGGTCATCACCGGAAAGTATCCCGATTATTTCACCCCGGGGTTTACAGATCATAACTCGTAATAGGTCAATATGACTTGCAAGATCAGATCTAGAACATACTTATAATGGTGAAAATATAAACGGTTCAGATCTGAAATCATGGCACCAAGGCCCAAAGTGCCAAGTATTAAGCATGGAAAATTCATAACAAGATCGATCTTAGAACATAGTGGATACTAGGGATCAAGCCCTAACCAAGCTAACTCGATTACATGATGAATCTCATCGAACTCCTCACTGACCAGCGAGGCTATGAAGGAATTACTCACTCCCGGTGGGGAGCTTCATGGAATTGGCGATGAAGGAGGGTTGGTGATGATGAAGATCGAAGACCCCCCTCTCCCAATCCCTGAACGGTCTCCAGATCTGGCCTCCTAATGAAGAATAGGAGGTGGCGGTGGCTTCATATCGTGAAATGCAATGGAACTTCCTCCTTGATTTTTTCTCCGAATATAGGTATTTAAGGAGTTGAAATTAGGGTCTATGGGGACACCAGGTTGGCACAACCCACCTGGGCGTGCCTGGAGGGCGTGGCACGCCTTGGTAGGTTGTGCTCAACCAGGGGCCCCCCTCTGGTGGTTCTTGGCTCTAGTATTTTTCTCTTATTGCAAAATAATTCTCCAAAATGTTTTGTTCCATACCGAGAAATTTTATTTCTGCACAAAAACAACACCATGGTAGTTCTGCTGAAAACAACGTTAGTCTGGGTTAGTTTCATTCAAACCATGCAAACTAGAGTTCAAAACAAGAGAAAAAACGTTAGGAGAAGTAGATACGACGGAGACGTATCAGGGACGTAGAGCATTTTGGCAAGCAATAAAAAGAGGGGCAAGCCTCGCGAGGAAGCGTGGGGAGGAGATTCGCAATTTAACCGTGAAGACTTCGACTAAGAGAAAAAGGGCATCGATTTTTCACGCACCCCTCGCGGGACCTACATTGACATATCACATATAGAAGACGGACATAAAAGAAAACTTCAAGGAGATGCGTCCTCACGTCGCGTGTACTTCCCACGAGCCACGGCCGGTCCGTGCGGTGCCCCAAAGAGATACGTTGACTGCCTCACGCTACTCAGTGACCTCTTGATAGTGTTCCTTCTTTTCGTGATCTTGTCTGAGGCAGAAACATCTTCTCTCGCGTGAGCCGCTTGTGCGTCAAGGGGGGCCCCTGAGCATCGCGCCTTAGGAGCTGTTACCGGACCTCGGGCCCCTCACCTCCTGGCCATATCCCAGGCATCACGACCTGACATACCAGCGATGGTTGAGGATTGCTCGGGGCTAGGTCCTAGCGATGCAGAGCACTAATGCGATCGTGAAGAAGGGGCCAAGTCTAAATGAGAAGCACTAAGATCGAACTTAGTTTCGGGCCGCATAAGCATTAAATTTAAGGCGCAAGCACCATGGTTCCTTACACACCCCCGCAGGGCCCATGCCATTTCAATGCAGGAAGAAGAAGAAAATAAAAGAAAAGCTCGGGACGGAGGCCGCCGCCCCGAGGGCGCCTTCTCGGGCGTCGGCTGTGCCCTAATTGGAGTACCCATCCCTGCTCTTGACGTTGGGGAGCCGCTGCTGCTTCCGCTTCCATCAGAGGGGGACACATTACCGTCATCGTCAGCGGCGGAGTCGCTATCGTCACTTTCCATGCAGCACTTCAGACGGCAGCCGGTGACCCCGAAGATCTTCACAAAGAGCGTGGAGGCCCCCTAATACTTCTCGGGTTCAAGGCTCCGCATACCGAAGAAGGTTTGAACTCTGGGGCGTGTGCGAAGACCCCAACCAGCTCTAGCCTCGTCGAGTTCGAGCGAGCGGGGAAGAATATGAACACGACAGTTTACCCAGGTTCGGGCCACCTTGTGGTGTAAAACCCTACTCCTGCTTTGTGGTGGATTGGCCTCACGAGGAGGCTGAGAAT
The DNA here is from genome assembly GCA_021605205.1 of Aegilops longissima. Lineage (NCBI taxonomy): Eukaryota > Viridiplantae > Streptophyta > Magnoliopsida > Poales > Poaceae > Aegilops > Aegilops longissima. The sequence goes on along the minus strand of CM038679.1, from coordinate 214,595,628 downwards.
GAACTAGTTCAGTGCATGAGCAGCCTCGCGAGGGCTCGGGTAGTGGAGATGGAATGGATCTGATCCCTTTCTATGGTGGAGACTAGTCTATATTTATAGTGGCCTTGGTCCTCTTCCCTCATAGTTTAGGAGCGAAGGGATCCCACAACGACCAATTTTGAAGGGGACACGTAGTACATCTTATCCTGACGAAAGGTGGCCTTCGCCTGCAAAGCTTCTGGCCATGAAGTAGCAGGGGGCTCAGCGATGACATTTGTCCTGTCGAGCTCGTGGTCTTGGTCTCGTTGCACCGGAATGGAAAGCTTTTAAGCCTTCCTTGGGAACCTGCGCCTTCCCTTGCTCCCTTTGCACCGAAGAGAAAACTTCCCCCTCTGCGCCTGCTGACGCCCGCCTGGCCTCGATCGTCATGCCTCACGTCATCATAACCTCAAGAGGCAGGAGGCTTGCATAGAGTTCTCTGCCCCTCGGGAAGCAGGCTCAGGGAGCTGCTCCTCTGGAGGTCTTGGCGTCGTTCTCCTCACGAGGCTGGGGCCCTCGTGAGGGTCTTGTAGCTTGGGCTGTACCAGGCCATTCTTGAGCCCACGTGCTGGGCCCAGGTAGGCAGATCAGGGTACCCCCGATCCCAGAACACCGATAGTAGCCCCCAGGCACAAGGCACGCCCGGGATGGCTTCGAGGCGAAGCCAAGGGGCAATGGTGAAGCGATGCGGGCCTCGGTCGCCTAGAGGCCAGGCTCGATGCATGGCGCATGACGGGGCGCGGGCGCCTCCGCTTGCCCACGTCACCTCGGCAACTGCCTAGGCTGACAAAAGACTAGCGCACACCGGTTGGTCATCATTGCTCACCCTCACCTTGCTCTTCATCCCCTCCCCTAGCCGAAAGCTTCTCCAGACCCAACCGCAACTCTGCCCCTTCCTTCTCCTTCTCTAGCGCCGGCAACCCCGCGAATTGCGCCCGGGAAGTCAAAGCCCGCGGTCCAGGCTACGGCCTCCTCCTCTCCATTGCCTGCGCTTGACGCGTCCTCCATCGCCGAGATGAGGCTTCTCAGCCCCGCGCTCCCGTAGACGGCGGGCGAAGACAACGAGGGGGAGACCTTGATCTTGGCCGGCTCCGTGGAGGAGAGTACATTGGCACGGACGGTCTATCCCTTCTTCCTCCGCAACATCTTCGCAAGGCTCGTCCCGCCCTTCTCGGAGTTCTTCTGCACTGTCCTCGACCACTACAGGATCCATGCCCTCCATCTTCAGCCAACTCCATCCTCCTCCTGCCCATCTTTGCCTTCTACTATGAGGCCTTTGTGGGCGTGAGGCCCTCCGTGGCGCTCCTCCTCCATTTCTTCAGCTTGCGGTTGCACGACCGGACGCAACACTCTGCTTGCGCTTCCCGTGTCGCGGTCCGCAAAGGGAATGTCCTCTACTAGACGGGAAGAAGATGGAGGGCTTCTGGCACCGCTGGGTCTTCCTGGACACCAAGGGTCTCAACCCGCGCCTGGAGCTACCGACAACGCTGCCCGACTGGCTCCAGAGGTGGGGCCATGCAAAGTTCACCGATCCCTGGGCGGAGCCCATCTTGAAGAAGATATCCTCGGATATGGAAGCCAAGGTGTTGACGGGGGGAATGCTTTTGAAGGAGTTCCTGACACAGCGCTTGGCGCTGCTCGAGTCATGCACGAACGACACTAGGCTTCGCCCCGCCAGCCTGACGGGCGAGGAGCTGGACAAGGCTCTGGCCGTCTTGCTCAATAGCGATCCAAGGGACCTCCCCAAGGCCTACACCCCGCTGTACTGCCACGACGATAGGGGGAACTGATCACCGCCATGCCCACCTTCAACGAGCTGGGGCTCATGCCCTTCCGAGAACCCCAACTCCCCCGTGCCGGTGTCCTCTGGCGACAGAGGCGATGAAGAGGACTCGGAGGAGACGAGGACGACGACCTGGAGGAAGTGTCCCCCTCGTCTCAGAGCAAGCTCCTCTGAAATCTTGAAAACGACGACAACACCGACGAGCCTCCGGCCGCGGACTCCCCATGCTCCACCAGGATCCTCAGGAGGTCAGGGTCCATCCCCCATACCATGCGAGCATCTGGACGGGCAACCTCGAAGAAAGGCGCGGTTGCGCCTCCTCCGGAGGGCTCCCCACACTACAGCGGCGTGGCCGAGATGTCGGCCCCATTCTCGTCCGAACCGCGGTCGAAAGACGGGGCGGCCACCGCTAGGGCGGACGTGGTTCAACCACCCTTGACCGCTTAGGGAGACCACCTCATCTCTCCAGACGGCAGCGCCGCACCGGGGCCCATCGGGGAGCACCACGCTCGCTCTCTGGATGCGGCCAAGACCACACTGAAGAAGAGCGGGGGTGTCTCGACCTTCGCCGAGAAGGCTAAGAAGAGGAAGTGGATCGCGCCCGAGGAGTAAGTAACTTACCTTGCTTTTGGTTAAGCATAGATTGCAACTGTGCTCACAGCGCCCCACTCTTGATGACCAGGAGTGGCGATGTGATGAAGAAGAAGGCAAACACTGGGCCAAAGGAGCCCCCTGTCCTGAGGGCACCATCGGCCTCCGTTCGCGGTCGCAGCGGGCGCAGGAGTGCGTCGTGCCAGCCCACTGTAGTCCCTGGGTGCTCCGGCGGCGGCGCGCCCGAGCGCACAGGTGCACTGCCTACTCTTGGTGCCTCGCCGGTGCCACCTGGGGGGTCGTCCACCGAGGACGCGGGGGTTCACGAGGTGACACTCCTTGTCGCGGCCGCGGCAACCCAGCGTTGGTGGAGGGGGTGACCCCTTGCCCCCTCCTGAGGGATCCGCCCCTAAGGACACAGCAATGCAGCTTCAGGACGAGCCATCCCCTGTGGGGTAGCAGGCTGTGATGTCGTCCGCCCTCGTCGTGCCTGAGGGGGGCCTGGAGCCTCTAGTGGCCCAAGCCAGCCACACCACTGCTTCCTTGGCCACAGCGCCAGGCGATGTGCCAGTGCCTCCTCCTTGCCAGACCCTCGCGCTCGCGAAATGCGGCCCCCTGATCAGGCCAGGGGCCTTGAATGAGGCCTACACCATGCTCGGTCGAATCTGGGCCGACCTCCAAGACACCGACATGTGCCTCGTGAGGGAGCGCCTGAGTCTTGTCTCAGCGTGGCTCCAGGCTGACACAGCCACCAAGACGGCCTGGGGTGGGCCGAAGTTGCCACCACAGAAAGCAGGAAATAGGCCGCCGATGCAAAGGCGGCTCGTGACGCGGCGCTGATTGAGGCAGCAGCTGCTGTGAAGCGCTGCGGCAAAGTGGAGGCCAGTCTGAAGGCCCTTCAAGTGGAGCAGGCCGTGCACACGCAACAGCTCAGCCAGCGGTAGGAGGACCTCATGGCCCACGAGGAGAACCTCGCTGATCGCGACTCCGTGCTGTCGAAGGTAACTACGGACCAGGCCGCAGAGCATGGTCGCCTGGCCAAGCTGAAGGAGGAAGTGGCCTCAGCCCAAGTGTCCCATGCCCAGTGTGTCTCCGAGGCGACAACCCATCTAGATGCCAGGGAAAAGATCCTTGTCGCCGCTGGGATGAAGGCCGCTGCGGAGCGCGACGCCTTCCCCTTCCTCAAGCTCAGGGCTTGCGAGGGGCTACATGCTATCTACATGGAAGGCTTCAAGGATCCGCTCGTTCCCCCCGAAGGTGGTTATGCAGGGCTCTCCTCCAGGCTTGTCCAGGAGCTCGAAGGTACCGCCGCCAAGGTGGACTCCTTCCTGGAAGACAAGTGTCGCTCCCTCTTCTCCGCGGAAGCGACAGACATCTTCAGCCACTTCTACCTCCGGGATCCCGGCTTCGACTTCGACGCGGTGGTTGGCCAGGTTGCTCCTGAATCCCATGCCGCCACTACGGCGGCCGTGAATATCCATTTGGACATGCTGCTGAAGAAGTTCACCTGCATTTCTGATGTTGAGCCCCCATGTGGTGGAGGCAAGTGGCGGCAACGACGGCGGCAGCGATGTTGATGATGAGCCGACCGTGACTGGAATGGGTGGCGGCGATGGCGGCGATGACCGCTCCTCCTAGATTTTACCCTTTCCTCGCCAGCCTTTGCATGGGAAGGGCGCGAGAAAACGAGATACAAGGGACCTGGTGAGGTGATGCGCGCCAGGCCTGGCCTGAGTGGAGCACTCATGTCAACCTACTCGCGCGTGCATCCCAGGGGAATGATGCGTGATAGGACCGTGTGAAGAGCCAAAAGGCTATCCTGAGGTTGGTGCCGCCGATAGGGCGCCCTCAGTTGTTTATCCAGCAGTGCAGAGCATGGGGCTTCCACTTGGCCGTGGGCATAGTCGTTGCTCGACCGTGTCGTCCGCCAGCGCGGAGCATGGGGCTTCCACTTGGGCATAGGCATAGTCATTGTTCGACCGTGTCGTTCGCCAGCATGGAGCATGGGGCTTCCACTTGGCGTGGGATGGGAGCTCTGTGTTAGAGTCTCCGGCCGTGTACAGCCCAATTTCGTTCATATGCGTGACTGGCACGGCAGAACTGGAGGAGGTGTATCTGGGCACCCATGAGCCAGCGCGGGACTCACGAGGCCCTACCTCAAGGTGGGTTGCGCCGGAATCTTCTGGCGCGGAGCGCGCTTATAAAACCTGGGTGATGGGAGCGACCTACGCCGAATGAACCTCCAGAGGCCATCACATGAGAAGGCCGAATACCAAGGACCCTAGTAGGTGACGTGAACGGGGCAGACCCGCCAGTCAGAGCTCAATCGCTTGGGTTTATCGATGCTGCAGGGATGGACCCGAGCACAGACACCATGCCCTGTATTCTCATGCAACAATCCCACGGAAGGACACCCGGCGCGCAGCTCCCGCGACTGCGTAGCACCGAACTACGGTTTGACGAAACGGGCCGCGCACCCTGACTTACCCACTCTCGAGTAGCTCATGCGAGGACAAGTGTGACGCCCTCGATTCAATCGTACACTAATCATGCACGCAAATGTGTACGATCAAGATCAAGGACTCACGGGAAGATATCACAACACAACTCTACAAATAAAAAAATAAGTCATACAAGCATCATAATACAAGCCAGGGGCCTCGAGGGCTCGAATGCAAGTGCTCGATCATAGGCGAGTCAGCGGAAGCAACAATATCTGAATCTGAGACATAAGTTAAACAAGGTGCCATAAGATGGCTAGCACAAAGCGGGATCTGAGATCGAAGAGGACAGGCCTCTGCAGGATCCTCCTAGGTCACTCCAGTGGTAAATCGGGGGGCTGCGTAGTAGTAGGCGCCTCCGGAGTAGTAGTCGCCGTGGCGGGGCGTCTGGATCCTGGGCCCCATCGTCGATTGCAGCAATCGAGTAGAGATAGGGAAAAGGGGAAACAAGGCAACCGTGAGTACTCATCCAAAGTACTACTTAAGCAAGGAACTACACTACATATGCAAGGATATAAGTGTAAGGCCATATCGGTGGACTGAACTGCAGAATGCCAGAATAGAGAGAGGGCCTAGTCCTATCGAAGACTAGCATCTTCCGGAAACCACCATCTTGCAGCAAACAAGAGGGGGGGGGGGTAGAGTAACATAACTTAAAGTAGCAGTAGTGTTATAAACCTCGGCCAGAGATCCTTTCTCGACTCCCTGCGAGAAAGAAATCCCAGAGCCATACTATCCAGTTATTATCATAATCCAAATCTCATATCCATGTCTCATCTCAAGTAACCAGTTCTAGTTGTATCGATCGGGATACAACTCCAAGTGTCCGTTACCGTAGGACAGGCTATCGATAGATGTTTTCTTCCCTGCGGGTGCACCAACTTACCCACCACGCCGCTTAACTCGCCGGACACACTTTCGAGGTCATGCCCGGCCCGGTCAAACAATCGCCGCAACCCGACCTAGGCTTAATAGAGAGGCCAGCCGCGGACTAAACCTATGCCCCGGGGTCATGGGCCATCTCCCAGGAACTCACAGACGTTGCGGCGGGAAGCAGACCTAGCCTAATGAGCGTTCAGCCCAATCCGGCGTAGCGCTCCGACCAATGACGTCTAATAAGCTTGGTGATGTATCTGACGAGAACGCCCATACTTAGCCCACGTGATGGTTAGTGCTATCGGGCGAGAGGCCCTCGGATCAAATATCCAAATCGTAGTGGATTAGGGCAGCGGTAACAAGCGAGAACTCACGAAGATGTGACCCGTTGCCCGTCTCGAGGACTTGTGGCAAGGGCTAGGAATGCCCGGCCACGCCTCGTAAGTATCTCGCGGGCACCCTCCAGGTCAACCCGTCTCCACATCACTCGCAATTAAGCACGCGCGGGTACCCCTCAGGGTCGACCCGTCTTTCTAAGTAACCGTGGTAACAGTCCAAGTAACCGTGAGTCCAAACATCAAGGGGAAAACACGAGGAATCACCCCCGGTGTATTCCACTCAATGTAGTCGTCAAGGTGAACATAAGAGGATTCACCCTCGAGGTCCACACTTGAGGGGTTGCACGACAGTCGTATCGGAAGTGGTTAAAGAGGAAAATCACCCTCGATGACCTGGCGGATAACTATACTACTGAGGTTAATATCGGAAGTCTTTGCAGAGGTTTCACCCTCGGTACTCGATAGTAACCTAGTAGTGTCGAGCAACTAAGGGAAGTGATGTGCGGTGTCGGGCCTGGTCTTGATCCGTTGATCGGGTCTTCAATGATGAAGCGAGGGCAACAAGTACAAGGTGGGGGTCAGCGATGGGTCTCTAACCAACCTATACTAAGCAGTTTAGGATAAGCGGGTAGGTAACAATAGCAGGTTACAATAAGCGAGGCTATACAGCGAATAGGAGCAACAATAACAGTAGCAAAATCTAGTGCAAGCAATAAGAGAATGGAATGGGCGATATCGGGATGATCAAAGGGGGGCTTGCTGTTTGCTCAGCAAGAGAGAGTGATCGTCGACCTTTGTAGTCGAGCGGCCATTTGCGGCGTCGGTCTCGTAGTCATCAAGAGAAGAGGGGAAGAAACAATGAATACACGATAACAGATGCATAACGATGCATGACAAGCCAAGCGATGCTAGGCGTGCCCTAACGTGGTAAGAGGAGTCTTGGTTTAGGGGGAAGCATCAGGAAGTTATCCGGTTAGGACGTCTGTCATACAGATGAACCGGAGAGGAAAGTTTGCAGGTTCGATAGGTTAGAGGCGTGCGGTGGGCGAGCGGAATGCGATCCGGAATCGTCTCAAATCGTTACGAGCAACTTTCATGTTGAAAATATTTTAATCAAGACTACGGGTTAAAAGTTATAATTATAAAAGATTTTATTAATTTCGGAATTAATTAATTAATTAATTAATTTGAAAAGCATTTATGACATCGGCATGAGGGCATCTTGGCGTCATCACCAACAGGGTTGACTAAGTCAACCTGCCAGTGGAGTCCCACATGTCATACACTAATAACTTAATTAACCTAATCAGATTAATTAAACTTAGTTAATTAAGTTAACTAATGATTAGCATTAATTAATCCGAGATTAATTAGTTTAATTAATTACCCAATTAATTAGCTAATGATTAGGTTTAACTAATCCAGAATTAATTAGTTTAATTAATTACCTATTAATTAATTAATTAATTATTTAGTTAATTAGTTTAATTACTTTTAATTCATTTTAAATCATTTTTTTAATTCATTTAATTAAAACATTTCTTAAGCGTTTTTGGGGTGGGGCCCCTAGTCGATGCACACGTGGCCTATGGTCTTGAGGCGGCTTGAGGTCTTGTGCTGGCGTTGCCGCTCAGGCTTGACCCGGCCCGGTCGAGGCGAGGCTGGCCAAGTGGCCGATGTTGCGCCACGCGGCCAGAGCAACTGCCGAGTGAGGCGGCAGGAGGCGAGGTCTTGAGGCTCAGGCGGGCAGTCTGCGGGCGAGGAGGTCGCCGAGCGGGAGGGAGGGCCTTGGGGCTCAGGCGGAGGGATCAGGGGCCGGAGGAGGGGCCGGGAGGCGGCGGTTGGCGTGGGGGCGGCCACGGGGCTGCTGTGAGGCCTTGGCCGAAGCCGTGGGCAGCATGAGGGGGGGAGGGGCGAGAGCTCGTCAGGCGGTCGACGGGACGACGTGAGGGGAGGAGGAGGAGGTCGAGCTCACGGGGGGGGCAGGGTCTAGACCAGCGAGCTCTCGGAGGAGGAGGGTGAGGCTGGCCGGCGGGGGAGGGCAGGGAGGCACGCCTGGCGAGGTCAGGGGCGTCGGCGCCGAGGACCCATGGGCGGCTCGGCCTCAGTGGGGAGCGGAGGAGGAGGGCGTCCCAGGCGGTGGAGGAGGAGGAGGAGGGCGGGGGGGGCAGGAGGCAGCGGCGTAGGGGGTCGCGCCGTCGGGGAGGCGGGGTTGGTGGCGCCTGCCCGATCCAGATCGGGTCGGGGAGGTGAGGAGGCGTGGGTGGGGCGAGTGGGGCGGTTGGCGGCTAGGGTTTGCGGGGAGGGGGGTAAGGAGAGGGGTTGGCCCGGGTGGGCCGGCCTGGTGTGATGGGGCTGGCCTGGGAGGGGGGAGGAGATGGGCCAAGGGGGAGTGGGGAGGGCGGCTCTTTGGGCGGTGGGGGGTTTATCCCCTCCCAGACTTATTCCTTTTTTTTTGATTTTTTTAAACAGCTTCGAAACAACGATTTGTTTAAATAACCGAACCGGGGATCCGGGCGTTACAAATCTCCTCCACTACAAGAAATCTCGTCCGAGATTTAGGAGGTAGAAGGAAAGAGGCGGGATATTCATCTCAGTAGGCGATCCTCGCGTTCCCGGTGGCTTCATCTTGAGTGATTCGACCTTTGGACTTTGAGGAATTTGATCGCCTTCGGCGTGTGCGGCGTTCAGCAGTCGAGAATGCGGACGGGTGCTCTTTATAGGAGAGGTCTGTTGCAATTCGAGCACTTCATGGTCCTTTGCTCGGATTGGGTCCTTGAAGCAGCGTCGGAGTTGGGACACGTGGAACACATCGTGAACACGAGAAAGGTTGACGGAAGCTCCAGTTGATAAGCCACTTTTCACGCCTTTCGAGAATAGTGAAAGGGCCAATATAGCGAGGAGCTAGCTTGCCCTTGATCCAAGCGGTGAGCACCCTTCATTGGTGTAGCGAAGATAGGCCTTTTCGCCGAGTTGATAGACCATGTCTTTGTGATGCGGTCATAATTACTCTTTTAGCCTTGTTGAGCAGTCTTGAGATTCTCGCGAATAATGCGGACTTGTTCTTGGCATGTTGGATAATATCCGGACGAAGAGTGGGCGTTCCCGATTTCGACCAGTTCGGAGGGTTGGCACTTTCGTCCATATAACACTTGAAGGGGCCATCTTGAGACTAGCTTGAAAGCTATTATTATAAGAGAACTCAGCATCGGAGAGATTCCTCCCATTTCTTGCGAATGAGGCGACACAAGCTCGAAGCATGTCTTGAGAATTTGGTTGACACGTTCAACTTGCCCTTGAGACTGCGGATGAAAGCGATCTTGAAAGATAAATGAGTCCCCATAGCTTCTTGAAACTTGCCGGAATCTTGAAGTGAATAAGCTGCCACGGTCGAGCGATAACGGTGGAATACCGTGAAGTGAAACAATTCTGGACATATAGGCGTTGCCGCTGGCTAGCGGTGATCGTTTCTTTGACCGCGGAAAATGTGCAACTTTAGAAAGCGGTCAATGGCGACAAGAATAGCATCATTACCTTTCTGCGATTTGGGAAAACCGGTGGCGAAGTCCATTTCAACATGGTCCCATTTCCATTCGGGAATAGAGATAGGCTGCGAGTTCAGCAGGCCTTTGATGTTCTGCTTTGATCTGACGGCAAGCGTCACACTCGAAACATAGCGAGCAATGTCACCTTCATATTAGACCACGGAATCTCGGCGAATGTCTTGATACATTTTGTCTGCCGGGTGGATACATAGAGGCGTATCATGAGCTTCTTGCATAACCTTCCGGGTCATATCCAGGTTGTCCTTCTTGCAAGGCACCACTAGGCGGCCTTTGAAGTACAAGGCGCCATCATCAGCAATAGTGAAGGATGAGGGATTTCCTTTCCTGACGTCTTGTTTAAGCTTGTAGACCTCAGAGTCAGATCCCTGCATTGTCTTTATGGTGCCCAAGAGATCGGGTTCAACAGCCAGGGTAAAGAGGATCCACAGGGAACAACACGGAGATTCATCTTGCGGAACTCCGGAGGGGGGCGAAGTGCACCGGAGGAACAATATGGAGGTTCACTGCTGAATTCTTCAACAAGTGAGGCTGAACTTTGTGAACTGAAGGTGGTTGCGATAAGACTTGCGGCTCAAGGCATCAGCCATCACATTAGCCTTGCTGGCGTATAGGAAATTCCCAAATCAAAGTCGCAGCAGTCTCCATCCATCTCTGCAGCGGAGGTTCAGGTCTGGCTGAGTAAGCAGATACTTCAGACTTTGGTGGTCGGTGTAGATCTACTTAGCGATTACGAGAAGGTAATGTCGCCCTGCTTTAGCGCATGAATGACAGCAGACAAGTTCGAGGTCGTGAACTGGGTAGTTCTCCTCGTGAGGCGCAAGCTGTCGAGAGGCATAAGCAACCACTGCGCTCTTGCATTAGGACACCGCCTAATCCTTGACGAGAAGCGTCGCGATAAATGATGAAGTCCTTCTTAGTATCGGGAGGAGCTAGCTTTGGGGCAGTTGTCGACTTGTCTTTGAGTTCTGGAAACTTTCGACACTTATCATCCATTGGAACTTGCGCCTTTATGCAATAGATTAGTCGAGGCACGGCAATCTTGGAGAAGTTCTCGACGAATCGACGGCAATAGTGGCGAGACCAGAAAAACCGACTTATGCGTTCTTGGAGGAGTCAATCGAGAATAGCCTGAACTCGTTCGGGGTTGGCAATACCATCCTTAGAAATGACATGCCCAAGATAGGTTACTTGGGAAGCGAATTCACATTTGGAGAACTTGGCATAGAGTTGATGCTCTCGTAGCTTTTCGGCACAAGGCGAAGATGTTCAGCATGTTCTTCTTCATTCTTGGAATAGATCAGGATATCATCCGGATAAACCACGACGAACTTGTCGAGGTAATCCATGAATATATAGTTCATCGAGCGAGAGAAGGTGGCTGGAGCATTGGTTAAGCGAATGACATGACGGTGTACTCGTATGAACCATAACGAGTCACAAATGCGGTCTTGGGGATATCCTCCTCACGAACACGGATCTGGTGGTAACCCAACCTCAAGTCGAGTTTGAGAACACGCGCGAACCAGCCAGTTGATCATAAAGATCATTGATCGAGGAAGAGGATACTTATTACGAATGGTAGCTTGATTTATAGGGCGGTAGTCTTGAACCAATCGGTTTGTCCCATCCTTCTTCTTGACAAAGAGAGGTGCTCCCCAAGGAGAGCAACTTGGGCGGATGAAACCGCTTTGAAGAGATTTGTCGATTTCCTCCTTTAGCTCAAGGAGTTCATGCGGCGGCATCTTGTAGGGGCGCTTGGCTATAGGAGTGGTGCTGGTTTCAAGTCGATGGCGAATTCGACAGCTCTAGCGAGGGAATCCTGGAAGTTCTTGAGGAAAGCGTCTTGGAAATGCATAAGCAGCAGGAATGTTTTCAATTCCCTCGAGGGTGCGGCGTTCAATGCATTCAATGCATAGAGCCTTGCCTCGGCATTTTGAATCGAGCGAGCATTGTAGCTTACGATTTCATCGGAAGGTGCAGCAGATGGGCCGGTCTTAGTGGCATAAGCGATTGTCGCCGTATCGCTTTCAACCAATCCATCCCAAAATGAGGTCAATGCTACAAGACTTTAGTACGATAGGAGAGACAAGAATTCCATTCCTTCGATTTCAACGGGACGTCGTTGCAAATCATGGAAGTCCGACATTGGCCAGCGAGGTGTGTACTAATAGTGAAGCATTCATGTCTTCGCTTTTAAGGCCATGCATGAATGCAAAATCTTGAGACATGAATGAATGTGATGCTCTGAATCGAATAAAAGCAGATCACGGTACTGAATTTCGAGAGTGTACCCATCACGATGGCAGGCTGGTCTGAGCTTCGTTCAGTTCAACGTGGTTGGCTGAGCTTGCCCATAAGACTTGCCGGTGTTGTTGCGGTTCAGGTGTTTCCACGGCCAGCTCTTTGGAAGGGCGGTTGTTTACAGTTCTGGTTGCATTCTCTAGCACGGTGCCACGGCTGTCCTTTTGAAGCATAAGCCATTATTGGGAGTGGGAGCAGGAGCTTGGGGTGGCGGAGCTGGAAGCTTGGCTACTTAGTTGTAAGCGAGCGAGGTGTAGCATAGTTACGCTTGAAGCGAGATGCATTGGGCTGGTACATGCTATTGGGAATCCATATCTTGCGCTTCTGCGAGGCGGGCCGAAGATGAGCGGTGTCGCAGTTGCGCTGTTAGAGCTCTGGTATTCCTGCAGACCAGTTTCGACATTGATAGCTTTGTTCACCAAGGTGGCGAAATCAGCAAAGTCATGCACTAGAAGTGCGAGCTTGATGTCAGCTTGAAGTCCGTCACGGAACTTCTCTTGTCTGCGTGCATCAGTTGCAATATCCTCTTGACATAGCGAGACAAGTCCAAGAACTCTCAGCGATAGGCTTCAACAGTCTTGTTGCCTTGGGTGAGGTTGCGGAACTCACGCTTCTTCGGTCCATGACCCCTTGAGGAATGAAGCGGTAGCGGAAGGCAGCACGGAAGTCGGCGGTGATGAGTGTTCCAAGCTGGCGAGTCTCGACGGTGGCTGTCCCACCATTGAGCTGCGGGTCCCTTGGGAAGAAGGAAGCAAAGGTGACATAGCTGGCGGGGGTACATTAGCAGACTCCATCTCATAGGTGATGTCACGGAGCGATCATCGACATCCGATGGCTGAGTTGAGCTGCGGTACCTTTGGGGTTCAGCGTATGAATTCTGCGAGTTGTTCCGTTTGGGTGCTGGTTCATATTGGGGCGAGGCCCGAGCCATCATGTTCTCCATGCTGGCGATTCATCTCGAGCTGTTGGATCATACCAGCCATGTACTCGGCGGTGGTGGAAGGTTGGTACCACGACCACGACCTGCTGGCCTAACCATCCTGCTATTAAAATAACAGGGTAGTTCAGCATTTGAGAAGATAAGCAAGAGACAAGAATCATTCATGATGAAACACGCATAATGAAAGCAGCATGATGGGAACTACATAGTAGTTGGCATATCTTACAAAGGAATCATGCATAGAGTTCGATACATAGAGTCCGATTACATAGACTACTACATCATAAGCGGCACGCAGCTCATGGCGAATACATCAAATGCTAACAAGCAAGCCTACATCAGTCCACGCGATGCTGCGGAGGTAGTGTGCTTTGAAAGCTGGTAGTGCGGCGGTGGATAGTCCTCCACGTCGGTGACACGAGGGCGCGGATACTCGGTGCTGAATCCGGCGTCGGTGGCGGGAAAGGGCCAAGTCGGGAGAGTAGCCTCCCGTCGGCCATCCAACTCCACAGGGCATCACGGTCTGGCGGGGTAGATCGCGAGCAGCGGCAGCTCTCCGGAGCGGACAAAGGGTGCATCAGCGTCGAGCCGCGGTAGAGTCTTGACGGGTGATGTACAACTCGTGGCGAAAGAGCTCGGTTAGCTCGATCCAGCCCATCGGCATGCGAGAACAAAGTTACGATGGTGGAAAGGCTCTCGGGTGGCAGTGGTGTAGGCAGCGGTGTAGTAGCCCTCCTCACCAACATCGAGCCGCGATAGCAATGTGCACGAAGGGGAGGTGTCCAACTCTCGATACTCTGCGAAGGCGTGTCGGTGCAGCATAAGCAGCATCGTGGACTGCCATATCGATGGTCACTCCAACACCATGTGCGGTGTGCATACGATGAGTGGACTCGTACTCCGAGAGTAGAGGTGGGCGATGGCGCTGTCTGCTCCTGGTTGTAGTCTGGTACTCCTCATAGGCGGTGTACTCGGGGTGCAGCGATAACCGGATAGGTCATCATCTCGGCTAGCACGCGGTGATCCCGAGCACCAATGGCCGTCGTGTGGCGCACGACCTGCCTCGTGGGTTCCATCTGAAAACAAAGGCGTTTCAAAGGAGTCAAATGACAGGTGGAAATTGTTCAAATACAATTCCAAAACAACTAAGGCTATATCCATCTTGGGGTGAAAGCGGTCACGGGATCCTAGTGATAGTTAGTAAAATCGTTTAACCCGAGTAGAAGAGAGTTCGAGCCGAGTAAAGGTCGAGGTAAAAGATCCTAATACCACCCGATGGCGGCGTGGGCCCGTAAGGCACACAGCCAAGTTAGTAAAAGTTTTGCAATGTCTAGACTCGACTTGACCAAGGAGTGTGGAAGGGGATTCCTACAGGCGATCGGCTCGATACCAACTTGTGGCGCCCTCGATTCAATCGTACACTAATCATGCACGCAAATGTATACGATCAAGATCAAGGACTCACGGAAGATATCACAACACAACTCTACAAATAAAATAAGTCATACAAGCATCATAATACAAGCCGGGGGCCTCGAGGGCTCGAATACAAGTGCTCGATCATAGGCGAGTCAGCGGAAGCAACAATATCTGAATCTGGACATAAGTTAAACAAGGTGCCATAAGATGGCTAGCACAAAGCTGGGATCTGGTCGAAGAGGACAGGCCTCCTGCACAGGATCCTCCTAGGTCACTCCACAGTGGTCGTCGGTGGGCTGCTGCGTAGTAGTAGGCGCCTCCGGAGTAGTAGTAAATGCGTGGCGGGGCGTGCGGATCCTGGGCCCCATCGTCGATTGCAGCAATCGAGTAGAGATAGGGAAAAGGGAAACAAGGCAACCGTGAGTACTCATCCAAAGTACTACTTAAGCAAGGAGCTACACTACATATGCAAGGATATAAGTGTAAAGGCCATATCGATGGGTGAGCTGCAGAATGCGAGAATAGAGAGAGGGCCTAGTCCTATCGAAGACTAGCATCTTCGGAAACCACCATCTTGCAGCAAACAAGAGGGGGTAAGTAACATAACTTAAAGTAGCGATAGTGTTATAAACCTCGGCGGAGATCCTTTCTCGACTCCTGCGAAAGAAATCCCGAAACCATACTATCCGATTATTATCATAATCCAAATCTCATATCCATGTCTCATCTCAAGTAACCAGTTCTAGTTGTATCGATCGGGATACAACTCCAAGTGTCCGTTACCGTAGGACAGGCTATCGATAGATGTTTTCTTCCCTGCAGGGGTGCACCAACTTACCCACCACGCTCGCTTAACTCGGCGGACACACTTTCGGTCATGCCCGGCCCGGTCAAACAATACGCGCAACCCGACCTAGGCTTAATAGAGAGGCCAGCCGCGGACTAAACCTATGCCCCGGGGTCA